>SJYX01014611.1:0-41898 GCA_006410675.1 Oreotragus oreotragus
TCTCTCTCTCTCACACACACATATTCAGACACACATCACTGCAGCCCAACCTCCACGGAACCCTTGACTGTTCTAAACACCTGAGCACAGCTGATACACATGAGGTTCATTCAAAACCTTTCACTGGACCCGACTTCCCAGTTCTGCAGATGTCCTAGGGCCTGGCTGGACGAGGGAGCCCCTTTTGCCTTCCCTCCTTCTGCTGGTGATCATTTTTGCACACTTTCCCAAAGCAGCAGGTGTGGAAATAAATAGGTGAATTTCATTTCTGTCTCTGCTTCACTGCTCTAAGAATGATCTAGAATCTACATCTGACCAGGTCAAGCTTCATCTTATATCCCCTCTGGCTCCAGACCATATTTAAGAAAAACTGTATCTCTTTAGAAAGACATGACTAGCCCCTTGGCATCTGGCCCAGCCTCCCTTTGCCACTGTGGCTCATTCCTCTCCTTAGCAGACACCCCATCCTGCTGGACTCACCTGTGCTTTTCAGGTCTGTTCTAGAAATGTAGTTGGGGGAGGAGCTGAGAGAGTTAAGACCAGATAAGGACCACACTGCAGTGATGGAGGACAGGTTAACAGTTTCCATGTTAGTTGCTGTTGTTGAACATTTGTGTGTGTGTGCTAAACTCCTTGTGAACTTTATTTCACTTACTCCTTAGAGCAAGCCCAGGCAGTAGATCTTGGTGTTCCTTCTTTCCATCTTATAGTAGCTGAGAGCCCAGGCTCCAGAATCCACAGGCCTGGATTCTGATGCAGATACCAGCATTGAACTACTCCCCTCTTGGGGCAGCCAATTCTTTACAGAGAAAGAGGATGATGGTAGTAAAGAGCCCCCCTCAAAGGATTCTGGTGGGGATCCCATGACTTAATCCAAAACTGTGCTCAGGACAGCAGTCAGTATGGGGGGAGGGAACCAGTGCTCAGAGCTGTCCATCTCCAACCTCTTAGGCACCATGTGATAGGCATGGGCATGGGGCTAGGGGCGGCCAGATTTCCTCTGGACACGCACCCAGTGCTCATTAGTAAAGGGTCCAGGGCTCAGGCCTCAGGCCTGTCCTTCAGTGTGACCCTGGGGTCCCAGCCTTTTCTACCATCCGACCCCTGGAACGCAGAGGGGGCATTTTCCCATGACTTGTTCACCAGGTAAAAAGCATTCAAGATGCAATTCGAGACAAGAAGCAGCGGTTCAGCTTCCTTGGAGAGGAGATTAGCTTGAACCCATCCGTGGGCATCTTCATCACCATGAACCCAGGCTACGCTGGTCGTACAGAGCTGCCCGAAAACCTCAAGGCTCTGTTCAGGTGAGCGTTCACTCTGCCCTGGGCATATAAGGACCCCAGAAAGAAGCTTCTTTATTCTTTCCACTGAAAACATATGACATATATGTTAGAAGAAATGTAGAACATATATTAAAAAGTAGATTATGTAAAACACATTTAACGCCACCAGCAGCAAAATGATTTTTTTTGCCGAATTGTGTTCTGTTCTTCTTTACAGGCATAGAATTTATGCATTTGTAGTGTATGTTTGTGATCTATACACAGTTTTGCATTGTTTTTTAATTTCATAGTTTATCATAATCCTATCATAAGTAGTTTCTTCTTCTGTTAGATATTCTTAAGAAATCTCATTTCATGACTGTTTTATTCTATCAAGTGCAAGGTCAGCAATGTAGTTAGCAAGTCCCCTGTAGTTAAACATTAAGACTGTTTCTGACATTTAAAATAAATTTATGCATCATGGTAAAATATACATACTTAGCTTTTTTGTAGGCATGATTATTTTCTTTGGCTAGGTTCCCAGAAATGGAATCACTGAGTTAACAGGGAGAAACATTTTTAAGGCTCTCGACTCACACTGCCAAGTTGCTTTCCACAAACAGTGGTGCCGAGTGACACTCCTGGAAACCATGCATAGCTGCTGTTCAGTCGCTCGGTCGTGTCCAACTCTTTGCAGCCCCATGGACTGCAGCATGCCAAGCTTCTCTGTCCTCCACTATCTCCTGGAGTTTGCTCAGATCCATGTCCACTGAGTCAGTGATGCCATCCAGCCATCTCATATTCTGCTGCCCTCTCCTCGTTTTGCCTTCAATCTTTCCCAGCATCAGGGTCTTTTCTAATGAGTTAGTTTTTCCCATCAGGTGACCAAAGTATTGGAATTTCAGCTTCAGCATCANTCAGTGATGCCATCCAGCCATCTCATATTCTGCTGCCCTCTCCTCGTTTTGCCTTCAATCTTTCCCAGCATCAGGGTCTTTTCTAATGAGTTAGTTTTTCCCATCAGGTGACCAAAGTATTGGAATTTCAGCTTCAGCATCAGTCCTTCCAATGAATATTCAGGACTGATTTCCCTTAGGATTGACTGATTGGATCTCCTTGCAGTCCAAGGGACTCTTGAGAGTGTTTTCCTGCACCACAGTTTGAAAGCGTCAGTTCTTCACCAGTCACTCTTCTTTATGGTCCAACTCTCACACACATACGTGACTACCAAAAACCAGAGCTTTGACCATACAGACCCTTGTCAGCAAAGTAAAATCTCTCCTTTTTAATATGCCATCTAGGTTTGTCATAGCTTTCCTTATAAAGAAATGCAATTAAAGACATGTAACAACTCTAAGCTCCTATTACATACCTAATAATTTTAAAATTAAGTAATTGTAGGGATTCCTCTGGACTTCCCAGGTGGCATTAATGGTAAAGAACCCCCACCAATGCAGGAAATGTAAGAAACATGGGTCTGATCCCTGAGTCAGGAAGATTCCTTTGAAGGGGGTACGACAACCCACTCCAGTGTTCTTGCCTAGAGAGTCTCATGGACAGAGGAGCCTGGCTGGCCATAGTCCACAGTGTTGCAGAGTCGGATGCAGCTGAAGTGACTAAGCGCAGCACAGCCCAGTGGTTGAGAAGTCCAATAGAAGCCCATTCGCCTTCTAATGCAGGAGGTGGGGGCTCAATCCCTGGTCAGGGAGCTAAGATTCCATGTGCCTCATGGCCAAAAACCAAAGCATAAAGCAAAAACAATGTTGTAACAAATTCAATACAGACTTTAAAAAAAGAAGAAAGATACAAGGGAAAGAAATTCTTTAAAAATTAAATAACCATAAAATAAAATGTTACTAGAACTAGAAGGAAAAATCACAGTAAATTCTTATATACAGATAAAAATTCCCTTCGGTATTCTATTTCTCATTTTGTGGCAAGGTGGGGTTAACACGTACTGACTTCAGCTCTTGGCATTTGTATGCAAATAAGTGTAGAATAATCTCTGAGGGTCTGGATTTAGAGGAGACAAGTTTCAGGATGAGGACTAGAGAGATTAGAGAGACTTGGTTCCTCAACAGTAGCCCCAAATCTGTGATAATTTGGGGTTAATTACTAACCTGTAACCTGCTAATTACTCAGGCTTCACTAATCTGTGCCTTGAGTAAGGCATACTAGACTTAGCTTACAAGACTTGAGTCGTAGCTCCAACTCTGTCCCCATCTGATCACATCATCCATCACCTTGAGTGTGCAAGTCCACTCCCTTTATCCTTATTAATTCATTTTAACATTGAAAATCTTCGATGAAATCATTGCCAAGGTCTCAGTTTCCACCCTCACACATGCCTTCATCTATGATCTCAGCTAGTGTCTCTTGTCTCACAAGGTCCTGTCCAGGCGTGGCTGAGGACCCAGTCAGCCTTATGTCTCCCTCTCACAGGCCTTGTGCAATGGTTGTCCCGGACTTTGAGTTGATCTGTGAAATCATGCTGGTGGCCGAAGGATTCATTGAGGCACGCTTACTAGCCAGGAAGTTCATCACCCTTTACCAGCTGTGCAAAGAGCTTCTCTCTAAACAGGTAACCCTCCCTGGTTACACCAGGTGACCACTCAAGTGTGATTGTCCCAGCTCTGGAAGGGTTCCGGAGCTGGGGTATTAGGGATATATCGCACCTTCTTATAATAGATTCTTTACTGTCTGAGCCACTTACCAGACTTTCCTCTATGGGCTTCCCTCATAGGTCGGTTGGTAAAGAATCAGCCTGCAATGCAGGAGACCCCGGTTCAATTCCTAGGTCGGGAAGATCTGCTGGAGAAGGGATAGGCTACCCATTCCAGTATTCTTGGGCTTNAGGTCGGTTGGTAAAGAATCAGCCTGCAATGCAGGAGACCCCGGTTCAATTCCTAGGTCGGGAAGATCTGCTGGAGAAGGGATAGGCTACCCATTCCAGTATTCTTGGGCTTTCCTTGTGGCTCAACTGGTAAAGAATCTGCCTGCAATACAGGAGACCTGGGTTTGATCCCTGGGTTGGGAAGGATCCCCTGGAGAAGAGAAGGGCTACCCACTCCAGTGTTCTGGCCTGGAGAATTTCATGGACTATACAGTCCATGGGGTCGCAAAGAGTTGGACACGACTGGGTGACTTTCAGTTTTTCAGTTTCATAATAGATAGTCACTGTGCCCTTAAGCATATTCAAAGCTCTGCAGACTTCTATAATAAAGATACTTCTATAAATAAACCATAACAAGGAAACTTCTATAATAAAGATACATGTTTATTATCTTAGCTAAGATAATAAAGATACATGTTTATTATTAACTGAAAAATGTAGCTTAACCCAGTATTTAAAAAATAAACCTGTTTGGCCACAGCGCTCCATTTTTTAATACAATACTTAGTAACTACCAGTGTCCCATAAGAAACATTGCAGTGGCCAGTGAAAGCCCTTGGAGGGAGTGGTCTCTGCCTGAAGGAGCATGAGATCTGGGAAGAAGACTGGGGAGAGAGGGTCAGACATCAAATGGCACCCCAGTGCTCTTTGCTTCTGGCCCTTAAATGTGGCTTCTTTCCAGGCCAGACCAGGAACTAGGAACCCAGAATCTTCACCTGCTATGTTGTAGATCTTTTCTTTTGCCCCCACCTTGACCTCCCAAGTGACCTAGTAGTGACGTGATATCTAATTCTGCCGACACAAGGCTGAGCCCGTGGGTCCCACGTTCCAGCATCTCTGGTCTCAGCAGCCCCCTTCCCCCAGGATCACTACGACTGGGGCCTGAGGGCCATCAAGTCTGTGCTGGTGGTGGCCGGATCCCTGAAGCGAGGAGACCCTGACCGGCCCGAGGACCAAGTCCTGATGCGCTCGCTGCGAGATTTCAACGTCCCCAAGATCGTGACTGACGACATGCCAGTGTTCCTGGGCTTGATCGGGGACCTGTTTCCTGCCCTGGATGTCCCTCGGAGAAGAGATCTCGACTTCGAAGCCTGCCGGATCCCTGAAGCGAGGAGACCCTGACCGGCCCGAGGACCAAGTCCTGATGCGCTCGCTGCGAGATTTCAACGTCCCCAAGATCGTGACTGACGACATGCCAGTGTTCCTGGGCTTGATCGGGGACCTGTTTCCTGCCCTGGATGTCCCTCGGAGAAGAGATCTCGACTTCGAAGCCCTGGTTAGGAAGGCGGTGGTGGAGCTGAAACTCCAGGCTGAGGACAACTTTGTGCTCAAGGTACATGGGCCTCCCGAGATTTGTCTCTTAATTCTTTTCTTTGACAATGGGTTACACTTCGTCCTTAATCCAAAGGGCTGCTCTCAATTTACAGATACTCATCGACTTTGCAAAAACTCAGTTCACTTCAGTAGCTCTTTACAGGGGCTGCTCTGGTGGCTCAGGGGTAAAGAGTTTGCCTGCAATGCAAGAGATGCAGGTTTGATCCCTGGGTCAGGAAGATCCCCTGGAAGAGGAAACAGAAACTCCCTCCAACATTCTTGCTTGGGAAATCCCATGGACAGAGGAGCCTGGCTGACTATAGTCCATGGGCTCTCAAAGAGCTGGGCGTGACTGAGCAACAGCTCTTTAGCACGACACCCACAGTGTGGAACGTGTCATAGGAATTCAAGAGGAGGACAGAGCCCCTACCGTCGGGGGTTCATTCTCACAGAGAAATGAGGCCCGGGCTCTGTTATATCATGTTCCTCTCCCGTAAATTACTTCATGCACCATAATAACATTGATGTATCTTAGAAATGTTACTTTCTGCAAAACCATTTGGCAAAAATAACACTTAGAGCAAAGAAGACTTCCCTGGTGGCTTAGACGGTAAAGACTCTGCCTGCAAAGCAGAAGACCCAGGTTTGATCCATGGATCGGGAAGAACCCCTGGAGAAGGGAGCTGCTACCCAGTCCAGTATTCTTGCCTGGAGAATCCCATGGACAGAAGAGCCTGCAGGGCTTCCAGTCCATGGGCTCCAGGGTTGCAAAGAGTTGGACACGACTGAGTGACTACCACTTTCACTCAAAATGTACAGAGTATTGTACCCAAAGCCCGAAAAACTCAGCAATGTGTTATTTCATCAAAAAGCTCTAGTTTGAGAAGGCATCCTGCAGTCTTTTAAAAGTGGTAATATTAACTTGGAAAGAAAAGGAATAGTCCCATGGAAGCGTGAAAACTGGGAAGGAGATATAACAGTAAATTTCTGGAAAGATGGAGAGAGGATAGAAGAAGACTGACAGATCAAGCAGAGCAGAGGGGCACTGCAGGTGCAGAAAGGTCTTCAAGGGACAAGGAGCCAGGAGGCAGCCAGTCTGCCAAGCAGAACCTCGGAGCAGCTCTGGGCTCAGAGTAGGTAGTGAAGGAAGGCAGGAAATGAGGAAGAGAAGTGAACACAGCCAGGGGGTGGGGGAAACATTAAGACACATCATAATGGGATTTTAGAAGTCAAGGGTCAAGAGGAAAAAATGAAAGTTTTGTGGGTGGGTGACGGATTGAGGTGTACAGGTGACCAATGAAGGAATGAAATTCAGGATGATATCAGAACCTCTCACCAACAATATCAGATAGTACCAGACAAAGAAACCATTCCTTCAAAGTTCTGAGGGGAAACGATCTCAAAACTCCATTATGTACCAGATTATCAGATATTTTCAAGGAGTTACAGATTTTATTAATATTACATAGGCATCCTATTTGATTAAGCTATTTGAGAACATACTACAACAAAACTTGGATGAAAAACAAGTGTCATGGGATTCAGAAATTCAAGAATCAAATAAGGGAAGGCTTTGAATTATCGCTGTCAGCAGACCTAGAAAGCAGTTAACCCCAATCAAGGCAGCAGTTCCATGGTCTCTAAGAAAAAGGACCTCGAAAGTAGATAAGGCACATAAATGGGAAAGAGAATCATTGAGGGGCTTCAAGCAGTCATCTTCCTGGTATGTGTGTGTGTTGAGGGATGAGAGACAAACTTAGAAGCTGATTTGAGCCAGATTGCAACAGGGCCTTGTAAACCAGTGTGAGGATTTGGGATTTCATCACCAAAACTTAGGAGAACCACTGAAGGGACAACTTGATGACAGTGACAGGATCACGTTTTCATTCCAATAAGCATACAAGAGTGTAGAAAGGTGAGCCTGAAGGCAAACTACAACAAGAGTGATGACGCCTCCCATGTGACCACTGTCCCTCAAGGAGCTCCTTGATGCCAGCCTCATCAGGCCATCTGGTCAACCACATCATGCTCTATCACACCACAAGCCTTTGTGCTGTTTCCTCTGCCTGGAATATCCTTCCCGCTCATCTTTTTGGCAAACTCCTACCCACCCTTGAAGCCCCAGTTCAAATGCCCCATCCCCTGTGAAGCCTCTCATGTTCCCTTTATCTATATGAAATCTAATCTTTCTTCCTATCTGTTGCCATAATCATGTTCACGGGGTTCTCATGGCAAGAATACTGTAGTAGGTTGCCATTCCCTCTTCCAGGGATGGGTTGATGCTTTCGAATTGTGATGCTAGAGAAGACTCTTGACAGTCCCTTGGACAGCAAGGGAGATCAACCAATCAATCCTAAAGGAAATCAGTCCTGAATATTCATTGGGAAGACTGATGCTGAAGCTGAAGCTCCAGTGTTTAAGCCACTTGATATGAAGAGCCAACTCATTGGAAAAGATCCTGATGCTGGGAAAGATTGAAGGCAGGAGGAGAAGAGGCAGGCAGAAGATGAGCTGGTTGGATGGTGTCACCAATACAAAGGACGTGAATTTGGGCAAGCTCCAGGAGATGGTGAGGGACAGGGAAGCCTGGAATGCTGCAGTTCTTGGGATTGCAAAAAGTCAGACATGACTTGGCTACTGAACAGCAACAACAATCTCCTTTCATGCATTTAGTAAATACACCAGCCATAGCAATTATGCCCTTCTTGCACATGTGCATGTGCTCAGTTATGTCAGACTCTTTGCAACCCCATAGACTGTAGCCCACCAGGCTTTTCTGTCCATGGGATTCTCCAGGCAAGAATATTGGAGTGGGTTGCCATTTTCTCCTCCAGGGAATCTCAGTTCTCCACATCTCAATTATCTCCTTACATTATAGCAGTTTGTTAATATGACTTGCTTCTCTATCAGAACTATGAGATCAGGGAGGGCTGGAGAGTCATCTCTGAATCTCTCTCACCAGACATACTCTCTAGCACTTAATCACATGATGAATAAATGAATAAATGAATCACGTTGCCCCAACATTTAGGACCCCAAAATGTCCTGGGGGGAGTAACCCTTCCTGTGTTGACCTCAGGTCTCACTTCAAGCATCAGACTGGCTCACAGGGGATTCAGTGGGGATGTGGGTGAGTGACAGGCAGTCCCTCTGGCCGAATTCTGTGTTTCCCAGGTGGTCCAGCTGGAGGAGCTCTTGGCGGTGCGGCACTCCGTGTTCGTTGTGGGCAGTGCGGGAACTGGCAAGTCGCAGGTGCTGAGGTCCTTGCACAAGACCTACCAGATCATGAAACGGCGCCCTGTCTGGACTGACCTCAACCCCAAAGCAGTCACCAACGATGAGCTCTTTGGCATCATCAATCCAGCCACACGGGAATGGAAGGATGGTAAGGGCAGGATGCTTCTGTCTTTGCTACTTGGGCTGATGAGAAGGCAGTGGGGAGGGTGTGGAGGAAGGAAAACTGAGCTGACCAGTTTGGGGTAGGAGGAGGTAAAAAGAATCAAATAAACTGATTTTGGCTTGGAGAGGAGCCTCATCCATTGGGGTACTTTCTCTTCTTGGGAATTTTTCAGCTCATAGAGAGGATAAATCGGGCAGGCCTTCTCAGCTGCAGTTCCGTGATTCTGGGCTGCAAGTCATGGGGTTCCCATGTTGCCTGGCAGAGGGTGTGTCATGGGTCAGGCAGGGAAGCCCACCTCTCATTCCCAAAAGAACAGGCAGTCTAGCATCCCACAGAGGGTGCCTCCCTGTCAGTACCACCCCAGGAGTGATGGGGAGGCTGCTACAGAAGACTCATCTCAGGAGCATCCTGGGACCACAGGAGGATGTGTATAGGATGGGCCATCCCAGGTGGCTCTGTGGTAAAGAATCCGCCTGCACGGCAGGAGGCATGGATTCAATCCTTGTGTCGGGAAGATCATCTGGAAAAGGAAATGGCAGCCCACTCCAGTGTTCCTGCCTGGAGAGTCCCCTGGACAGAGGAGCCTGGCCGGCTGCAGTCCATGGGATTGCAAAGAGTGGGACACGACTTAGTGATTGAGCGCATGTGCATGTGTGCAAGTGTGTAGGATAATGCAAACACTGCTCCATTTTATATGAGATCTTGGACATCCATGGATTTTAGTGTCTGCAAGAGTTCCTGGAGCCAAGGAGCTGGTCCCTTCTACAGTGATTCAGATTGTCCCGAACCCATGCTCACTTGGTGCCGACTTCAGCGTCACCTTCTGAGAACTGAAAATTGTGATAGGTGTTGAAAGGGTATCCTGTCACTGGGAGAGAGCAGAAAAGAAAATGGAGAAAACTCTCCACAAGCCGATCAGATCTCTTTCCAAAAGCAGTGTGGCTTCCGGAGTGAGGTCATCTCAGGTCCCTCCTAACATCCCAGTGACTACATCAGGGTATACTGCCTTTTGTTGTTCAGTCGCTCAGTTGTGTCCGACTCTTTGCATCCCCATGGACTATATAGCATGCCAGGCTTCCTGTCCTTCACTATCTCCCAGAGTTTGCTCAAACTCATGTCCATTGAGTCAATGATGCCATCCAACTGTCTCATCCTCTGTCGCTCCCTTAGTCTCCTGCCCTCAATCTTTCCCAGAATAAGGGTCTTTTCCAATGAGTCAGCTCTTTGCACCAGATAAGCAAAGTATTGTAGCTTCAGCTTCAGCATCAGTCCTTCCAATGACTATTCAGAGTTGATTTACTTTAGGATTGACTGGTTTTATCTCCTTGATGTCCAAAGGACTCTCAAGAGTCTTCTCCAGCACCACAATTCGAAAGCATCAAATCTTCTGCACTCAGCTTTCTTTATGGTCCAACTCTCACATGCATATGTAACTACTGGGAAGACTATAACTTTGACTATACATACCTGTGTCAGCAAAGTGATATGCCTGGATTCCTCTAATTTAGTGTCTTCCATCAGAGGCCTTGAAAAATGGGACTTAATGAGTAGCCTCTCTAATTTTTATTTCACTATTAATGAGGCTTAGCATCTTTTCCTTCTTAGTGGTCTTAGTAATTGGCTATTTTGTAATTTTATTCCTCCTTATTATATTCTTATCCATGTGTGTTTTTCTTAATATGTCAAAGACATTAAACTTTTATCTGTTATATGCACTACTAATAGTTTTTATCTGTCTTCCATTTGTCTACAGATACTTCATGACATGTTTACCATGTACTTTATAAAAGGAAATTATGTCTGTCTAGTCTTTTTAGCATCTGGGATTCCTATTTAGTTTATGACTCTTTCTAATTTTAGAGGCATAACATCATAAATTTGGACTTAAAGATTCTTTTCACATTAACAGTTTTTACTCATCTGAAATTTATTTGGGGGCTTAGCTGGGCTTCCCAGGTGGCACAGCAGTAAATAACCCACCTGCCAATGCAGGAGATTCAGGTTTGACCCCCTGGCTCAGGAAGATCCCCTGGAATAGGAAATGGCAACCTACTCCAGTGTTCTTGCCTGGAAAATCCCACAGACAGAGGAGTCTGGTGGGCTACAGTGCATGGGGCTGCACATAGTCAGACTCAAATGATCACAGAGTATGAGTTGAGGTAGAGAATCAGCTTTATTTCCTCCCAGGTGGATAACTGACTGTGAAATCGCCATTTATTAAGTAAAGAATCCTTTATCTCTGAATTTAAATTCCAACTTTTCACATGTGCAGTTTTCCTTCGGTATTCCTGGGAGATTGGTTCCAGGAACTCCTGCAGACACTAAAATCCATAGATGCTCAAGATCTCATATAAAATGGAGTAGTATTTGCTTTATCCTATACATATTCCTCCTATAAACTTTAAATTATCCCTAGACTACTTATACCACCTGACACAATGTAAATGCTGTGTGAATAGTTGCTAGAATATGGCAAAATCAAGTTTCGGTTTGGAGAAATTTCTAGAATTGGTTTTTTTTTTTTCCCCCGAATATTTTCAATCTATGGGTGATTGAATTCACAGACTTGAAATTCACATATTGAAAGGGAAAATTGTATTGACATCTGATTCTGGGTTTTCTATTCTGTTCCATCACCTATTTATCTAATCCTGTACTAATGTCATTATATCTTAATTATTATCATTTTATATCATTTTCCTGTCTGATGAGGTAAATCCCTCCTCAATACTTTTCTATAATTTCTTTGCTAGTCTTAGATACTTCTTCCATCTTAAATTTAAGCTCACATAATATAATTCAAATTTTAAAGTGTGAGAATTTAAAAGTTTCATTAAATATACTCATTAAATATGGAGAAATCTACAAAGGTTTATAATAATCATAAATCTATATTCCCTAAGCAAGAGACTTTCCAAGTAAATGAAATTTAACTTTTCAAAAAATTTTAAAGAGAATTTTATAAAAATAGAAATACAGTGGTTTATATTAATACATATTTTTCAGTATTAGAAAGATTCAGTTCAGTTCAGTCGCTCAGTTGTGTCCGACTCTTTGCGACCCCATGAATCACAGCATGCCAGGCCTCCCTGTCCATCACCAAATGCCAGAGTTCACTCAGACTCGTATACAGAAAAATAAGTATAGGCATAGAAGAATTAGGAAGTGCATCACCAAATGCAATGTAATACAAAGACATAGAACTTTGCATCTTATAAATAGAAAATATTCCTTTCTTGGTAGGTTTGTGGAACATTTCCAAAAATTTAAAATTTAGTTGGGCACAAAAGAAATTGTAATGAATTCAAAAGTATCCACTTTTCAGGCCACTTTGTCAGATACTAATACAATAGAATTAGAAACAAATAGCAAGAAAATGACCAAAAATAATTTCATTACTTGCAATCCAGAAATACCAAGCTCCTGGATTAAAGGGAAAATTTAATTGTAATCCTTCTTGGAAGCAAAATAAAGAATGTTTATACAGATACCTCTGGGGCACATCTAAAGCCAATAATGAAAATTTCTAAACTCTCATTATTACAGAAGATAGGCTAGAAAAAAAGGAAATCAGTATCCATTTTAATAAATTATTCAAAAAGTAATAAACTAAACCTGAAGAAAGATGGGAAGAAACTAATGCAGATAAAAGCTGAAATTAGTGGGAAGGAACAAAAAAGTATAGGAAGGATGAATAAATATAAATATTGGCTCTTTATAAAGACCAATAAGTCCATTGTGAGCATGATTAATGGGGGTAAGAGAGAGTAAAAGTAGACAAGATAAGGAATTAGAAAGAAGATATAACAGTAGATATAGACAAGATAAAAAGAGACACAATTAGATCATACATATTTGAAAAACGGAAAGAAATAGATGATTCCCTAACCAAATATAATTTTAACAAAATTTACTCAATGAGAAGTAGAAAAAGTAAACTAATGAAATGAAAAGTTTTTAAATAGTAGCTGAATTAAGAAAAGATAATTCCAAATAAAATGGACAACTTGGAAGAAATGGACAAATTCTTAGAAAAGTACAACTTTCCAAAACTGAACCAGGAAGAAATAGAAAATCTTAACAGACCCATCACAAGCACGGAAATTGAAACTGTAATCAGAAATCTTCCAGCAAACAAAAGCCCAGGTCCAGATGGCTTCAGAGCTGAATTCTACCAAAAATTTAAAGAAGAGCTAACACCTATCCTACTCAAAGTCTTCCAGAAAATTGCAGAGGAAGGTAAACTTCCAAACTCATTCTATGAGGCCACCATCACCCTAATACCAAAACCTGACAAAGATGCCACAAAAAAAGAAAACTACAGGCCAATATCACTGATGAACATAGATGCAAAAATCCTTAACAAAATTCTAGCAATCAGAATCCAACAACACATTAAAAAGATCATACACCATGACCAAGTGGGCTTTATCCCAGGGATGCAAGGATTCTTCAATATNGCATTGAAATATGTATAATGTCATATGTGAAACGAATTGCCAGTCCAGGTTCAATGCATGATACAGGATGCTCAGGGCTGATGCCCTGGGATGACCCAGAGGGATGGTATGGAGAGGGAGGTGGGAGGGGGGTTCAGGATGGGGAACACGTGGACACCCGTGGTGGATTCATGTTGCTGTATGACAAAACCAATACAATATTGTAAAGTAATTAGCCTCCAATTAAAATAGATAAATTTATATTAAAAAATTAGAAAAGATAATTCCAAAATCATAAAAAGGACACCTCTTATTTCATTTTGTGAAGCCAAAATAATTTTGATACCAACCTTTGTGCAGAACCAAAAAGAATAGCCCAACTTCCATTAAAATTAAGAATAAACCAAAGCGATCTATTACCAACATTATTATTCTGCTTTGCCTGTGGAAGTCTAGCAAATGCAGTTAAAACAATAAAATGGAAGACATGGTATAAACTGGAGGAAAAAGACAATTATTAGTTTGGTGATTGTACAACTTTATAGCTAGAAAATTCAAGACATTATTGAAAAATCTCTAGAATCAATAAGAAAAAGTATTGAAGATAACTCAGTATAAAGTGAAGTACACCAAATTTGAAAGCTTATCTCTATACTAACAGTAGCCAACTAAAACTGAAAATACAGGGGAAAAATTCCATTCACAATAACAATAAAAACAAATGCTTAGGAATACAGTTAGTCAAAGAGATACATTTAAAATGCTGTAAAAATTTATTAAGGAACATAAAACAATATTTGAACAAATGAAAAGACATACCATATTATTGACTGGGAAGGCTTAGTATTATAAAAAATCAATTCGATCCAAATTAAGATATAAATTTCATGTAATGCCAACTAAAATCACATCAGGCCTTCTCTCAAAGCCTGCGTTGGGCAAGATTTCCCTGGCTGCAGTTTCAAAGAATGAAAACCTTACCTAAGAAGGTTTCATGTAATTCCATCATGTCGCAGTTGCCTGTTGAAATGATTTGTTCAGTCCATTGCCACTTTAAAACCTTGGACCATTTCCTTCTCCAGGGGATCTTACTGACCCAGGGATTGAACCTGTGGCTCCTGCATTGACAGGTGGATTCTTTACCACCGAGCCACCAGAAAGAAGGGGATAAATATATGTAATTATAGTTGATTTGCATTGTTGTATGACAGAAACCAACACAACATTGTAAAGCAATTTTTCTCCAGTTAAAGATGAAAAAGAAAACAAACTAGGGCCGTCAGGTTTTCTTCTAGTTTTGCTGTTGTTGTCATTCTCATAAAAAGTCAGATTGGAACACAGAAAGAGCAGAACCTTGGGCATGATCAGATTTTTGGTACCTTGGACCATTTCCTTCTCCAGGGGATCTTACTGACCCAGGGATTGAACCTGTGGCTCCTGCATTGACAGGTGGATTCTTTACCACCGAGCCACCAGAAAGAAGGGGATAAATATATGTAATTATAGTTGATTTGCATTGTTGTATGACAGAAACCAACACAACATTGTAAAGCAATTTTTCTCCAGTTAAAGATGAAAAAGAAAACAAACTAGGGCCGTCAGGTTTTCTTCTAGTTTTGCTGTTGTTGTCATTCTCATAAAAAGTCAGATTGGAACACAGAAAGAGCAGAACCTTGGGCATGATCAGATTTTTGGCAGAGCAGGAGAAAAGGCCAGTTTTGACCTGAATTTCCTGTGTACATCTTCTTCCAAAGGTGATAGGGAAAGTTTGTGTTAAGAGAAAGAAGATTGATGGTGACCTGGAAATTGAGATATCTGTGGTTCCTCGTAGGACTGTTCTCTTCTATCATGCGGGAGCTTGCCAACATCACCCATGATGGGCCCAAATGGATTTTACTGGATGGCGACATTGATCCAATGTGGATCGAGTCTCTGAACACTGTCATGGATGATAACAAGGTACCAAGGGGGAAGGGGAGCCCCATGTCATCCCCAATCATCAGTGAAACCAGCTCCCCAGGCACATTTGAAAGCCTTGATTCCACAGTAGGGCTGGCCCTGAGTAAGGAATTATTACTGGTGTCTTTTTAAATTTTTTTGGCTTTATTGAGATAGAGTTAACATATAACATTGTTATAACTGATTTAAAACATTGTGTATATTTAAGGTGTAAGACCTGATGATTTGAAATACTTGTATATTGCAAAATGATTACCACAATAAGGTTAGTTGACAACTCCCATCACCTCCCATAATTACCTTTGTGTGTGCCTGGTGAGAACTTCTAATATCTATTCTTTTTTAATTTTTAAAAATTGGAGTACAGTATGGAAATTCCTTTAAAAAAAAAAAACTAGAAGTAGAACTACCCTATGACCCAACAATCCCACTACTGGGCATATACCCTGAGAAAACCATAGTTGAAAGAGATGCATATACACCAATGTTCACTGCAGCACTTTTTACAATAGCTGGGACCTGGACGCAATGTAGATGTCCACTGACAAGGTGGATGGAAACAGAAATTGTGATATATATATGCAATGGAATATTACTTAGCTATAAAAAAGAATGCATTTGAGTCAGTCCTCATGAGGTAGATAGACCTAGAGCCTATTATACAGAGTAAAGTAAGTCAGAAAGAGAAAGACAAATATTGTATATTAACTCATGCATATGAAATCTACAAAGATGGTACTGAGATCTATTCTTTCAGCAGCTTTCAAGTACACAGTACAATGTTGTTAACTACAGTCACCATGCCTTACATTACTTATTCATCTTATAATGGGATGTTTATAACTGCCCATCCAATACTGCCATCCCTGACAACCACCAACTTACTCTCTGTTTCTATGAGGTTTTTTTTTTTTTTAAGATTCCATACATAAGTGAGATTATCTATTGTTTGCCTTTCTCTGTCTGACATTTCATGTGCCATAATGCTCTCCAGGCCATCCATGCTGTCACAGATAGCAGGATTTCCTTCTTCTTATGGATGAATAATGTTCCATTCTATGCGCATGCGTGTGTGTGTGGGATCTTCTTTATCCATTCATCCACTGACAGACACGTAGGTTGTTTCCACCTCCTGGTTGTTGTAAATAGCACTCCGGTGAGCACAAGATGCAGATAACTCTTCAAGATCCTGATTTCAGCTACCCGTAAATGGCAACCCACTCCAGTATTCTTGCCTGGAAAATTCCATGGGCAGAGGAGCCTGGCAGACCACAGTCCATGGGGTCGCAGGAGCTGGACGCGACTGAGTGACTTTCACTCTCACTTCATCTTTAACAGGTGTCTCAGAACTGATTCATCCCATACAGTAACTTTCAGTTATTTCAAAGCCACTGCTATCACTCCCATGATTTTAGCATTGTTGTAATTTCCTTTAGAATCTTCCACATATAGATCAATTCAGTACTTAGAGCTGCAAAGAATATTAAATCATTTATTCAAATCTTCTTTTAAAGGGATTTTTTTTGTTTATAAATAAAGGAAACTGATGATCAGAAACATTCTGAGCCTGTCAAGTGTCCTCAGTGGTGGTCAATCTTTATCATGGAGAGGATGTTTTATTTTATTTTTTTAATAAACATTGAAAACTGACTGCCAATAAAGAGGCTGTAAAGTTGGGAGCACTTAACTTGTTTGGAAACCACACCCAGATTAGAGGTTTTACGATGGCTTTAACATGTACAGAACATACTCTTCCAGAGGGAGCCCTTTAAAAGAAACAGTAGTTACATGAAACCTGAGCTCTTTTCCTTTAATTATCAATTTTTAAAAATATGGTCTGTTGTTGTTATTGTTCGTTCACTAAGTCATGTCTGACTCTTTGAGACCCCATGAACTGGAGTGTGCCAGGCTTTCCTGTCCTTCGCTATCTCCTAGAGCTTGCTCAAACTCATGTCCATTGAGTCAGTGATGCCAACCGACCATCTCATCCTCTGTCACCCCCTTCTCCTCCTGCCTTCAATCTTTCCCAGCATCAGGGTCTTTTCCAATGAGTCAGCTCTTTATATCAGGTGGCCAAAGTACTGGAGCTTCAGCTTCAGCATCAGTCCTTCCAATGAATATTCAGGACTGATTTCCTTTAAAATTGACTGGTTTGATCTCCTTGCTGTCCAAGGGACTCTCAAGAGTCTTCTCCAGCACCTCAGTTCAAAAGCATTAATATGGTCCAGTTCATTCAAATTACTGACATCACTTAAACTTTTCAGATAGCTTTTTCCTGACTCAGTACACAGGCATGGTGAACAAGGGGCTACAGAAGGAGAGACAGAGGACTTTGTTGAAACTTTCAAAGACACTTATAATCATAGTGCCTATCAGGAATGCCAAACTCCCCTGAGCTGGCCTCGCACCCTAACTCCTCCCTGCCTGCTGCACCCCTCCCCCGTGTCCAGGTGCTGACCCTGGCAAGCAATGAGAGGATCCCTCTGAATCCCACCATGAGGCTTCTCTTTGAGATCAGCCACCTGCACACGGCCACGCCAGCCACTGTCTCCAGAGCAGGTATGGACTATGAGAGGGAACAGCCGTATACCTACTCAGCTGAAAACAAGTGCCTCTAGTGATACCTGTTTCACTGGCTGTGACCAAAGCTCCAAACAGGAGTCAGACATTGACCATGCAAAACTCTGGCCTAATCCTCAGCCCTAATCCACACCCATGAAAGTGAGCCAGTGTGCTACAGCCAGGTTCATGTGAGTTTCTCAGTTCAGAAATGTTTACAGTAACAGAAAGAAGAATAGCCCCTGAGCTGGACAACTACTGTCTTCTGCACAGAAATGCCTCGAATTACGCTACTTTCAGGACAGTTCTAGCTTCCATGGAGGCTAGTGGAGATGATTGAGCATTACAAGTTCTCACTATATCTTGATGCAAAATGACTCTATACCTTAACTTTCCTGGTTAGGACATTGACTTATCCTTTTGAGGGGCTTCTCTGGTGGCTCAGTGATAAAGCATCTGCCTGCCAATGCAAGAGACGTGGGTTTGATCCTTGAATCAGGAAGATCCATTGGAGGAGGAAATGGCAACCCACTGCAGTATTCTTGTCTGGAGAATTCCATGGACAGAGGAGCTTGGCAGGATACAGTCCATGGGGTCACAAAAGAGCCAGACATGACTGAGCAACTAAACAATATCATTTTGGGGGCTACCATGAATGTCCACACTTCATCACCATGACAAGTATTGCTAATCAATCACAGTCTTCTTTCCTCCTGAGCCTGGATTTGGCCTCAGGATCCTTCTCAACACTGCTGTCCATCAGCTATTATCAGGCCATCAGAGCTGATCCCAATAGCAAACCCTCTCAGATCTCAGCCAGATCTCTGTTATTTTCTTTTTCAAGATTTTTTTTTTCTACTGTGGACCATTTTTAAAGTATTTATTGAATTTGTTACACTATTGCTTCTGTTTTATGTTTCGGCTTTTTGGCCCCAAGATCTATAGGATCTTAGTTCCCCGACCAGAGATTGAACCTGCACCCTTGCACTGGAAGACAAAGCCTCAACCACTGGACTCCCAGGGAAGCCCCTCTGTTCTTTTCAAGGCCAGTCTTCTGTACATTTTTTTTTAAACAGAGAAAATAACTCTGGGGTGAAGAATATCCTGAGCTCTATGGACATGTCACTAAACTATATTCTCTATGCTCCCAGGGATCCTGTACATTAACCCAGCAGACCTGGGCTGGAACCCTCCTGTGAGCAGCTGGATTGACAAGAGAGAGATCCAGACAGAGAGAGCCAACCTAACCATCCTATTTGACAAGTACCTTCCGACCTGCTTAGATGCGCTCAGAACCAGGTAGGCCAAACAGTGAGGAAGGCGAAGAATTAAAGCAGCAGCAAAGAGCCTGTTGGCTCATACCTGGTGTCCTGCTGATGTTCTATCCTGTCCCCAAAGTCGGACATCCCCAGGCAGTCCCCTCCAGGTGTGGCAGATGGCAGAGGGAACATACATTAGGATGGAGTTGAGATGCCTGGTGTCAGTCCAGGCAGGAAGAGAGGTGAGGGAAGAGAAGGGAGCTTCACAGAGCCTTCTGTGAGTGCTATACAGGTGTATCTAGAGGAAGGTGCAAGCTGTCGTTGTTGCTCAGTTGCTAAGTCATCTCCAATTCTTTGCAACTCCATGGACTGTAGCCCACCAGGCTTCTCTGTCCATGGGATTTCCCAAACAAGAATAGAGTGGGTAGCCATGCCTGCCTCCAGGAGATCTTACCAACCCAGGGATCGAACCCATCTCTCCTGCATTGGCAGACAGGTTCTTTAACCCTGACCCATCTGGGAACCTAGATGGCTTGCTTATCAGCCACCCTGAGCCTCTTTAATACCAAAGCTTTTGCTTCTGCAAAGCCACATAGAGTTTTCAAATCCACAGACACCAGCAGATTTCCATAGTTGTCCAACAGCACCACTAGGATGGAATAATCCAGTGTTTTAGAACATATCTGGGTCTCTCTCTCTCTTCAGATTTAAGAAGATAATTCCAGTTCCAGAGCAGAGCACAGTCCAGATGCTGTGCCACCTTCTTGAGTGTCTACTGACCGAGGAGGACATCCCCGCAGACTGCCCCAAGGACACCTACGAGCTTTACTTTGTGTTTGCTGCCATCTGGGCTTTTGGCGGAGCACTGGTCCAGGACCAGGTAAGACGGTGTGTGCTGAGGCTAACACCCATGCTAACCAGCCAAGATTTGGTAGACAGAACTGTTAAATGTCAGAATTAACATGGGGGTATCAAACCATTTAGTTATGTCTCCCTGATTTTGCTGAAGACGTCAGCCCTCTTAGGAGAGCTTCATGTAGTGAGACAGATGAGACTGAGCTGTGTTTTGTTGCTTTTTGATTTAGTGAATGTATCCCTAATTTCTTGGACAGTTGCTGATTGAATTTGAAAAACTAGAGGTGTGAATATCTTACTTAGAAAGGTGTGTGTTTTAGATGGGATGGTGCTGTGCTGTAGAGGCTTGAGTAGGAGGAATCCCGTCTTAAAAACCTTCTAGAACAAGCATGTACCACTCTATACCAACCATCACATCTTCATCACCCCTGAAACACAGAGCTGTCCATAGAAGGCTTTTGCTGTTATTCAGTTGCTAAGTCATTTTTGACTCTTGATGACCCCATGGACTGCAGGAGGACACTATGCCCCACTGTCCTCTGCTATCTCCAAGAGTTTGCTCAAATTCATGTCCATTGAGTCAATGATGCCATCCAACCATCTCATCATCTGTCATTTACTTGGCCTCCTGCCCTCAATCTTTCCCAGCATCATGGTCTTCTCCAGTGAGTTGACTCTTCCCATCAGGTGGTCAAAATATTAGAGCTTCAGCTTCAACATCAGTCCTTCCAGTGAATATTCAGGGTTGATTTCCTTTAGGATTGACTGGTTTGATCTGCTTGCAGTCCAAAGGACTCTCAAGATTCTTATCCAGCACCGCAGTTTGAAGGCATCAGTTCTTCATTAGTCAGCCTTCTTTGTGGAAGAAGAACCATAGAAAGTTAGACCAAAGGTTAATCGACATCTATGAGTAGAAAAACGAAGTAGTATTTATCTCTTGGTGTTTACTGCTGTGGTTCAGGCTCTTTGGCATCCTGTTCTCTAAGCTTTGTGTATTCTCAACTTTTACTTTACTGAGTTTTCTCCAAAAAAAGGTATTTACCTGGAAACAACATAATTGAGGTTAGGCAGACCAGTCTTTTACAGCTGACTCTAGCTACCAGGGTAGCTTAGCAGTAAGGACTACACCTGGCAATGCTGGAGACATGAGATTGGTCTCTGGGCTGGGAAGATCCCTTGGAGAAGGAAATGGCTATCCACTCCAGTATTCTTGCCTGGAGAATTCCATGGACAGAGGAGCCTGGTGGGCTACAGTAGCGGGGTCACAAAGAATCAGACATGACTTAGTGACTGAGCATGCACTAGCTACCAGGCAACATCACATAGAGGCTGGGAATGTGGACTCTGGGTTTGAATTCTAACTTTGTCACTTGTTACCTGGGGACCCTGGACAAGTAATTTAACATCTCTCTACCTTAATCTCATTACTGGTACAAACAGCTAGATAAATTGACCAAGTGTCTTTATCCTGATACCCAAAACTTTGGGCACAAAGGCAGTGAGAGTGATAACAGTGGTGTCCATTTCCTAGGGTAGACGTAAGGATTAAATGAAGGGATGCTGTCCCAATTGTCCACATGTAAAACTCTTAGAATACTGCTTATTATTAATGTTCTCCTACTTAGGGCTTCCCAGGTGATGCAGGAGACGCCTGAGGCACGGGTTTGATCCCTGGGTCAGGAAGATCCCCTGGAAGAGAGCACAGCAGCCCACTCCAGTATTCTTGACTAGAGAATCCCATGGATAGGGAAGCCTGGCAGGCTACAATCCGTAGTGTTGTAGAGAGTCAGGCATGATTGAAGCGACTTAGTACGCATGCACCATAAATATTCAGTTTTATAGAAAGTATCTGATGCTTTTCTCACAACAGGGGATTAAGCCAAGCTGCACTTTTTGGAAGGATGATTTACTCTTTCTGGTCTGGGTTGATTATGGGCTCTTCCAAAGAAAAAGGTAGGGGCTTCCCTGGTGACACAGTGGATAAGAATCCACCTGCCAAGGCAGGGAACTTGGGTTCGATTCCTGGTCCAGAAAGATCCCACAACCAAGCCCCTACATCATGACTACTGAGTCTGTATTCCAGTGCCCGCGCAGCAACCCCTGAGCCCACGTTCCCGGAGCCCGTGCTCGGCAAGGAGAAGGCACCGCAATGAGAAGCCCGCTCGCCAAAACCAGAGAGTAACCCCCACTCACCACAACTAGAGAAAAGCCCACGTGCAGCAACGGAGGCCCAGCACAGCCACAGTTAAAGAAAGAAATGACTTTTAAAAGGTACATCCCAGGACGCTTCGGCTGCTGAAATGTCAGCAACCACTGCTGGGCTCCTGTCTCACAGTGGTGCCGAGCAGGCCATGGGGTATCAGGATAAAGACACATGGCCAATTTTTTCTATCTCCATGTAGAAAAATTTAAATCCACTCAGCTCTTTTTAAAAGCCCAGGAGAAAGCCTCCCTCCGGGCATCCCGGGCTCTGGAGTACTTGGAGCTGTCCGCGGCCGTGCTGGCCCTGGTGGATAGAGGGGGGCAGAGCACACTGGAGAAAGCTTTCAGCAGCAGGGACTGTCCAAGACCCCCTCACAGCCTGCATTCAAGCCAAACACGAAATAGTGCTGTAAATAGAAAAGTATGAAGGTAGCCAGAATATTCACATCAGGAACACCCATGGTGCTTATATTGAAAAAGCTGTTATTAATGAAAAGCAGACTATAATACAAAGCACAGCCCATACCTGGGTAGACATTCCAGTAAAAAGAGAGAGTGGGCAGGTGGATCCTGGCTAAATACTTTGCAGCAATCACAGGAAATTCTCTCTCAGAAGCAAATACTTCTCAGCATCCTATTGGGCACCTAGGTTCAACTCCCAATTCTTCTCTTTAAAAATTAATAAATAAATAAACTTTTTACTTTATATTGGAGTACAGCTAATTAACAATGTTGTGATAGTTTCAGGCTGAGCAAAGGGACTCAGCCATACATACACATGAATCCATTCTCCCCCAAACTCCCCTCCCATCCAGTCTGCCACATAACACTGAGCATAGTTCTCTGTGCTATACAGTAGGCCCGATGGTTATCCATTTAAATATAGCAGTGCATACATGTCCATTCCAGATCCCTAACTGTCCCTTCCGCCACCACCATTCTTTCCCCGACTCCCAGTTCTGCCATATGCTGCTAGAATGTAACCGTTGCGCTTTTGCTTTTTCATGCATAAAATAGGAGTAATTTTCAGTAGCCAGGCTGACTTAGAGCATCATGAAGATCAAACGAGGTGATACTGTGTTTCCAAACTCAGCTACATTGCACCACACTGTATGTCAGCCTTCCTGTTGTCAAGTTCAAAGGGCAGGAAGAGGACCGGAGACTTGTCGGAATCTAAAGGAGCTGGAGTTCAAAAGGAGCTCCTTCACTGAGGTTGCTCAAAGAGCAGAGACACTCAAAGAGTCAAACTGAGAAAAGGCAGCTGGATGGCTCAGCAGCAGTGACCTTGTCTTTCTAGCGTCCAGTTAGAGTAGAAGGTTAGGTCCAGCGCCAGGCTTTAGGAAGCCAGACAGTGCAGCCCAGGAAGTGGCTTGGCTGAGAAACTGACCAGGTCGCTCAAAGTGGAACTGAGAGTGAGGAAAGAGGGCCCACCACCAACCTCCTTCTTTCTAGAGTTGGTCTGTGTCTTAGATTCTCCATATAAACCTAAAATCTGGTTTTCATTAGGAAGCCAAAGGTCTTCAAGATTTTTTTATCCAAAGATAGACAGCTGTTATGTTTTCATGGCTAAATACTGTCAGCCAGAAAACAATTGCTGTCAGGTAAGACACATTTTTCAAGCTTTGTTTTGTATTTTCTTTTCTCTTAGTTTTTATTGGGAATGGTTTTTCAGTAGCACTCTTAGTTCTGCTTAGGTGTTTTAGGGGGAAGCCCTCTTTTCCATAGTTTAATTCCATTTAAGAGGTTGTCTAAAAATCATTTTAATTCATAGGAAGATTTTAATATCTGAGAGTACTCAAACTGAGGATATAAAATTCCTGTGTTACTTGCTCAGTCGTGTCTGATTCTGTGACCTCATGGACTGTAGCTTGCAGGATCTTCTGTCCATGGGATTCTGCAGGCAAGAATACTGGAGTGGATAGCCATTCTCTTCTCCAGGGGATCTTTCCAACCCAGGGATCAAACCTGGGTCTCCTGCATTGCAGGCAGATTTTTTTTTTTTTACCATCTGAACCACAAGGGAAGCTCATAAACTTCCCATATTTTCCTATTATGATGAAGAAGCACAGAAAGCACAACCCTTGAAATCATATAACATTGGTTATTTCTTATTTTTTTGCACCTATTTTAACTTCTGTTAGTGTATTTAAGTTAAGTAAATGTTAGTCTCTCAGCCATGCCCAACTCTTTGCGACCCCATGGACTGCAGCCCACCAGGCTCCTGTGTCCATGAGATTTTCCAGGCAAGGATACTGGAGTGGATTGCCATTTCCTTCTCTTGGGTATCTTCCCAACCCAGGGATTGAATCCGGGTCTCCTGTACTGAGGGCAGATTCTTTATCAACTGAGCTATGTATTTACTTCACTGTAGATATTTTTGAGGGTACCTTTACATTTTGCTTTTGCCCTTGGATCTACAATTTGGATGTCAACAATTTCCCTAAAAAGCACCAGTATGTTAAGTTCTGATGTCATGATCCCAATCTGGGTTATTCATCTTCAGTCTCGTTTTCAGTCTCTATGTTCAGCAGTATTTTTAATAAAGAATTACAGAGGGAAGCAAAGAATTTCATTCAAGGGTCAAAGATTGGGGTTTGTTTCCCCTAACATTTCTGATTGCAGAGGACAGATATTAGGAAGCTATTTTGTCCCCTTAATCTGAATTCACATCAGAATAAGAAGAGCAAACAAACATGTCCTTAGAGCCTATTTCCATTCTCTTTTTAAGGCACAAGAATTCAATCCTGTTTACCAAGCAGACAGCAAAGTCAGTGCCATTTCTCCCGAGTTCAGATCCACTGCCATGCACCCAGCTTCCTGGTCTGTCCTGCTCTGCAGAAGCATTTCCTAAACTGCCCCTTCTGAACCTCCTCAGGACTTTTCCTAGGTCCGTGTGTTCAGAGAGGGGGTTGGCTCCCCAAGAAGGTAGCCAGTAGCAGTGGGCATTTGTGTGTACATGTGTGGGTGTGTTGTGGGGGGCGTGGGTGTTACGTTTCGGTCTGAAAGAAATAGCCTGAGTACTCAGGTGCACAGCCCTGTCTTCGGGGCTCATGCTTTAATATGGGTACATGTAAATACCGTGTCTCTGTCTATTTCTTCTGTCAGAAAGACCTGTATAGCTTTGTCTCCACTGCCCCTAGATTTGAGGATTTTAGCTCTGGAAGGAAATTCAGGACTACTCTTTTCTAGAATCCTCATTTTATAGATGAGGAAACTGTGGCATGAAAAGACGTGACTTGCTGGTGGTTATGTACTCCACTCCCTGCTGAGATTCTTATCGCTGTTTCTTCCTGTGCCCCCCAGGTGTCTACAGTCACATTTTATTTGTTAAAGATTTTTTTTAATGTGGACCATTTATAAAGTCTTTATTGAAGGTGTTACAATATTGTTTCTGTTTTATATTTGGAGTTTTTTGGCTAAGAGATGTGTGGGATCTTAGCTTCAGGACTAGGGATCAAACCCACACCCCCTGTACGGAAAGGTGACATCTTAACCACTGGACTGCCAGGGAAGTCCCAACAGGCACCATTTTATTCCTTCTGTCCCTGACTGCCATCCTGGATGTGGCTCAGGGTCTTGGGAGCCTAGGGGGGTGTGGTGGATAGGTCTCTGAGAGTTTCTGGCTGCACTTGCCCTTCTTGGGGTCTCAGGATCCCTCTCTCTGTGTGTTCTTACACCTCCCTCCCTCCCTCCCCTCCACCTGCCAGGGCTCTGAGATGCACCAGGCCAGGGTGACCCAGCCCCGTGGTCAAGAAGGTGCACACATACACACTCCAGAGCTTAGCTGGGCCTTGTTCGGGCTGGTCCTCGGGGGACAAGGAGGAGCCGGCTGTGCTCCCAGCCCTGACCTTCTGCCTGATGCAGGGCAGCCTGTCCAGGCTTCTCATGCTCTGCAGAGCCTTGACTCCTGACTTGCTTTGTTTGGGCAGCTTGTGGACCATCGGGCAGAGTTCAGCAAATGGTGGCTCAACGAGTTCAAGACCATCAAATTTCCCTCCCAAGGAACCATCTTTGACTATTACATAGACCCAGAGACCAAGAAATTCGAGCCTTGGTCCAAGCTCACCCCACAGTTTGAATTTGACCCTGAGACACCTCTGCAGGTGAGTGTGGCTGAGCGGCGACCAGGGATATGTAATGTCCCCAGAATCTGCAGTGGCTCTCGTGGCAGCCCCTAACGGATTCCCAAAAGGTTTGACCTCATTAAGAATTAGCTACTTTTCTTTTCAGAGGAAATTAGAGGTTCAATATAGTGATGCATATGTGCGTGCTAAGTTACTTCAGTCTGACTCTTTGTGACCCTATGGACTATAGCCTGCTAGACTCCTCTGACTATGGGATTTTCCAGGCAAGAATACTGGAGTGGGTTGCCATGCCCTTCTCCAGGGAATCTTCCTGACCCAGGGATCGAACCTGTGTCACAGGCAGGTTCTTTACTGCTGAACCACCTGGGAAGCCCTCAGCATAGTCATAAGATCTCCCCAAGCCTAGGTAACTTAATTAACAGACCCCCCTACAGGCATCCTGAGACAACACGGGGTTGACCAGGCAGAAGGATTTAAGATACAATCCAGAGGCTCAGGGAGGCAAACAGCTCTAGTAGAGGCGGATGGGCGTGCCCTCTAACCACAGCATGAGTTACTGGAAGGGTCTCTCTGGGTAACAGGGGGCCCTCCTGCCTGCAATAGTGAGCTCCCAACCCCAGCGCGATTCCCTCTCCTGAAATGCCCCAGGGTGCTCTGACAGCATGTGAGTCTCCTTCGAGCCCCCAGTTCACTCCTCCTGTCTCCCGCCACCCCCGCCCCATCTCCCCCTGACCCCAGGCCTGCCTGGTGCACACCAGCGAGACCGTATGCCTCTGCTACTTCCTGGAGCGGCTCCTGGCGCGGCGGCGGCCGGTCATGCTGGTGGGAACTGCGGGCACCGGCAAGTCGGTGCTGGTGGGAGCGAAGCTGGCCAGCCTGGACCCCGAGGCGTACCTGGTGAAAAACGTGCCCTTCAACTACTACACCACATCAGCCATGCTGCAGGGTAAGTGTCAGCACACCCGTAACCGAGTGAGCCGGCTGCCCCTCACCGCGCACAAGTCAGGTACTCACTCGCCAACCAGGGAAGAAAAAGGGGCCTTTAACCAAAGTGCCAGCGGTCTGGGGAGATGGCGCATTCAGCGTCTCCCAAAACTATTTCCCAAGACTGCTCCGTGGTGAAGACCTTTAAACAGAAACAAGTCATTTCAGTTCATCACAGAGATGAGGATGGGGCAGGTCAGAGTCATGGCCATCTCCCCACTACGTGCAGGCTTGCCAGCTCCACAGATCTTCTAGACCAGGGGTCGCCAGCCTCCAGGATCTAATGCCTAATGATCTGAGATGGAAGTGATGTAATAATAATAGAAATAAAGTGCACAGTACTTTATGTAACACGCTTGAATCATCCCGAAACCATCCTCCACCCCTCAGTCTATGGAAAAATCATCTCTCAGGAAACCGGTTCCTGGTGTCAAAAAGGTTGAGGACCCCTGCTCTAAACGTCATCTTGCTCATACAGTTTGATTTATTTGCAAGATGACTGAAGAGGAATCTTGGGAGAGGTCTGGTCACCTGTTAATTCAGTTCAGTTCAGTCTCTCAGTCATGTCTGACTCTTCCCGCCAGGCTTCCCTGTCCTTCACCAACTCCCGGACTTTGCTCAAACTCAGGTCCATCAAGTCAGTGATGCCATCCCACCATCTCATCTTCTGTTTTCCCCTTCTCCTCCTGCCTTCAATCTTTCCCAGCATCAGGGTCTTTTCCAAAGAGTCAGTTCTTCCCATCCTTTGGCCAAAGTATTGGAGCTACAGCCTCAGCATCAGTCCTTCCAATGAATATTCAGGGTAGATTTCCTTTAAGATTGGTTTGATATTGCAGTCCAAGGGGCTCTCAAGAGTTATCTCCAACATCACGGTTCAAACGCATCAATTTTCGGCACTCAGCTTTCTTTATCGTCCGGTTCTCACATCCGTACCTGACTACTGGAAAAACCATAGCTTTGACAATATGGATCTTTATCAGCAAAGCAATGTCTCTGCTTTTTAATATGCTAAGTTGGTCATAGCTTTTCTTCCAAGGAGCAGTCAATCTATCAGTTGCTTATTTGCCATTTCTACTTCTTTGATCTATGGGAAGAACTGACAAGTTAGGCCAGGTATTGCATGATGAAAGGATTTGAGAGGAGTGCTCAGGTCAAAGGCAAGTAGAGCATGGGGGTGCCTACTTTAAAAGTGAGTTACAGTATGTGTTTGTGTGTGAGTTGCTCATCATGCCCAACTCTTTGTGACCCCATGGACGGTAGTGCTCCAGGCTAGTTACACTACAGCTTCGCTAAAGTGACAAGAAAGGGGCTTCCTGCTGAGGGCGATTTCCTGCAAGGAGCTGCTCACATAACGGGCCCAGGGGGCATGGAGTGGGGGACCCGACGTCCTCCCCTCTGAGCTGAAACGGAGGTCGGGCACCTCCCCAGCTGACCCCCCTCCCACTCTTCTCTTGCCTGTCCCCTCCCCTGTCTGTCCCTCTCTCCAGCACCTTAGCAAGGGCCCCTTTCCCTTTCTACATCCCGAAGTGCCTCCCTGGCTGCTGAACTCCAGGGCAGGAGTTCCACACAGAGCAGGTCAGTGCCTTGATGACAAAGAAAACAGAAAGCCCACTGAAGGATTTCCACAGGCTTACAGGCTCCTGGCACCAGAAGGGTCTCTAGAGGTCATTTCATGTGCCCCTCACACCTTATGCATGGGGGGACTGAGGCTCGGGTTCAAATACGTGGCTGCCTAAGGTCACCATGGTGCGACAAGGCTGGTGCAGCACTTCCAGCCTGCTGAGCACGCGGAGTGTGCGTTTCACAGGGCATTCACGTAGTGGGCTCCCGAGTGGACGGGGGCCCTCAGGGATCCCAAGTGCCACTGCATCTGCTTCCCCAACCCCAGCCACTTTCTTGACCTTCACTGATTGTTGAGTCTTCTTTTGTTCAGAAACACTCTTCACACTGACCCTAGAAGCAGCCTCCTTTTGAGGAAGTGCTGAAGCTAGTCTCCCCATAAGAGGAGGGTAGTAGCCTGGCTGGAGAGAAACCCCCTCTCTCACTCCTCACACTGGAACAGCCCCGTCCCACCCTCTGGAGTCTTAGCCACTGGATCACCAGGGAAGTCCCCAAATCATTTAATCTTGTACAAACCTGTGAAGTAAGTCCTTTTATCATCCCCATGCCAAAGATGAGAAAACCAAGGCACAGGGAAGTTAAATAAGCTCCTTGAGGTTACACAGTGAGTGGTGGAACCAGGGTTTGAATCCAGAGAGTCTGACTCCCGAGCCTGTGCCCCTAACCACTACTCCTCCCCTGAAAATAAAATGCTCTGAAAATTGAAATAAATGTTTGATAATATTACTCTTACCACTAGTGACACTATTTGAGTCTAGAAAGATTATTTTCTAGAATACTATTGTAATGATTTTATAATATAAAAAGTACTTTGACTAGAGAATAAACATTCGTTGCCAAGAAAAAGAGAGATGAGCTTCATATCCTTGATTCTGAAAAATGCCAGATTCCCTTACTTGAAAATTCCCATCCATCACTTTAGTCACAGTCCAAACAAGTTTGTTCATTTGGCTTCTTAGCTGAAAACATTTCAGAAGTAACAAAATGGCAAGAGGAAGGGTGCTTAGCAGTTATAAAAGTTGGAACAAGAAAGCTGGTATCCAAGGGGAAATAGAAAACGTAAAAAGGAGATGCAGGAACCCCCAGGTGGCTGCTCTGACATCAGACAAGAAGCACATTGTGCCCCCACAGCAAGAGTCCATGTCTCTGTTCTGTTTCTGACCATGCGGCATTCAGGATCTTAATTCTCTGGCCAGAGATCGAACCCGTGCCCTCTGCAGTGTAAGCTTGGAATCTTAACCACTGGACCTCCACGGTTGCCCTCCATCACTCTTGCTGAAGCCCAGGATTTTTACTGCGGTTTGTGGTTAAGACCCTATGGAATTATGTTGAATGTGATGTGGTACAGTCTGCTTTAAAAGGCAGGCAGTAAAACCAGACAGATGTGCAGAATGAGTGTTTATAAGGTAATGAATGTAATGATGGCAAAAGACAGGAAATAGCCCAGTTACCCATATGATAGAATGCTGAGCGTTATTACAAAGAATGAGGACATTCTGTATGAATTAAGCTGGCTCCATTTCCAAAATCTTTGTTGAGTGAGAAGAGCGTGATACAGAACAGTGTATAGTATGCTCCCAATTATGTCTTGTTTAAAAAGAGACATATAAAACTCTGCATACATATACACTCGCACATCTATGCTTATACTTCCTAAGAATATCTCCGGAGGGACACACGAGCAACAGCAGTTGCCCTTGGCAAGGGGAACTGGATGCTAAGAGTGGGGATGGAGAATGACTTAAACTTTAAATTATGAAATATTTCAAGCATTCAGAAAAGTACAGACGAGAGTATAACAGATGCCCATGTACCCACCACCCAGACTTCACAGATGTTAACATTTCTGTCGTCTTGCTGTGTATCTTAGCATATTAAGTACAGCTAACACACCACCCCCCAGCCCTTCCCCCATCATGCCCTTGTAAACCAGACTAGGACCACTACAGCTGATGCGCCATCATTCCCAAGTTACGCTTTCGATATGTGTATGTAGCCACGAAATACATGACGTTGTTGTGTGTATTTAAATTTTAAGTATGTATCATACTATAGCTTCCTTTGGTTACTTGCTTTTCTCATCCTTGTCTGTTTTAATGCGTGTGGAGTGCTTCTTCACTGGTTTTCACTGCTGCATAGAGTCCCCTGTATGACTAAATCACAGCTCATTTACCCATTCTCCCACTAAAACGCAACATAATTTTTCAACATTTTCCATTTATAAGTTTTTTTTTAGCTATAATTGACGTATAATACATGGTATGCATTAAAGCACACGATCCAATAAGGTTTTAAATATTTACCCACCATGAAACCATCACTATGACTGAAATAATGTACACATTCATCACCTTGAGAGTCCCTCACCTCCCTGGTAATCCCTCCCTCCCTCCCAACCATGCACCCCCCGCCCCCAGCCCCGGCTCTGTGTCTAAGGCAACCACTGATCTGTTTCTGTCACTACAGGTTAGTTTGCAATTTCTAGAATTTGATATAATGGAATTGTCAAATAATAGCCCTCTTTTTTTTGTCTGGCTCCTTTCACTCAGCTTGATTTTGAGATTTACCCATGTTGTTGAGGGTACGACAGTTCATTCTTTTCATTCCTGAATAGCAAGACAAAATATGTAAAACACTCAGAATGATTCCTAGCATACAATAAGTGCTCAGTAAATGGAAGCTGTTATTCTAACAATATTAAAATCCTTCTCAAATTTAAGTTATAAATACTATACAAAAATCCCTGAGCCCCAACTGCCAAAACAAAAGGAGCACGAGCAAACCCCTTTTGCTTGAAAAAAGATGTTTAGCATAAGCTATGCTAAAGCAAAAATAATGTTTTTGGAAAAAATGTTCCAGCTTACAAATGGGCAATAACTTCACCCAGCAGGTCAATTCACTGAGGTCTCCAGAGGAGTGCTTTACAGCTCACTCATCCTGCTAGTCCATCAGATGCCATTTTCCTCACATCAGATGTGCTTTTATAGAGAAGGCAGCTGCTTGATAGTCCCTGTATCTTTCCTCTCTTCTCGCTTCCAGCTCTGGGGTCTCCACTGAGTACTTTTCTAAACAGATTCAAAACTCCTTCAAATGCAAACGGCTTGTGTTTCAAGGCATTCACATTGCTTATCAGTGTGGACAGCACATGCTTTATTTGAAGTTTTTACTATGCCAAGCCCCTGTATTATCAGTAATGCTTTTGACTGCAAGCAGCAGACAGCGTATTAAAAAGCAGAGACATCGGTCTGTCTACAGTGGTCCATATAGTCAAAACTATGCTTTCTCCAGTAGTCATGTGGATATGAAAGTTGGACCATAAAGAAGGCTGAGTGCCCAAGAATTGATGCTTTCATCTTGTGCTGGGAAAGACTTTTGAGAGTCTCTTGGACTGCCAGGAGGTCAAATCAGTCAATCCTACCTAAAAGAAATCAGCCCTGAATGCTCATTGAAAGGACTGGTGCTGAGGCTGAAGCTCCAATCCTTCGGCCACCTGTGTGCTGCAATCCATGTGGTTGCAAACAGTCGAACATGACTGAACAACTGAACAACAACAAGGAGAAAACCTGATAATGGCACAGAGGTTTTTTTCATGCAACAAGAAGTCTTGAGGTAGGTAGAGGCAGAGGTAGTTGCTAATGCTAAATCAATGGTTCAATGCTATTTATTGAGGCTATAGTAGCTATTATTCTCTTAGATGCTCCTTCAGGATAGCAGAGTCTCTGCTGCTCCAGCCATCACATCCACATTCCAAATGGAAAAAAAAAGATAAAGGGAAGAGTTCCTGCTCATGTCAGGAAACAGTAGCATTCCAGGAATCCCACTGATTTATGTGTCTGTTCACAATTGTGTCACACGGCCAGTTTCTAGCTGGAACATAACTAAGGAGAAGGAAGATGGAAATGATGTCCATCAGGGATCTGATGACAGTCTCTATTTTTACAAAATGAGAAAATGAGGCTTAGAGGTCTTAAGTGACTTCCCTCGAAGTTGCATAGTGATTCACTAGCCAAGCTGTCTTATTTCATTGAGCTACTCTATCCATCCACTGTGATAAGTCGTGTGTCTACATTCCCATAAGAGAATGCCAACTTTGTTTCCACTTGTCTAATATCTGGAGCACATGGGTGTCTCTGCCTTTGACAGTAAGTAAAAGAGGCCCTTCACTTGTTCAGTGAAACTCTCAGACTTAACCTGACCACTTGCCAGCAGCTGCGCCAACTGCAGGTTAATAACCCTGGCATCTTGGCTGAGGAGGCGGATCTGTGTCCCTCCAGCTGCTCTAAACACCACAGACCCAGGGCCACTGCTTCCTTTCCCTTCACTGAGTTATCATCTAATGATCCACTCTTGGATGTTGTTGAAGGTAAGGATGATCAAAGATAATTTAAATTTTTTTAAAAATACCTCCTGTAAAAATCTAGGTTGAAGACCATGCCCATTTTGCAGCCTGATACACCTTTTATAAGTTTCCTGGATACATGCCTTTAAGAACTGAGTGCCTAAAATTTGTTTTCCTACAAAAGTAGAGATGGGTTTGTATCAGTGATCTGGGATGGCATGGCTACTGTAATTAAACACAGATTGAGTTCTAAGCTTTCAAAGAGCCAGTTCATAAAGGATAATGTGACCATTCTTATCTCATTACAGTAACTATATCACCCACGATTAGTGGCTCAAATAAGTTTCTTCTACTATATAGTTTGGAATCACTTTTAATCTTTTTCAATTGGTCTGTTTTATGTCTATTTAAATAGCTTAAGTCTTTTCTCATTCATTTTGGAAATATAAGTGATTTTTAAGAACTACAGGAATTTGCAATGACCCATTGACAGGACAGTTTAGAAAGGGAAAAAGAGGAGTCAAGAACTGGGTCGCGGCATCGATGGGCTTGTATTTGCAGTGGGAGCGAGCCAAAGCGGCGCCCGTCGCAGTCCCAAACTCTCCTGACGTCCAGCTGCAACTTGAAGTATTAGCTCAACAAACATTTGAGTGTGTAATTACACTGATTAGATGGGAGCTCCGGTGTCTGAGTCCTTGTGTAAAGCAAACCCATCACCTGTTCATTAAAAGTTTAAAGCGGAACGAGACTTTGAAAGATCTGATCAAACTCTCGACCTCAAAGGAGCATTACATTATCANTGCTTTACCGTCGGAGCCACCAGGGAAGTACTGAGGTTCAAAAAGAAAAGAGAAATGGTAAGCATATAGCTTAAACCTTGGGCTTGTGAACCTGATATATCAGCAATCTTTCAAAACTTGTGATTCTGATGGTAGTGCATTTGTGGGACAGACTGTCAGGTGTCCCACATGTTGTTGGGCATGAGAGAGCCATGAAAGAAATGAGATGGAATTCAGTAAAAATGAAGACATCATGTGTGCATGCTAAGTTGCTTCAGTTGTGTCCAACTCTTTGCAACGCCATGGACTGTAGCCTGCCATGGACTGCAGCCTGCCATGGACTGCAGCCTGCCATGGACTGCAGCCTGCCATGGACTGTAGTCTACATGGACTGTAGTCTACATGGACTGTAGACAGGCTCTTCTGTCCATGGGGATTCTCCAAGCAATAATACTGGAGTGGTTTGCCATGCCCTTCTCCAGGGGATCTTCCCAACCCAGGGATTGAACCCAGGTCTCCTGCATTGCAGGCAGATTCTTTAATGTCTGAGCCACCAGGGAAGCGCAAGAATGGATAGGCTGCTGAAATGGGTAGCCTAGCCCTTCTACAGGGGATCTTCCTGACCCAGGAATCAATGGAGTCTCCTACATTGCAAGTGAATTCTTTATCAGCTGAGGCACCAGGGAAGTCCAAAAGGAGATGACACAGAATTAAATCATCAAAGACTTACCATCTAGTAGGCAAGATGCTCTACTTCAAATGAGGATTCAAAACATAAAGAAATTGAAAACAACACATTTAAGACTATAGGGAAATCATCCCATAAATTTTAGCACCTCCAAATTATGGAATGCAATGCAGCAATTAAAAACCATGTTCTAGTAGGCTAGGTATTATCACATAAAAAGGTTTATAATATAGGAAATGAAAAACAACATACACAGGCAGAATATACAATATAATTCCTATTTTGTAAAGGAAAAAAATCTAACAGAGCAAATACACTAGAGTGAAATAGACCAAAATATTGAAAGTTAGGCTTACTGCTAGGTGACAGAATATGGGCAATTTTCATTTTCATCATTATGATTCTCTATGCTTTCCAATCTTTATATAATGAGTATGTATTATTTTATAATTATGCAAAACATGTTATTTTGAGAAAGAACAAGTGAAGAGCCCTTACAATATAACTAAAATGTCTTAACATGTGGAAATTTGGATAATACTAAAGAAAAAGAGTTCAAACACAGAAACACAAATCAGGCCAATGCAAAGTGAAGACATGATTAATTATTAACGATCTCTGTCAAAAAAACATGGTCTGGCAGCACATTAACTAAACCAGGGATTTCTGAAGGACAGGAGCCAGGTCGTAGTAATGTTTCAGAAGCAGTGTGCTATGGTGGGTACATAAGTTGCCATAGTCAGGCAGACCTGAGTTAGAATCCTGACTTTGTCCTCAGTAGCTGGATGACCTTGAATAAAGTCCCTTTATTTCCCTAAAGCTCAGTTTTCTCTTTTGTTGAGAGATGTTTTAAAGGTAATAATAATGCATGCTGGGGCTGCTCTGAAGGTTCAGTGATATGGTGCACGCTATGTCCTCCGTACAGACCCAGGTCCCTAGTGATGCCCAGCGAATGAGTGACTGCAGGGCTCTGGTGCTCAGAGTCTGGAGGAATCCTGGGATGAGTGAGAAGGGCTCACAAGTCTCTTCCCCAGCATGTGAAAGAAGCATCGGGATCAGTATCAGGAGCCCTGGTTTCCAATTCCAGCACCACATTTAGCCTGTGTCAGCCTCTGTTTCTTTAGTTACAAAGATGGTATGATAAACCTTTCTTTGCCTGTTCATGGAGTTTGTTTTCATATTAAGTCATGTATTCATTCATTCTTTAATCAGTTTTTGAATACCTTCCTTTGTGATAAATAATATCCTAGGTGCTGGGGTTATGACAATGAGGAAAACAGAGAAAGATTCCTGGCCTTTTGGAGTTTATAATGTGGAGGGACTGAAATAATAAACAAGATGAATAAGTAAGATATACAGGATATTAAGTGGTAATAAGTGTTAACAGAGGAAAACGAAGTCGGGGCCAGGAATAGGTGGTGGTGGTGGGGAGCTTTAATTTGGGCTCAAGTGCTAGGGAAGGGCTTCCTAAGAAGATGGCATTTGAGTAAGTGAATGCCTGGTGTAAGTGAGGGAGCAAACTTCTGGCCTTTAGGGGAAGGGACTGCAGACAGAGGAAGCAGCCAGAGCGAAGACGGCATGGCCATGGGCGACTCGTGGGTCAGAAACAGGATGGCCGGAGCAGAGGGGGTGGAGGCAGGAGCAGAGGGAGAGAAAGAGCAACATGGGGGGCTTGCCCAGGTGACCAGCCAGGCTTCTGCTCCAAGTGAGATGGGGCACCACTGGGGGTTTAAGCATGGGACTGGCACAGTCCAATTTCCATCTTACAAGGATACCTCTGCCTGCTGTCCTGAGAACAGAGTACGAATCTAAGGGCAAAAGCAGGAAGATCATTTGGGAGGATGTCATGGACACCAGGTGTGAGTCTGGATGAGGATGGTAGCAGTGTTGTTCAGCAGCTCAGTTGTGTCCGACTCTTTGTGACCCCATGGACTGCAGCAGGCCAGGCTTCCCTGTCCTTCACCATCTCTTGGAGCTTGCTCAAACTCATGTCCATTGAGTCGCTGATGCCATCCAACCATCTCATCCTCTGTCACCGCCTTCTCCTCCTGCCTTCAATCTTTCCCAGCATCACAGTCTTTTCCGTGAGTCAGCTCTTTCCATCAGGTGACCGAAGGATTGAACCTCAGCTTCAGCATCAGTCCTTCCAATGAATATTCAGGATTGATTTCCTTTAGGATTGACTGGTTTGATCACCTTGCAGTCCTAAGGACTCTCAAGAGTCTCCTCCAGCATCACAATTCAAAAGCATCAATTCTTCGGCACTAGGCCTTCTTTATGGTCCAACTCTCTCATCCATACAACACTGGAAAAACCATAGCTTTGGCTATACTGACCTTTGTAAGCAAAGTGATGTTTCTGCTTTTGAATACGCTGTCTAGGTTTGTCATAGCTTTCCTTCCAAGGAGCAGATGTCTTACGTAAACCCACTTCTGTTCTTCCAGTTCTGCCTGGAAGCAGAACTCACTACCGTTTCATTCTAGATAAGACTTGGAGCAGAGGTCAGCCAAGAAGGGATCCAGGGTGTGTGCCTTTCCCGGGGGGGGGCCTCTCTTTTCTTAATCATCCTTTTGAGATAATCTGGTGTATCCCAAGCCCACCTCTTGTTAACTGACATGCTTTTCTCCTCAACAGTCCTCAAGTAGCATAAAAAGCTTAATCAACCCAAATTACAGGGTCTGCTTAATTCCAGGAGTTGATTTGAATATCATTGCTTCAGGAGGAGGAGAAACAAGTCTTCCTAAGGAGAGAATTTCCTATTAGAAGGACTGTTCACAAAAGCGTGTCCTTGGCAGCCCATTAATTATATTTCATTTTGACAGATCTCGTATATAGTTGTTATGTCTTAAGGGGGGTAGGAAGGTGTTGGGTGATTAATTGGTTGATAGTATATGTTAATTGCATGCTAATTAAATTTAAATTTAATTCCTATTTGGAACACTTAATTTAACTCAGGACCAGAAAATTAGAATATTCAAGCTTCTTAAAGGAACATGTCTTTCTATCTGTCACCTTCATATGTCTGTTGACACTTCCTCCTTGTTTACAAACTTGTTTTTCAAGAAAAGGGATGAGACGGTTCTTAGAGCCTCTAGCTGTAATAGTATTGGTTCTTGCAGTACAAAAATATCTAGTTGGTTTATTGAAAAAAAAAATGTATATATACCCTGTTACTTAGATTTGCTCTGAACAAGTTCTGTCAGGCTGGGAAAATGTACTCTTTGATTCCTTCCCTCTGGCTGGATAATTGAAGATGCAGCTCCAGGACAGAGTCTGTACTTAGTTTCCAGAAAGGCACAGAGATGCTCTGCTACCCTAAGGCAGGGGGTAGTGCATCCATGACACTGGGGCTTCTGGGAAATTCCCTGGGGCTGTTGTTTCTTCTTTCCCTCAGGGAAAACCCCAGGAGGGGAACACAATCTGAGAACACTGTTGACAAAATATCCAGGATTTCCTCTTTTACAGTCCAGGGGTAGAAGGGGAACCACATCCATCCTCTCCTCCTCTGTCATAGGTAGAGAAGTGTGTGAGTGTGTGTGTGTGTGTGTGTGTGTGCGTGTGTGCGCATGTGTGTGCTAAGTCACTTCAGTCATGTCCAACTCTGTGACCCCATGGACTGTAGCCCCCCAGGCTCCTCTGTCCATGGGGTTTCCCATGCAAGAATACTGGAGTGAACTGCATGCCCTCTTCCAGGGGAGGCCACACAGGTGCCACCTGGGAAGTCCACCTAGGATATGGTTGTTTGCAGATTTCCTTGAGGGTAGAGTACTAGGCCTTGGGACTTTGTTTTTAGCCTGCAAAGAAAGCCATGGACCTCAAGTGTGGTAGAAGGAACATGGGTCTTGAAGTTTAACTGATTTGGATCTGTACCCTGGCACTACCTTAGACAAGTTAATTCATTCTTCAGAGTCTCGGTTCCGTCATCTGTGAAAGGGATGATGGTTCTAATCTTGCAGCACTGTTCTAAGGCTTCAGTGAGACCATAAATGTCTGTGCAAACCTAACACCGTGCACAGTCAGATGGCTGAGGCCTGGGCACTGCTGTTGCCACCCCTGCCTGGTCATCACCCGCCTCCTCTCTGGTCTCGTGGAGCTGCCTGCCCCTGGAAGCAGCTCTCGCGTGCACGCTGCACTGTGGCTCATCCTTGACACTGGACTGTCTTAGAACTGGCCTCTGAGCTTTGACGCTCCTTCCCTCACTAATGGCTCTCTCCTCAGCTGTCCTGGAGAAGCCTCTGGAAAAGAAAGCTGGCAGAAACTACGGTCCCCCAGGCAACAAGAAGCTCATCTATTTCATTGACGACATGAACATGCCTGAGGTGGACGCCTATGGAACTGTGCAGCCTCACACAATCCTCAGGCAGCACCTGGACTATGGCCACTGGTAAGCGAGCACACGGAGGTCCAAGGTCAGTTTGTCCTGCTGGAGCTGCAGATCTGACCTCAGCTCTGGCACCAGAGAAGGCACTGGTCAGAAAAGCTACTGAGCTCTTATTTAAGGGAAAATGCCTATCCTTTCTTTACCACTTATCTCTAAAGTTGCCTTCTTCAAGCTTCCAAAGCATGATTAACCAGGACCCCCTTACCCCCCAACTCACACCTCAGTTCTGTCGCACTGAGCAGGGCCTTTGGTGAGAATGCTTAACATATGCCTTAAATCAGTTAATTAAAAAATTTTTTTAATTGGAGGATAATTGCTTTACCATATTGTGTTGGTTTCTGCCATACATCAACATAAATCAGCCATAGATATACATATGTCTTATTCATCTTGTACCCCCCTCCCACCCCCCTCCCCATCATACCCCTGAAGGTTGTCACAGAGCATCTGATTTGAGCTCCCTGTGTNCCATATTGTGTTGGTTTCTGCCATACATCAACATAAATCAGCCATAGATATACATATGTCTTATTCATCTTGTACCCCCCTCCCACCCCCCTCCCCATCATACCCCTGAAGGTTGTCACAGAGCATCTGATTTGAGCTCCCTGTGTCATACAGCAAATTCCCACTGGCTGTCTATTTTATACACGGCAGTGTGTGTGTTTCTGTGCTGCTCTCTCAATTCGCCCCACCCTCTCTTTCACCCAGTATGTCCATAAGTCTGTTCTCTATGTCAGCCTTTGTCTCTCAGAGCATCTCACAGGCTCCATTGTTATCTCCTGCAAGTGTATCGTTTTTACTGGCAAAAGGTCTAAACCCACCAGAAACAAACCAAAAAAACCAAGTCAGCGATTTGAGGCAACTCTGGCTTACCATCCTACCTCACACTGAATCCAGTAAGACCTTCCCGGAAATTCTACTGCATGGCCTTCGTATGGTCACCTTTTCGCTCCCAGAAATACCTGCTTCATGCTTCTCTCTCTCCAAGCTTGCCACCCAGCCTCCGCGGAGGACCACACCCACTACCTCCATCTCTAGCTTCCACATCTATACAATGTAGCTGCCTCTCTGTGCCTTCCCCCACCACATCTCCCCTGAGGCTTAACCACCCACCAGCATCTTTGCCTCTACTCTTTTTGCCTCTGAAATCTCACTTCACCTGTCAGTCCCTCCTGATCAGTTCCTTCATGTCAATATTTAAACTTGCATGAATTTACCTAGGGATAGTGAAAGTCGCTCAGTCGTGGCCGACTCTTTGCAACCCCATGGACTATATAGTTCATGAAATTCTCCAGGCCAGATACTGGAGTGGGCACCCTTTCCTTTCTCCAGGGGATCTTCCCAACCCAGGGATCAAACCCAGGTCTCCCTCATTGCAGGCAGATTCTTTACCANATATAGTTCATGAAATTCTCCAGGCCAGATACTGGAGTGGGCAGCCTTTCCTTTCTCCAGGGGATCTTCCCAACCCAGGGATCAAACCCAGGTCTCCCTCATTGCAGGCAGATTCTTTACCAGCTGAGCCACCAGGGAAGCCCAAGAATACTGGAGAGGGTAACCTGTCCCTTCTCCAGCGGATCTGCCCGGCCCAGGAATAGAACCGGAGTCTCTTGCATTGCAGGCAGATTCTTTACCAGCTAAGCTACCTGTGTTGAAAAGCATCATTTTCTGACTGCTGCTCTGTCTCCCTCTGTGTTACCAGATTCTCTCCCCAGTTTCCAGTCCCTCATCTCCCACTCCTTCCTCCAGCCACACTGAGTAGGTTTCTGTCTCCCCCACTTTACTGTTCTTACTCAAACAGCTGCATCTTTACTGTGACGTCCTGCAGACCCCATTGGGTCCCCATCTTTCTTCTTTTCTGTACACACTTGATGTGGTTGACTGCTCTGTCCTTCTGGAAATCCTGGCTTTCTGGGTACCGCACATCCTCGATTTCCTCCTACATCTTTGACCATCTTTGTGGTCTCTTCTTCCTGTTCTACTTCCATAGACATGGCATCCCTTAGGAATTTGTCCTCAGCTCTTTTATCTTTTCACAATTTCTACCAATGGGTCTAGTCTTTTTTTAACCTCTCAAACACATGAGTGATTGGGCACATCCCAGCTCACCTTCACAACACGCTCCCCTCCCTGAGTCCTGACTCGTCTCTCACCTGCAGCTTCTGACTGTTCCAGGTATGATCGAAACAGACTGTCCCTGAAGGAGGTCATGAATGTCCAGTATGTTTCCTGTATGAACCCCACCGCGGGCAGCTTCACCATCAACCCCCGGCTTCAGGTATGGGGGGAACTTTGACCTTGAAGTCCTAAATATCACCTTCCAGACCAGATGTTACTGGTGTCTGTGGGATAATTGGCTCTCTACCCACTCAGCCTCTTTACATGGTAAATCATACAAGATGTGGACTTGCTTTTCCAGGGAGACAAACAACACCTCACCCAGACCCCTTGAAGCTTTTGTTTTCTTTTTTTTATAATTAACTTTCATTGGAGCATAGTTGATTTCCAGTGTTGTGTTAGTTTCTGCTGTACAGCAAAGGGAATCAATTATACACTCATCTCACACGCTAGTAAAGTAATGCTCAAAATTCTCGAAGCCAGGCTTCAGCAATATGTGAACCGTGAACTCCCTGATGTTCAAGCTGGTTTTAGAAAAGGCAGAGGAACCAGAGATCAAATTGCCAACATCCTCTGGATCATCGAAAAAGCAAGAGAGTTCCAGAAAAACATCTATTTCTGCTTTATTGACTCTGCCAAAGCCTTTGACTGTGTGGATCACAATAAACTGTGGAAAATTCTGAAAGAGATGGGAATACCAGAGCACCTGACCTGCCTCTTGAAAAACCTATATGCAGGTCAGGAAGCAACAGTTAGAAC
>SJYX01014611.1:44177-140262 GCA_006410675.1 Oreotragus oreotragus
GACTCTTGAGAGTCCCTTGGACTGCAAGGAGATCCAACCAGTCCGTTCTAGAGGAGATCAGGATGTTCTTTGGAAGGAATGATCCTGAAGCTGAAACTCCAGTACTTTGGCCACCTCATGCAAAGAGTTGACTCATTGGGAAAGACTCTGATGCTGGGAGGGATTGGGAGCAGGAGGAGAAGGGGACAACAGAGGATGAGATGGCTGGATGGCATCACTGACTCGATGGACATGAGTTTGAGTGAACTCTGGGAGATGGTGATGGACAGGGAGGCCTGGCATGCCGCGATTCATGGGGTCGCAAAGAGTCGGACACGACTGAGTGACTGAACTGAACTGACACACATACACACACTCTTTAAAAATCCTTTCCCATATAGGTCATTGCAGAGTGTTGAGTAGATGTCCCTGTGCTATACAGTAGGCTCCTATTATCTGTTTTATATACTGGAGTGTGTGCCGTCAGTCCCAGGCCTCCCATTTATACCTCCCTCCTGTTCTCCCCTTGGTAGCCATGAGTTTGTTTTCTGCATCTGTGACTCTTATTTCTGTTTTGTGAATAAGTTCATCTGTACCACTTTTTAAAAAAGCTTTTCAAGCCAGCTGGAATCATTGGGTTAGTCTAATTCAACCTGGCCCTCAGAATGAGAGAACTTCAGAGAGGTGAATGGCCCTGCCAAGGTCACATGCATTCTCAGTATCACTATCAGATTTGGACCAAGAGTCCAGGTTCCCTTCTCTTTCTGCTACGCCACACTGACATCTTTGATCAGAGGTCCAAAGCCCTTCATTCATTCTAGGCTCAACTAAGTTTGGGTCTAATGTGAGAAGTGTGGCCAGAACGTAGAATTCCAAGCCCTTCTAAGAATTCTTGGGCACCGTATCCAAACCCAGAAGAGGTGATTGCTGTTCTGTGACCGCAGAGGGTAACTCATGTCCTCTTCGCTGTGGCTCTGTTTTCCCGAGCAGCGTCACTTCAACGTGTTCACCCTCTCCTTCCCGGGAGCAGATGCCCTGTCCTCCATCTACAGCACCATCCTGACTCAGCACCTCAAGCTGGGCAGCTTCCCGGCAGCGCTGCACAAGAGCGTCCCCCAGCTGCTCCATCTGGCCCTCACCTTCCACCAGAAAATTGCCACCACGTTCCTTCCCACAGCGATCAAATTCCACTACATCTTCAACCTCAGGGACTTCGCCAACATTTTCCAGGTGAGTCCGACCTCTCCGAGACACCTTCAGAGGCTTGACAATGACCCTGTTCTCTCCATGCTTGGCCAAACTCTTCAACAAAGGCATGGTTCTTATGGGGTGATGAACATATGAGTAAACAGAGTACTGTGGGATCTGTGTGGGTCTGTTCAACAGAACGGAGTTCCGGGCCTTCCCTGCCCGGATTCCCTGGTGACTCAGTGGCAAAGAAGCCACCTGCCATTGCAGGAGACGTGCATTCGATCACTGGTCTGGGAAGATCCCACGCGGCCCAGGGCAGCTAAGCCCGTGCACCACAACTGCTGAGCCCAGGTGCCACAGCTGCTGATGGCTGAGCGACCTAGAGCTCGTGCTCCAGAACAAGAGGGGCCACTGCGATGAGAAGCCCAAGCACCTCTGCTAGGGCATAGCCGCTACTCTCTGCACCTGAAGGGAAAGCCCTTGCAGTGACCAACATCCAGCACAGCCAGGAATGTTTAAATATAGAATCCTATTAGTCGATTGAACTACTTCTCAGTAAGCTGGATGCATTTTTTGAGTTGGTTCCTTCAAGCTGAATATGGCTCAACATTTCAAAAATAATGTTACGTAATGATTTCAGCCTAGGAAAAAAGAGAGTGGCACGGAAGAAAGATAAAAATATTTTGCAGACCCTGCTGGTCCACCCATCTTTCTTAAGTTGCGAGAGAATGTACCCCAAACCATGCAGGAGAGCTCTGCTTCCTATAGAAGCCAAGTGGTGCTACTCCTAAGACACCATCCTCCAGCCCCTGGGATGCCTCAGTCCTAAAAACTCTGGGTTCTTTCCCAGGTCAAAACCATTTCAGAATAGTGATGCTCTTCTAACCAGGGATGGCCTGTGTCTGCCTGGTGCTTCCACTTGCTTGGCCCCTCACTATCAAAACCTCCAGAGGGCAGCTCAGCAAACCTGGCCCCTTCTTCCCCTTGCTCAGGTAACCCATCCTCCCAACGTGGATCCATAACCCTCCCATCCTGGGGGAGAATCTGCAGAAACTACTTCTCAGAGGGACCCTTCTCCAGGACAGCTCTGAGCCATTTTTGAGGGAAAGTGCCTTTTATACCGAGCAGAGGCCACACCTGTAGGGAAATGTCAACTTGACCAGGGAGCAAGGCTTGACCCTCCATGGGAGCACATTGATAATTGCCCAGGAGAGCCGACTCATTGGAAAAGACCCTGATGCTGGAAAGGACTGAAGGCAAAAGGAGAAGTGGGTGGCGGAGGGTGAGATGGTTAGATAGCGTCACCAATCAGCGGACGTGAATTTGAGCAAACTCCAGGAGACAGTGGAGGGCAGAAGAGCCTGGTGGGCTGTGGTCTACGCAGTTGCAGAGTGATGGGCGTGGCCTGGTGACTGAGCAACAGCGACACTCGGGCGCTGCCTGTGCAGGGAGGCCTCCAGGAGCCTCAGACTAGCACAGGCCCAGGCACTGAGGCCACAGGGCTTGCGGGCTCCATGCTCGTAAGGAACAGAAGCCCGCTGAACATTAGTTCAGCGATCTGAGAGCAGCGTTCCCAAAAGGCTCACCCAGAGGGTGGACCACTGAGCCCCACAGCCAGGCCAAGCCTCTGAGAGCACGTGTGACCTGACCCAGGATGGTGCTCCTGGGTCAGGTGCCTCCAAACCTTCACTTATTAACTTGTAAATGAGGAAACAGACCCACAGAGCTTACACTGATTCCCCTAAGAGCAGCCAGCCAGCCAGGGAAGGAACTGGACTAGAGCCTGGGTCTTCCGGTCCCCCTTCCAATATGCCACTCTGTTCTCATCCATCCTTTTGATGAAACAGCCTAAGACAATTAAGGCAACAAGAAGGACCCAGCTCCATGGCCCTCAGACCTGGACAGTGGTAATGTTTGTGCATCTCCACCCTCATCTCCCATTTATCAAGTATTAATTGTGAAAGACTTTTTAAAATTTTCTCTATTTATGTATTTATTTTTGGCTGCTCTGGGTCTTCATGGCTGCACTCGGGCTTTCTCTTGTGGTAGCACGCAGGGGCTACTCTCTAGTTGCGGCGCACAGGCTACTCATTTCGGTGGCTTCTCTCGTTGCTGAGCACAGGCTACTCATTTTGGTGGCTTCTCGTTGCGGCACACAGGCTCTGGAGCACAGGCTCAGTAGCTGTGGCGCACAGGCTTAGTTGCCCCACAGCACAGGGGGTCTTTCTGGACCAAGGACTGGACTTGTGTCTTCGCTTTGGCAGGTGGATTCTTAACCACTGGACTACCAGGGAAGGCACTTTTTTTTTTAATCACACAAGCCATGTCTTAAACCTCATTGAAGCAGGATGAGACACACCTGTCACCGTCTGATTTTCCAAATGAACAAAAAGGAGTTAAGTCGTTAGACAAATTCCCATTGCTCATAGTGGCAGAATGAAAGGGAAAAGAAGCATCAGGTCTCCCTCACACGATGCACTGAGCCGGCTCCTACCTGGACAGCACCTTGTCACCTGTGCGACCTGAAATTCATACTCACGACAGCCCTTTGGGGTACACATTATTATCCCAATTTAACAGAGGCTGGGAGAAGTTGCCAGCTCATAGATGACAGCGTGAATGCTCGGGGAGGTAGAAAAGTACACGCGGTGTTGGTGGAATAACAAGTAGGCGGGAACAGGCCTCGTAGATGTCGCCAAGCCACAAGATCGGGGAGGGAACTCAGATCAAAGAGGATCTTTGTAAAAGGTTCAACTTCAGTCTGTAATAAAGCTGGCATTCATTGAGCCAGTCCTATGCCCTCTGTATCTATTAGCTAATGATTTAATCCTCAAGACAACCATTTCAGGTGCAACACTGATCACTTCCAATTTGGAAATGACAAAACTGTGTCACAAACAAGTCAGTAGCTCGAATATGTTTGCATAACTGCCAAGCAGAAGCCTCGTACCCCAGATGAGTGGCAGGGGGTGGGGTGGGGGTCAGCTCTCTTGTGTGGGGATTCAGTCTGCCAAGCTGTCCTGAGGAAGGAGGGTCCCAGTCTAGCCTGTGTTGCTGCTGCTGCTGCTGCTAAGTCGCTTCAGTCGTGTCCGACTCTGTGCGACCCCACAGACGGCAACCCATTGGGCTCCACCATCCCTGGGATTCTACAGGCAAGAACACTGGAGTGGGTTGCCATTTCCTTCTCCAATGCATGAAAGTGAAAAGTGAAAGTGAAGTCGTTCAGTCGTGTCTGACTGAGCAACCCCATGGACTGTAGCCCACCAGGCTCCTCTGTCCATGGGAGTTTCCAGGCAAGAATACTGGAGTGGGATGCCATTGCCTTCTCCACTAGCCTGTGTTAGGTCCTCCCTAGTCAGGGAGGAACTAGGAGAAGAGGTATGGCGTGGGGCTAAGTCTGTTTCTCTTCCAGACCCAGCCAGCCTGAGTAGCAACCCCTGGGCTCTGTGTCCCAGCCCGACCTCTGCAGCCTGCAGCTGTCAGCTCCCAGCCTCAAATATGGGAAGTGCACCCCCACTGAAGAACCTGCCTCTGTCCATCCACGCAGCCCCTCACCCTCTTCCTCCAGAACAGAGTTTTGAGCCCACAGCTTGGCTACAGCCTCCCCCTCTTTTCCTCCTGCCCCTTTCCCAGCCTGCTTGCCTAAAGGCCTGACAGGAGAGCTGTAAGGAGGATTGAATGCCCCCAAGGAGACAGGTGCTGTCTATAGAAGACGCCGTTTTCCTCCATCCAGCTTGATCCATCATTCAGCCCTTCTCTGCGCTTCACTCACTCTGTCCAGGATCCAGATGTCAGGACAGAACTTGATCGTGCTCTAAGCAGAAATCATTAAGCATTCCCATCTCAGTGCTACACAAAACTGTCTGAGTTGGTGCAAAGTTTGCCCTTGACACGCTCTCATCGATTCAGCCCTTAAGTGTCAGTCAGCCTGAGCATCTGGCTGTAACGGGGCTTGTAAACTTCAGCCGATGGCTCTCCTTGCTCCCAGAGTCAGCACTGGCGGCGGGGCTCCTTCTCGGCATCCACACCTCACACAGGGCTGGTACCCAGGAGATCCAGGAAGCAGACAGGGGCCAAGGGGACCTAATGAGATTTCTTTCTTTCTCTAAAATAAACTCTTTTTAAAGTCTCGCATCCCAGCCGAAAAGCATCAAAGTCATGAACACACAGGTCAGTTAATTGTCACAAAGTCATCACAGCTACACAACCATAACTCAAGTAAAGAACTACTTTCCCAATAAATACATTTTATTTCAGGGTTCCCAGCACCCCTGAAGCCCCTGGTTTTTCTTTCTTCTGTTCACTCTTAAAGAAACATGAAGCTTTCCTTTTAACTGTGCTCGCCCATCTATTTGGCTGCACTGGGCCTCTTGCTGCATCCAGGCTTTCTCTCATGTGGTGCAGCGACTTCTCATTGTGGCGGCTTCTCCTGTTGCAGTTCATGAGCTCCAAGTGGTGCAGCTTCAGTAGTTGTGGCTCTTGAACTCTAGAGCATGGGGTCAGGAGTCGTGGCAAACCGCCTGAGCTGGCCTGTGGCATGTGGGATCTTCCCAGACCAGAGACAGAACCTGTGACTCCGGCTTTGGCAGATGGGTTCTTAACCACTGGGCCACCAGGGACGTCCTCCACTCACTCTTTTCTCCTCCTCTCAGAGCTAAAATACTGTCTGGACTTCTCACCCCATATGTTATTTCAGCCTATTTGGGGACTTTATATAAATGCTAATTGTATGATAAATACGCTTGTGTACTTTTGTTCAATATTATGTTTACACCTATATACACAATCATGCCGTTGGTAAAAATGAATCATAGTAACAATTTCTTTCTGACCCTTAAGTTTTCCCATTGCTTTTTCTTACTTGCCACCTCAAGGAAGAGATGTAGTGAGAGTGACCTTTCGCAGCATTCCTAATTTTAAAGGAAAGTGTTTACAGTAGTTGGCTGTTAAGTGTGACGCTTACTATACATTTTCATGGATGCTCTTTACCAGTTTAAGAAAAGTCTTTGTTTATAGTTTACTAAGAGTTTTTTTATCATGAATATATGTTGAAACTTAAATGATTTTTCTATATCTGTTGAAATTACTGTATCTATTTTTTTCTCTTTTTTTTTCTGGAAATGGGACAAATTATGTTATTTTTGAGTAATCAACCCAACTTAGTTGTTAACATGGTGAAGTTACTTTATTTTTTGGATTCCATTCATTATTTTTTTTCTATATAATGTTTGCACCTATATTAATACGATTTTCCTATCATTTTTCTTTCTTCCAGTGTTCTAAGGTTATGAAGTCCTCATAAAATGCATTGGGAATCGTTTCCTCTATTTCTACTCTCAGGAAGATTTTTTTAAGACACTATATTGTGCCTTCCTTAAATGTCAGAATTTAATGATGAAACCATCTGGAGTTTTTTGTGTGTGTGTGAAAGAGTTTCCATTATAAATTCCATTTTTAAAATACATATTAGGCAATTCACATTTTCTCCTTTTTGCATCAGTTGTGGTCAGATGTCAGTGTCATCAGCTTATAATTTGTTAGCATAACATTGTTTATAAGTATCCTGTTGTTATCTTTAAGTATCTCTTTTATCTGATATGTGCTCTCTTTTTTTGTTCTGGCTATTGATTATATGTACTTTCTCTGTTTTTCTCTTTTTATCTTCAATCAGCCCTGCTAGAGAGTAGGACTAATTGTGCTAGCCTTTTCGAAAGAAACTGAAAAAGAGACGTATGTCAATATTATGTGTTTGGTTTTTATTGGTTATCTCTATTTGATACATTTTTGTATACAAATTTATTAAAATTTGCTCTTTTCTTTATAATCTCTCTTCCTACTTAAGGATCAAAGTGAGTTTGTTCTTATTCTTCTGTCTTCTTGACATGGCTATTTTGATCATCAGTCATCAGCCTTTCAGCTCTTGTTATGAGCAGATCTTCATGCCATACAGGTGAATCTGAGCATCATTCTGTCTGTAGCGAAAGTGTTAGTTGCTCAGTTGTGTCTTGACTCTGTGACCCCATGGACTGTAGCCCACCAGGCTCCTCTGTCCATGGGTTTCTCCAGGCAAGAATACTGGAGTGGGTAGCCATTCCCTTCTCCAGGGGACTCTTCCCAACCCAGGGATCGAATCCAAGTTTCCCTCATTGCAGGCAGATTCTTTATTATCTGAGCCACTGAGGAAGCCCGTTCTGTCTGTAATGACATACAATTAAAGGACTCCTTTTCTCGTGAGATAAGACAGAAATCAGTGAGGGCAAACAAGGCATCGATGAGTTTTAAGTTATAGGATTTGAAATTGTCAAGAGGCTCTGATCTCAGGGGTCTCCATTTTTCCATAAAGAAGGTTGGAGCATTGGCTAATAGTAACAGGGAAGTGATGGAAATTTGAAAAGAATAGTAAATATTTAGAATGATCCCTGAGATATATAGTAAGGAGAACTTACTAGAGGTGAATAACTAGATTGCTGACCTGTAAAAGTTAGCTATATTCCTTTCAGCCTTCTGTTGTCCTTCTGATTTGAATTAACAGTCATCACCCAGATTAGCTTTCAAAATGGCACTTGTAGAGTTGAAATACAGCAGAGAAGGCACCTCACCCATTTCTGTGGTGATCTGGAAAGTAGTGGTTGAAATTCCAGGATCTCAGGTCGGGCAGACCTGGCTTCAAAGCTGTGTGGTTTTGAACGAAGTCCACTTATTACCCTATACCGTAGAGCATACTTTCTTTCTTTCTGAATTGCATCCTTCACCTTATGCTGAATGACTATTGTAAAAATTACTTTGTAGGTTCATCACGGTGGTTAAGTGAGCTTTGTCTGGCAGAACATCTAGTTCAGTGTCTGTTGCATAACTGGCTTCCATCAATAGTAACTGTTGAAGTTTTAAGTTGCTATTCATGTTGTTTTTGTTGCTGTTTATTCTCCTTACAGGGTATTCTCTTCTCCTCTGTGGAATGTGTCAAGTCCACACAGGACCTAGTAAATCTCTATCTGCACGAATCGAATAGGGTTTATCGGGATAAGATGGTGGAAGAGAAGGACCTTGATCTTTTTGATAAGATCCAGGTAGACGTGGTCAAGAAAATTTTTGATGTGAGTATTGCTCTGTGAATTTCTGCTTACATCTGAAAAAGAATGGCGATTATGCAAGGATCACCCAAATGATAAAAATCTAGCTTTTAAATAGAAGAAAATCATATTTAGATAAAGAAAGAAAGTCCTTAGTGTGACAAAGTGGAAAATTCTGGGTCAAGAAGAGATACAAATTAACCATAGAATCTCGGTGTTGTGAGGTCTGTGAAGACCATCTGACCATATCCTTGTCCTTTCCACAAACTGGTCATCCCAGCTGACACAAGCACCCTTGGAAATTCACAGTCTCATCTCTGCAGAGCCAGCCACTTTGGAACTGCAATTGCCTGGAAATATGGAACAAGTTTGAAACTTGGAACATTTGGAACAACTCTTGAGACTGAAGATTTATTTAAATGGTGATTTAAAATTTATTTCCTGGGCTATGCCCCTGCTGTTGCACAGCATGCCGATCACCCTCTTCCCAAGTGAGTCCTCCAGTCTGAACCTTAGAAGGAAAGAGTGGCAGGTGGGAGCAATTGCTCATGCTGACTCCTCCTGATGCATTAGAAAGCCTGTTCTTTCTTGGACTCACTTTCATAACAATCTCCACCTCCCAAAATCTCAAATATTTGGGTTTTGATAAGTAAAAAAATCCTTTCTGGATTAAAAAAGAATAGCTGTCCCTTTGAAACTTCAAAGATAGCTTGGTAGTGATGAAACAAAGACTCCCTATCTTTTAAGTCAGTTGAGTTTTACTGAGTATTTTGTTTTCTTATACATAATAAAGTTTGTCTCCACTTTGTGTGGAACCAGACCCAAGAGTCGGTCAGGAGGGCCCTTGCCCCTGTGTCTCGCCACCAGGACCTCGGAGAGACTGTGGAGCAGACCCGAAGCCTGAACATCTATTGCCATTTTGCACACGGTATCGGGGAGCCCAAGTACATGCCTGTCCAGGCGTGGGAACTTCTGACCCGGACACTGGAGGAGGCCCTGCAGAACCACAATGAAGTCAACACGGTGATGGACCTGGTGCTCTTCGAGGACGCCGTGCGCCATGTGTAAGTGTGCTTCTCTTGCGTGCTTCAGCTGTCTCCCCTTCCCAGTGTCGGGTCTCACTGGGGCATTTGAGGACACCTAGATAAACTCGGGAAAGCAGCGACTGCTTCTGCCAGGAAGGTCAAGACGGCAGCTGGTGGAGCAGCGTCTGCCACTGACCTTGGGGGTCAGTGTCGTGTTAAACTCTGGAGGAACGGGATTTGTTTACCTGCTTGCCATTTACAATCCTGGTCCTGACCACAGTGACACCAGGGGAGAATGGAAGGTCATCAAATAAGGCAGCAGAAGGGCTGAGGACCTGTATTTCCAGTGAGATCGAAAGTTTTTAAGTGCACGTGTTTCAAAAATTCACTGTCCTTTAAGTCTTGCTCCTGTCAAGTGAATGGGCTTCCTGGGTAGCTCAGTGGTAAAGAATCGCCTTCCAGTGCAGGAGACACAGGTTCCATCCCTGGGTCGAGAAGATCCCCTGGAGAAGGAAATGCAACCCACTCCAGTTTCCTTGCCTGGGGAATTCCATGGACAGGGGAGTCTGGTGGGCTACAGTCCATGGGGTCACAGAGAGTCAGACATGACTCAGTGACTGAACACGCCCTAAGCGTGCAGGCTATCAAGTGAACCATGGAGAATGGTCTCCAAACCTCCCAGACAGTGTGTACTCACACCTGAGCCTCATTTACCACCCTTCCTGCCTTCTACAGTCACTCCACCCTGCCCCCTGCTGCCCAGGGTCGCCAACAGCAAAATCCTCTTGGTCTTCCCCTTACCTGAACTTCCTCACTGATGAATTCTTACTGAAACCTAACTGGTCCCTGGGTTGAAGAAAGTGTGTCTTCCCCCTTCTATATGCCCCAGGGCCTAGAAAGAGGTAGGGGCCCTCCTTCTCCCCTCACTCCATGCCGGTGACATTTCCCTGCACCAAACAGTATAGTGAGACGCACAGGTAGCTAAGCTTATGGGCACCACTGCACACAGCACCCAGGAGGGAGTCTGTACACACTTCCCCAGGAACCCACAGGCCCAGCTGGGAGCCAGGCCCCAATTCAGGTCCTCGTCCTGCCACTGAGGGGTAGTAGTACTGTGCAAAGGACACAACTGCCCCAAGCCTTGGTTTGCTTTTCCAGAAAGTAAGGACTTTTGAGGGTCCTGCCTGTCGAGGGCTTTGCGCTGCGTAAGAGTCCCTGAGATTAGAGTCTTTGTCTTTTCGATATTGTTTTCTTTCCCTAAAAGGGCTTCCCTGGTGGCTCAGACAGTAAAGTGTCTGCCTGCAATGCGGGAGAACCGGGTTCGATTCCTGGGTCGGGAAGATTCCCTGGAGAAGGAAATGGCAATCCACTCCAGCACTCTTGCCTGGAAAATTCCATGGACAGAGGAGGCTGATAGGCTACAGTCTATGGGGTCGCAGAGAGTCAGACACGACTGAGCAAATTTACTTTACTTTCTTTCCCTAAAAGCACCTTTTCTCTCCTACCAGCTTCCTTCACCATTCCAGCACATTCTCATTCTGCTTCCTCTGAAAGCTTTGCACTAGATCGTTCCTCCTGCTTTTGGCATAATCTTTGTCTTTTTCTTTGTTCTTTTGCTCCAAAGTGTGTTTTTCTGCCTCCTCTTCTTCCTCTTAGAATCACTTCATGTTTGTTAACAAAAAAAAAGGAATTTCTCTCAGGCCCCTTCTTTTGTGCATCTCATTGGCGCTCTCTCTCTCTCTCTCTCTCGTGTGTGTGTGTGCGTTCTCTCTGTCTCGTGTGTGTGTGTGTGTGTGTGCTCTCTCTCTCTCGCTCTCTCTCGTGTGTGTGTGTGTGTGTGTGTGCTCTTTCTCTCTCGTGTATGTGTGTGCTCTCTCTCTCTCTCTCTCGTGTGTGTGTGTGTGTGCTCTCTCTCTCGTGTGTGTCTGTGCTCTCTGTCATGTATATGTGTGTGTGTGTGTGTGCTCTCTCTCTTTCATGTGTGTGTGCTCTCTCTCTCTCTCTCTTTCATGTGTGTGTGCTCTCTCTCTCTCTCTCGTGTGTGTGTGTGTGTGCGCTCTCTCTCTCTCGTGTGTGTGTGTGTGCTCTCTCTCTCTCGTGTGTGTGTGTATGTGTGCTCTCTCTCCCTCTCTCGTGTGTGTGTGTGTGTGTGCTCTCTCTCTCTCTCTCTCTCTCGTGTGTGTGTGTGTGTGCACTCTCTCTCTCTCTCGTGTGTGTGTGTGTGCTCTCTCTCATGTGTGTGTGTGTGTGCTCTCTCTCTCTCTCTCATGTGTGTGTGTGTGTGCGCTCTCTCTCTCTCGTGTGTGTGTGTGTGCTCTCTCTCTCGTGTGTGTGTGTGTGTGTGCTCTCTCTCTCTCTCTCGTGTGTGTGTGTGCACTCTCTCTCTCTCTCGTGTGTGTGTGTGTGTGCTCTCTCTCTCTCGTGTGTGTGTGTGTGTGTGCTCTCTCTCTCTCTCTCTCGTGTGTGTGTGTGTGCTCTCTCTCTCTCTCTCATGTGTGTGTGTGTATTTGTGTGTGTGTGCTCTCTCTCTCTCTCTGTCGTGTGTGTGTGTGTGTGTGCGTCCAGTCTTCAATAAGCCAGTTTCCTCCAGCTGTGCTGCGGTACATCTTCAGCTTTTGTTTTTAATCTCCCAGAAGCTCAGTAATGGGCTTAACTCAGACTGCCTTGGCTTTCTAGCCCAGGCACCCTTTAGAATATTGATCTTCCTTTTAGATTTTGTGATTTAAATGCAGAGTCCTTTGCCCTCATCAGAGGCTGTTAATGAATCCCCCAGCTGGTGTCCGATGCTGACAGTTGCAGACTTCACCATTCTTCTTTGAAAGCTTCAGCTCTAATGATGCATTTCCATTTAGCTATAGAATAGCGTGGAGCATGCTGAGCTGACTTCAGGTCTTCCAGGATAGAGCTGGGTGTTGGGCGGCCCACAGAACCTACTTGAGTGTCTCCTTCCCCTTGCCTGCCTCTCCTCATCAATTCATCCCTTGCTGCTGTTCAGTTGGTCAGTCGTGTCCGACTCTTTGCGACCCCATGTACTGCAGCACTCCAGGCCTCCCTGTCCATCACTGTCGCCCTGAGTTAGTTCAAATTCATGTCCATAGAGTCAGTGATGCCATCCAACCATGGCATCGTCCATGGTTGTCATCCCCTTCTCCTCCTGCCCTCAGTCTTTTCCAGCATCAAGGTCTTTTCCAATGAGTTGGCTCTTTGCATCAGGTGAACAAAGTATTGGAGCTTCAGCATCAGTCCTTCCAATGAATATTCAGCATAGATTTCCTTTAAGATTGACTGGTTTAATCTCCTTGCTGTCCAAGAGTCTCTCAAGAGTCTTCTCCAGCATCACAGTTTGAAAGCATCAATTCTTCAAAGCTTAGTCTTCTTTAAGGTCCAGCTCTCACATCCATACATAACTTTTGGAAAAACCATAGCTTTGACTATGCAGTCCTTCATTGGCAAAGTGATGTCTCTGCTTTTGAATATGCTGTCTAGGTTTGTCATATCTTTTCTTCCAAGGAGCAAGCGTCTTTTAATTTCATGGCTGCAGTCACCATCTGCAGTGATTTTGGAACCCAAGAAAATGAAGTCTGTCACTGTTTCCATTTTTCACCATCTATTTACCATGAAGTGATGGGATCAGATGCCATGATCTTTGTTTTTTGAATGTTGAGTTTTAAGCCAACTTTTTCACTCTCCTCTTTCACCTTCATCAGTTCATCCCTGAATCACCCCCACCATCATTTCTCCTTTTGTCACCATAGGCAACCACTTTTCTCATGTAGACACAAAGCAGATGATTCCTTGCAACTTCTTCACCCCCAAATGTGATGCTTGGTATAAGGTCTTGGGTGTTCTGCTTCAATTTAACAAAAATGTCCTGAATCCCTTCAATGCGCTAGCACTATAGAGAAAGCAAGCTGGGTATGCACACTCTTCAGATGTCTAGAAACTCTGGTTTAATAATGGATCAGGAGATGTATACATCTGTCTGATTCAAGACAGAGTATCAAAACTGAGTAATTATAAATAAAAAAGTGAAATCATAAAATGAGCTAAAGTAGGTCAGTGAAAATCTCCTGAATATTTGTTGTTTTGTGTGCCCAGTCATGCCCATCTCTTTGCAACCCCGTGGACTGTGGCATGCGAGGCTCTTCTGTGTGTGTCTCTGTGTGTGTGTGTGTGTGTGTCTCTTTGTGTGTGTGTCCAGTCTTCAGTAAGCCAGATTCCTCCAGCTGTGCTGTGGTACATCTTCAGCTTTCGTTTCTTGCCTGCAATTTTCCAGGCAAGAATAGTGGAATGGATTGCCATGTCCTTCTCCAGGGGATCTTCCTGATCCAGGGATTGAACTCCAGTCTCTTTCCTCTTCTGCATTGGCACACAGATTCTTTACCACTGGGGCACCTGGAAAGAATATTTAGGGGAATAAAATGTCACTAGATAAATTTAGTGATATACGACCCCTTCACAGTGGCTGCATCAGTGTGCTATCCATCCCCAAACATATGAGCTTAACTTTCAAATTCAGCTAACACTATCTGCCATGTTCTTATGCTCCAATATAGTAGACTCAGCTTTTGACTGCTTCCACCTAAGAAGAAATTCGTGCCACCATAATGGGGTGGGGGAGTGCAGTTTTTCAGCATTTATCAAAAGCCATGAAAACTGTCTCACTAGGAATTCCTCCTGTGGACAGAATTAGAGAGATAACCCCAGGCCCTTTCTGCTCCCATCACAACCCCCTCCTGGCTGCCTTGGGCTCGTCCTCCACCACCTGTGCTTCGCCAGAGGCTTTGGCTTAAAGCAGAGTAGGGAGACTGTAGTCCACTCGGGCCAGAGGCAAGGGCAAGCTTGGGGACCATCGTCAACTACAAATTGGCGCTTGCCAAGGACATTTGCTCTCTGCCTCTGCAGAGATTGAACCCTGTTTTGGCTACAGCTGTGGACCTTCAACATCCCCTGAAGGGAGTCCAGGCTGGAGAGTGAGGCACTCTGTGCTCCAGGAAACTGGTGGAACAGGTCTTTAGATAAATATTTTCAGAAACTGATTTCATGATCCCAATCCTTGCATCACCTCATATCTAGAAAAGCACTAAATCCCTTCATGGTGACATCAGCTCCTCAAGACTAGCAGAAAACCTTTGACTGCTCTGAACTCCCTCTTTACCGACATATTACCTATTGATCTTTCCCCATGACCTCTTTGGAGCAGCCTCTCAGAGGTCTCTGAGCTGCTGTCGCCTGAGCTGCAGGCCTCATTTCGCCCCAAATAAAACTTAACTTGCAGCTCTCATCTTGTGCATCTTTTCTTAGTCGACACCTCTTAACTGAGTCTTCCCAAGCTCAGCCAAGGATGTGCCTGCAAGGGTTCCAGGTCCCTGCAAACCGTTCCACCTGCTTCTGATGGAGGGTAATCTGACCAAAGCCCCGTGTCTCTGCTTCGCTCTCAGCTGCCACATTAATCGCATCCTGGAGTCTCCTCAGGGAAACGCTCTGCTGGTCGGTGTAGGGGGGAGTGGCAAGCAGAGCCTGACCCGGCTGGCGGCTTTCGTCAGCTCCATGGACGTATTCCAGATCACGTTGCGGAAAGGCTACCAGATCCCGGACTTCAAGGTAGGAGGGTCGGCGGCTGCAGGAGGAGACCCAGCCTCTCTGCGCTGGCTCTTTGGCTCCCTCGCCCAGAACCTCCCCCTCACAGTCTGTCCTCCTTCTTCTTAGACTCTGGGCTGGTGCCGGAGGGGCTCATTGGACCCTGCCTGAGGACCTGGCCTCCCCAAGCTCTGCATCTGGGAGACCTCACCTGCTTTAGTGGCGTCTGTAGAGCCTCGGCTCTCACCCAGATAGGAAGCACACCTATTAATACATCAAAGTCCACAACAACAAATTTCCTACCAGATGGTTGTGTGTGCATATGTGTGAGTGTGTTTGTGTGTCCCCCTGTATACATGTATTTTTCGCAATACAAGTCTTTTCCTGGAGCTAGTCATAAAAACACAAAACCCTGCTACCATAAGATATAGTCATCTACCCAGGCCTGGAGGCCCAAGTACGGGGTGCCTCTTTTGTCAGGACTAAGAGCTTTTGCTTTCCTCCTGGGGCAAGTCATTCACTCGTGTGATGATTTAAGTTAGCACAGGTGAACAGGGGGCCATCTTTGTCTTTGGAAAGCTGTTGTCTCTTTGCACAAGGCAGGAGTCCTAGAAACTCACTCAGGAGCCCCGGCGGTTGTGTGAACTAAAGATCATCGCTATTTATTCTGCTTTTCCATCTGTGGGATCAAGGCCTGGGAATGAGGCATGTTTTTCTGCCTGTGAGTTCAAAGTCACACTCCTCCTTCCCTCCCGTTGCCATCTTTCCTTATTTCCTGTGAGAGCAGACAAGAAGACGGTCCCGTTCCTAAAAAGTGGGTGGGGGTCCTTTTCAAGGAGGCCCTCTTCTCAGAGGGCTCTGACGTTGCTTCTGCAGGCGGACCTGGCCGGCCTGTGCCTGAAAGCCGGGGTCAAGAACCTCAGCACCGTGTTTCTCATGACCGACGCCCAAGTGGCTGACGAGAAGTTCCTCGTATTCATCAACGACCTCTTGGCATCTGGTAAGAGACTTTTTGCACTTGAATATCTCTAATGAATTCTTACTGAAGTCAGAGTCATTCCCAGGTGGAGGCTTGGTTCAAGGTCAGAAGAGCAAGGCCACAGAAATGAGGGAGAAAACCGCTGCGGGGGAGACTTGGTTCATGAAGGTCCTTCGAGGACTGGTGCTAGGCTTGCTGTCTTTCATTGTCCTTCCACTGCAAACAGCAGTGGTCTTGGGGCTTCCTTAGGTGGGACCGGATATGACAATAGGAAGAAGAGCAGCCTAAGGGCCGGCTGACCTACTGAGTCCAGAGAGAAGGTGCTGTTCCCTCCTACACCCAAGACAGAGAAAATGGAATGTGTGCAGTATTTCAGGGAGGTTAGGTGTTAGCTGCAAGATACACAGAAAACGTGCACCCACAAAACTTAGACAATAGGGCAAGGTTAGGTTGCCAGTTTAATTAATCAAGGACTCAGAACTTTATGCACACAAAGCAGAAGCAGGAACAGATAGAGGATGGTTTTCTTAGATTACAAAGAACTTGACAAAGGCTGTCTCAATGTCCCTGTGACAATGTGAATGCAAAATAGGACTTCACTGGGAAGTTCAATTCGTGATACTTTGCTGTTCTTATTTCTTTAGGGATTCAGGACTTATGTCAGCCATTCAAGAAAAAAAAAGTTTATGTGTACATATATATGTAGCTATAACATATACTAATATATAAAAATATGTATATATGCATACACAAGATACATATATGTGTGTATGTGCTTGTGTATATATATATATATATAAGGACTTCTGTGGTAGTCTAGTAAGAATCTGCCTTACAAAGCAAGGGATATAGGTTCAATCCCTGGTCGGGGAGCTAAGATCGCACATGCCTTGGAGCAATTGACAGCAACTAAGTCCAGATGCAGCCAAATAAACAAATATTAAATTTTAGGGGAAAAAATTTAAGGTATATGTATTTATATATGTATACCCAAGAAGATAAGACAATATAGCACAAAAATTATGCCTTTTCAGAAATTTGGGGGGAGATGTATATATTTATATTAATTAAAAAGAAAATATTATTTCTTGACTCAATCCAAATTTCACATCTACAAAGCCACCTCTTCATCTGAGCTGATAAAATAGTCTGTGCACAGGTGTTCTGAACACAATTTCTGCCTCCAGATTTCCAGCATTTCAGAAAGCCTGTTTCTCCCCAACTCCAGGCTCTCTGACTAAATCTTCCGTAGTTTATAAAGTCCAAGGACCAAGATCACAGTGTGATTCTCCAAAGTCTGTTCCATGTCATATGAAATATCTTTCAGGATGGCTCCTTCCATGTGGTCTCTAGGAACGTCACAGCGTCGCAATCTTTGACTGCTTCAAGTTTTGTTCCCTTGCACCCAGGGCCATTTTACTATCGCTTCCATGATGAGCCACTGTCCCTGGTTTGGACCATGCACTAGCAGGCTCTGTGAGAAGACTTTGTCTTTTCTCTGATGAGGACCAGAGTCCCAGGTTCCTTACTGTGCTGGTTCCAACCATTACACCGACTCCACATTCTCACTTCTTTCCCAACCTGCCCGATTTAAGTTACCTTTCAGTCCAGGAATTTGCCTATTAACTCTTACACCTTTCCTCCTCCAATCCAATAAGTGGTTCTTTTCTCTTTTTGATAATTTGTTTTATTTATTTTTAGCTGTGCTGGGTCTTTGCTGCTGCTCGGGTTTTTCTCTAGTTGCAGTGCACAGGCTTCTCACTGCGATGCTTCTCTTGCTGGGGTCGTGGGCTTCACTAGTTGCAGCATGTGGGCTCAGTAGCTGTGGCTTCCAGGCTCTAGAGCATAGGTTAGGTTCAATAGTTATGGCGCATGGGCTTAGTTGCTCCCAGGCATGTGGGATCTTCCCAGACCAGGGATCGAACCTGTGTCTCCTGCTTGGGCAGGCAGATTCTTTACCACTGAACTACCAGAGAAAGTGAAAGGAAAAGTCGCTCAGCCGTGTCTGACTGTGTGCAATCCCATAGACTGTATCAGTTCAGTTCAGTTCAGTTGCTCAGTCATGTCTGACTCTTTGCGACCCCATGAACTGCATTCCGCCAGGCCTCTCTGTCCATCACCAACTACCAGAGTTTACCCAAACTCATGTCCTTGGAGTCAGTGATGTCATCCAACCATCTCATCCTCTGTCATCCCCTTCTCCTCCTGCCCTCAATCTTCCCCAGCATCAGGGTCTTTTCAAATGAGTCAGCTCTTCGCGTCAGGTGGCCAAAGTACTTGAGTTTCAGCTTCAATATCAGTCCTTCCAATGAACACCCAGGATTGATCTCCTTTAGAATGGACTGGTTGGATCTCCTTGCAGTCCAAGGGACTCCCAAGAGTCTTCTCCAATACCACAGTTCAAAAGCATCAATTCTTCGGTGCTCAGCTGTCTTTATAGTCCAACTCTCATATCAGTATATGACCACTGGGAAAACCATAGCCTTGACTAGATGGACATTTGTTGACAAAGTGATGTCTCTGCTCTTTAATATGCTGTCTAGGTTGGTCATAACTTTCCTTCCAAGGAGTAAGCATCTTTTAATTTCACAGCTGCAGTCAACATCTGCAGTGATTTTGGAGCCCCAAAAAATAAAGTCCACCACTCTTGCCACTGTTTCCCCATTTTTTTCCCATGAAGTGATGGGCCAGATGCCATGATCTTAGTTTTCTGAATGCTGAGCTTTAAGCCAACTTTTTCAGTCTCCACTTTCACTTTCATCAAGAGGCTCTTTAGTTCTTCTTCACTTTCTGCTATAAGTGTTGTGTCATCTGCATATCTGAGGTTACTAATGTTTCTCCCAGAAATCTTGATTCCAGCTTGTGCTTCCTCCAGCCCAGCGTTTCTCATGAAGTACTCTGCATATAAGTTAAATAAACAGGGTGACAATATACAGCCTTGACATACGCCTTTTCCTATTTGGAACCAGTCTGTTGTTCCGTATCCAGTTCTAACTATGCTTCCTGACCTGCATACAGGTTTCTCAAGAGGCAGGTCAGGTGATCTGATATTCCTAAGATGTGTATAAGAGACAGTCTTAAGAATGAGTAGGGGAGATCCAAGATGGCAGAGAAGTAGGTGGATGTGGAGTACATCTCTCTCCACAGATACATCAGAAATACACCTGGAGTATAGAGATTGGAAAGCAATCTCAGGACAAAGTCTGCTGCTATGACTATGGGGGGATGACCCAAGGGCACCTGAGGGAGGAGATCACAGTAGGAAATGCTTGTGAAGGAAAGCCAGAGTGATATTACTGAGTCATTCACATGAGATGAAGCCATCTTTACAGCCTCTCTCCCCACACGTCAGCACTGGACAGCTGAAAGACCACAGAAAGGGTGGCACTTTAAGCAGCTGACATGCCCAGCAACAGAGAAGGACCCTTCTCAGGGTGGCCCTTAAACTGCCTGATTTGCCAAACAGCAGAAAAGGACCCCAGACAGGTGGACCTTTAAGTGCCTAATGGGCCAAGAAATAGAAAAGGACCCCAGCCAGGGATTCCTGTAAGTGCCTAAATGGTTCAAACAACAGGAAAGGATTAGCCAAAAACGTCATCTGATCGCCAGCTGCCAGAGGCTAGGAAAAGATTCTAATAGGATCATAGCTCTTACAGCTGAGGCAATTGGTGTCCTGCACACTTGGTGCCTCCAGAGTTCCCATGATCCAACCAGCTGTGCCATCTCCATGCTCATTCCTCACTGGGGCAGAGATGCCAGAAGTTAGAAAAGACCCTAATAGAACAATATTTCCTGTGACAATTGCCACCAGCACCTTTGTGTATCTGGCATTGTCAGGGTCCCTGTGACCCAAGCTCCTGTGCTATCCCTTCATGCAATCCCCACTGGGCAGAGAGCCAGAGGCTAGGAAAAAAAAAAAAATCAAGAATACTGGAGTCGGTAGCCTATCCCTTCCCCAGTGGATCTTCCTGGCCCAGGAATCAAACTGGGGTCTCCTGCATTGCAGGCGCATTCTTTACCAACTGAGCTATGAGGGAAGCCCTTGAAGCCCTGTCCTTTTCTTAAATACTGTCTTAATATCCCACCACCTTCTACAAGAGTACTTCAGCTCCAACACTGCCTCACCTTTTATTATTTTACCAAATAATGAGATACGGGTCTAACTGCCCTTCCACCCTGAAGCTGTGTCCTAAAGTCTAATTTCTAAAGCAATCAAAAATGTTGAATTGTGCTTCTTGAGACTTACAGCTTTGGAGATGCCAGGCAAGTTGCAGACTCACTCTATCTCATTTGGCTCCAGTCCAACCGGGTCACCTTCTCCTATAATAACGTCTGAGACAGGAGACGTTACACTTTTACTAATTGAAATTTTATTCCTCAATGAAATATTTTCAATTTTGCATTTGGAAGACAACTTGTTTCAAGTTCAAATGAATTTCTGAAACCCTGCCCAGTGAAAACTTACTGCAGTCAATCTGCTCCAAAGTCATGGAATTTCAAGCTCATTTCTTTTGTACGGCTTTTAGACAAAAACAGGATTTGCATTAAAGATGTCTATATGGAGATACAGTGAAAAGTAATACTTTTCTAATCTTCCTCCCTTTTTTCTTACTGTTTTGACAGGGAGAATTGAGCATATCTGAGTTATAATTTTCTCTGTCAGATAGTTTCTGACGAGAAATTAACTTACTGCCAATGCAGGCAGAGTTACAGAGGTTCCTCAGGGCCTTGTCATCCCCCTTAGTTTTTTAATTTTGTGGGATCGTGCAGTCACTCCATTCTTGAATAACACAGTGCATATGTGTGCATGCTCAGTCATTAAGTCGTGTCTGACTCTTTGTGACCTCTTTGTGACCCCATGGACTGTAGCCACAGGGCTCCTCTGTCCATGGGATTTTTCCAGTAAGGATACTGAAGTGGGTTGCCATTTCCTAATCCAGGGTGTCTTTCTGACCTGGGGATCAAACCTAAGTCTTCTGCATCTCTGCATTGGCAGGTGAGTTCTTTATCACTGAGCCACCTGGGAAGCCCAGATAACATAGTGTTGTTTCTCAGTCGCTCAGTCATGTCCAACTGTTTGCGACCCCATGGACTCAGCACTCCAGGCTTCCCTGTCCTTCACCATCTCCTGGAGCTTGCTCAAACTCATGTCCATTGAATCATGGTGCCATCCAACCATCTCGTCCTCTGCCATCCCCCTTCTCCTCCTACCTTCGATCTTTCCCAGCATCAGGGTCTTTTCTAATGAGTCAGCTCTTCACACCAGGTGGCCAATGTATTGGCGCTTCAGCTTCAACATCAGTCCTTCAGATGAATACTCAGGATTGATTTCCTATAGGATTGACTGGTTTGATCTCCTTGCTGTATCTCAAGCAAGGGACTCTCAAGTGACTTGAGACTCTAAAGAGGGACTCACAAGAGTCTTCTCCAACACCACAGTTCAAAAGCATCAGTTCTTCAGCACTCAGCCTTCTTTATGGTCTAACTCTCACATCCATACATGACTACTGGGAAAGCCATAGCTTTGACAATACAGAACTTCGTGGGCAAAGTAACACCTCTGCTTTTTAATATGCTGTCTAGGTTTGTCATAGCTTTTCTTCCAAAAGATAACAAGTAGAGACAAGGAAACTACTAGAAAACTATGCATTGGGCTATCTTGTAATCAGCTCATCTCTCTCTAGTTATCTACAAATCCTGTTAGATTGAGGATAAGGTACAGTGAGTGAATTTCACTGATTTAACACTCCAGTGATTCATCATCCTCAGTGACTTAAAGTGGGCTCAGTGGGCTATCTGCTTTCCTCCCACACTTCTTTAGCTCACTCTTTCATCCCTTGGATTCCTGACACCATTTCCAAGATCAAACTGTATTTTTAATTCAGCACTTGATTGGTAAATCCCACTTCTGACACTAGCCAAACATTTCAGAACGCATCATTATGCCACTTGCATCTCAGATTGGTTGCAGACTGACAGTAAGAAATCATATGCTCAAAGTTAAAATTTAAATCAAATTTCTGATTCAATTAGCAAAAGCCATATAATTGTGTAAGAAGCAGGATGGCTATGCAAATCAGAGTGAATGAAGCCTCTCAGTCTCTTTCTTTGGCTGCCAGAGTCCTTAACGGGGCTCTTGAAGCTGCTGGTGAAACGATGCATGAAATATTGGCCCTTGCTCAATCTGAAAAGTTCAATTACTACTATGTCCTTTTTGTCCTATATAATAATTCCTGAATAATGTACACCGACCATCAAATCCCGATATTTTAAAAGTCTACAAAATTTGTTCTCTCTTGGTCCTTGAACCAAACTCAGCATCAGCAAGGCCCCATCTTAATCTAAATGGAGAAAATAGAATCTTTTCCTGGCTTTTTGGGAGCGTACATCTGCCTCCAGGTTTCCAGCAGTCCAGAAAGCCCTTTCTACTGCAGTCCCAGCTAAGAGACCTGGTCTGCACCAGGTGTGGTGTCTTTTCCGCTCCTTACTTTCCCAGATTTCGTACTTCATTTTATTTCAGGATCTTATTTTGGAATTTCCCTTTTGCTTTCCAAAAGGTTTAATTGTTCACTCAAAAGTTAATGCTTCTCTTCCATGGCTCAAATTAAATCACTTTGCATCTACTCACATATTCAAAAATCATTTTTAAGCGTCCATGTTCCAGTCAGTAGCCCCTATGTGGTCTATTGAAATAATTTATGACCAGTTGAATCCCCTGTCTTGTAAAGCCATGTGCCTCTTCATTCCTGTCCTTTGTACATGTAAAAGTAGATGTACAAAAGGGCCAAAGCTCCTCTTGGAATATAGTGAGTTGGCCAAAAAGTTTGTTTGGGTATTTCTGTAACATCATATGCAAAACCCAAATGAACGTTTTGGCCAACCTGTTAAAACATGAAGAGATTCCCCTGGTCTTCCGGGTGGTCTAGGATTAGATGCCGGGTCGATGCATTAGTGATCTGCACACATCCCAGGAGAATGTGGAGTCTGGAGGTTTTTGTAACAATATTGGCATTGAGTTCTTCTTCTCCCATGAGCAGTTGGAACTGGATTTCCTGATGGACCATCTGTGTTTTACACAAATCGTATTCTGACCCAGTTTCCCTGGAAGGAGCAAAGACAATGTATAGGGCAAAAGAGAAACTGTCAAACACGCACCAGATCCTCTAAACATCCTTTCTGGTCTCAGTGGATCTATTTATAAGATGCATCCACCCCTTAAGCCATGGAAATCTAAACCAGCACCTGGTTGGCTCCAGCTGCCAAACAAAAATGCCCAAAGGATAATGCAAAAAGTTGCTTGAGTAACCAACCTGTCTTTAATTCATGTGGTACTAAATTGTCATACACATTGAGACCAGGTCTCTGTGCATTCTCCTACATTACTAACCTGTCCCTCACCATCTGTACCCAACAGGTAAGCAGTTGCCACCAATTTCAACCCCTGTTTCTGAATCCATCCTTCTCTGTCATGGCTACCATTGGTTTTTTTCATCTCTTGCTTCAACAAATGCAGACGCGTCTTTTTCTTTTTAATTTATCTTACTGAAGTATAGTTGGGCTTCCCTGGTGGCTCTGTGGTAAGGAATCTGCCTGCCAATGCAGGGGATCCCTCCTGGGTGGGAAGATGCCCTGGAGGGAGAAAAGGCTACCCAGTCCAGTATTCTTGCCTGGGAAACCCCATGGACAGAGGAGCCTGGCCTGCTACAGTCCATGGGGTCTCAAACAGTCAGACACGAGCTAGCGACTAAACAACAACAATCTACAGAACAGTTGATTTACAATGTTGTGTTAATTACCACTGTACAGTGGCAATTAGTGAGCTGGAGATATATATGTACATTCACTTCCCTGGTGGCTCAGATGGTGAAGCGTCTGTCTACAATGCCAGAGACCCGGGTTCAATCCCTGGGTTGGGAAGATTCCCCAGAGAAGGAGATGGTAATCCACTCCAGTACTATTGCCTGGAAAATCCCATGGACAGAGGAGTCTGGTAGGCTACAGTCCATGGGTTCGCAAAGAGTTGGACATGACTGAGCGACTTCACTGCACTTTCATATATATATATTATATTCTTTCCATTATCATTAATCACAGGATACTGAATATAGTTCCCTGTGCTACACAATGAGTGTGTGTGTGTGCATGCTCCGTCATGTCTAACTCTTTGCAACCCCACGAACGGTAGCCCACTAGGCTCCTCTATCCCTGGGTTTTTCCTGCTAGAATACTGGAGTGGGTTGCCATTTTCTCTTCCTGACCCAGGGATTGAACCAGCGTCTCCTGCACCTCCTGCAGTGGCAGGTAGTTTCTTTACCACTGAGCCACCTGGGAATCGCCTGTGTTATACAGTGGGACCTTATTTATCCATCCTATATATAAAAGCTTACATTGAAGACACTTCTTAACTCACCTCCCTACATCCCGGGGAGCTCCACTATAATCCATTCTCCTCGCTGCTTCCAAACAGGTCTGTTTAAACCATAATTCCTTCATTAATTCCTAGGTGAATGCAGGATATGCTGTTTTGTACAGAAAGGCAAAACAAAACAAATCCGCCTTTGACCTGCTTCCTTCCTTCCTTGCTGGCTTACCTGCCCATTATAATCTAGCGATTCCTACCTCCTTGAAATAACATACTCTACTGTACCCTGACATCCTTACTGACTCACACTGTTCCTTTTGAACCTCGAGCCCTTCTCCTTCTTTGTCTAGATTAACTTCTACCCATAGTTCAAGATTTCTCTTGGGTGTTCTAATATCTCTCTGGGAAATCTTTACTAATCCACTGTCACCTCAAGATCGAGAAACATCCTTGTGTGTTTCCCTGGCACTCAGTGGTTGCACACACCACCATTGTATTGCAACAACATTGCAAACTTATGAAAGGCAGAGACTGTGATGTCTGTTATTGGTGTACTTTTTGTTATGAAATAATCCAGAGATACAAAATATAAGTATTAAATACTTAGCACTCAACTTAGGAAGTAAAACATGGCTGGTGTCATTATAACCCTCTGTTATAGTCATCATTTATATTGTCAGTTCTTAGCAGAACTCCTGGCCCATAATTAGCATTCAAGGGGTATTTGTTGAACTAAGGTGTATAATATTGGAAGGATGATGTGCCATGTTATGTATTACTTTTTAATTTTTGGCTCTGCTAAATCTTAGCTGTCCTGTAGCGTGTAGGATCTTAGTTCCCATCCAACATGTCTTCTGCATTGGGAGCACAGATTCTTAGCCACTGGACCACCAGGGAAGTCCCTAGGTATTCTTTTTGAACATGTGCTTTGAGAAAGTTTCCAGCCACGTAGACAGAGGGGCAAGGGTCCTGAGATAGTCACCACACCCCCTGTTTTTTCTCCCTTGAAACCAGGGAAATGTTTTGAAAAATATTATTCCTGGGTGGGGTCAAAGACCTTAAGCCAGTGCAAAGTTGACTGGTTCACAGAAAATAACCCTCAGCTTTGCCCTTTTTTATCACCAAGCTCCAGACAAGATCCATCTTAAACTATCAGGATCTCCTCCCCCGAGAGCAGTTGTGGGCTCTCCAGACCACACAAAAATGATGATGAGTCTGACTTGCAAAATATCAGGACTTGTTAATGACTGCATGGAGCCTTTCTGCACTTGGCGGCAGAAACAAGGCTTCCCAACTTTAGGTCTCAGGAGGAAAGTTCTCAAATATTTGAATAGCCTCTGCCTTTGCTGACATCACAAAATCCCCTCTGGCAGTTCAGTCCCCTGCTTCCAGCGTGACTACCTGCATCACACAGTAAGTGACAGGAGTGTTGCCAGGAGAAATCGGAGGAACAAGCCTGAAAAATGCAAACTTCGCTCCCCGTTCAGAGGCGCTCGAGTCCATCTGGTGCTCTTCTTAAGGGATTTTGGGGATCACTTGATAGTGGCCTGAGTGTTTTCAATATTTTGGCACTTAAAAGGTATCACAGAATACAAATGAACTTAATCTCCGAAACAAAAACATATTCACAGACGTGGAGAACAGACTGGCTGTCAAGGGGGGAGGCAAGGGGAGGGATTGGCTAGGAATTTGGAATTAGCAGATGGAAACTATTATATACAGAATTGACACACAAGGTCCTACCGTACAGCGCAGAGAACCATATTCAATACCCTGAAATAAGCCATAATTTAAGAGAATCTGAAAAAGAAATTATATATATGTATAACTGAACACTTTGCTATACAACAGAAACGAATACGACATTGTGAATCAACTATACATCAATAAATAAATTTTTTAAAAAAGGTATCACATAAACCTGAGCGAGTCTTAAAGAAACACGTTTTCTATAAAGGGTCAGAGAGTTAACATTTTCAGCTTTGCGTATCATATGGCCTCTGTCACAAATACTCGGCTCTGTCACTGTAGTGGGAAAATAGCCATAGACAATACGTAAACGCAGGAGTATGGCTGTGACCAATAAAACTTTATTAATGGACAGTAAAATTCGTACATCATGTAATTTTCATGTCATTAAACATTATTATTTTAATTTTATCAACCATTAAAAATTGTAAAAACCATGCCCAGCTTGCGGGCAGAGACAGAGGGTCATATTTAGCCTGTAGATCATAGTTTACCACCTCAATACCCAGCGTGAAAGTGAAGTCACTCAGTCGTGTCCAACGCTTTGCGACCCATGGACTGCAGCCTATCAGGCTCCTCCAACAATGGGATTGTCCAGGCAAGAGTGCTGGAGTGGATTGCCATTTCCTTCTCCAGGGGACCTTCCCGACCCAGGAATCGAACCTGGATCTCCCGCATTTCAGGTAGACACTTTACCGTGGGAGCCGCCAGGGAAGCTGTGAAGGGCTTTCCTAATGGCTCAGGGGCTAAGAATCCACCTTGCAATGCAGGGAACACAGGTGTGACCCCTGCTCAGGGACGATCCCACATGCTGAAGGGTAACTAAGCCCATGCACCACAGCTGCTGAGGCCCAGGCACCTAGAGCCATGCTCCACAGCAAGAGAAGCCGCAGCAATGAGAAGCCCAGGCACTGAAACTGGAGAGGAGCCCCCGCTCCCTGCACCTGGAGAAAGCCCGCGCGCCGCAGTGAAGCCCAGCATAGCCAAAAGTAAATAACTTCCTAAAATGCCCAGCATGCTGTCCATAAGACACCAGAGGACATAAATTCTACCTATGTTAAATAATAGAAAGGTGAAGAATGCACACCAAAGAGAATCCAGGTTCTCACTGGAGGACTATAACGTATTTACAGGTAAGAAAATGCAGTCTCTCAGAGGGACAAAGGAGAAAGAAGTCCAGACCACTGCAGGCAGTCAGCCCCACAAGGAGGCGTACACTCACATCGATTCCACTGAAGTTATTTCTCTTTAAACCTTCCCTGGGCTCCTCAGCTCTCAGTTGCTTCAATCCTATCCAATCCTTGGAGACCCCATGGACTGCAGCCCGCCAGGCTCCTCCGTCCATGCGATTCTCCAGGCAAGAATAGTGGCATGGGTTGCCATGTCCTCCTCCAGGGAATCTTCCTGACCCAGGGATTGAACCTGAGTCTCTTAATGTCTCCTGGTATTGGCAGGTGGTTTCTTTACTATGCGCACAACTTGGGAAGTCCCCTTAACTCCCAACATATGCTAAGTATCATTTCATTTCTCCAGCAGTTTTCTCTCACCCCATATTTTTATCAAATCAGGCTGAAATGGATTATTCCACTGATAAGACCTCGATTTTGACAAGTTATAGCACTGGGTATTTTATATGCATGCTATGAAATATCTTAATGACTGGAAATTAAATCAAATTTGTCCAATTAAGGGAAGAAAGTAAATGATCATTTTCATGATAATTCTTTTTTTTTTTTTTTCATTTTTCCCATTTAGATAATTAAGCTTAATTAGTATAAACTACTACCCAACTCCTGGCTGGATTAGAGTTGTCAGACTCTAAAGACCAGAAATTTGTTAAAAAGTTGTCATGAGTTCCCTCCAGATACATTAGTTCAAGGAAGTGCAGCTGCATCGGTGGTCAATATTCATAATTTCCGTCACTTAGGGAGGCTTCCCTGACGACTCTTTGGTAAAGAATCCTCCTGTCCCCCTGCCAATTCAGGAGACAGTAAGAGACACGGGTTCAGTCCCTGGTCTGGGAGGGTCCCCTGGAGAAGGAAATGGAAATCCCACTCCAGTATTCTTGCCTGGGAAATCCCATGGACTGAGGAGCCTGGTGGGCTACAGCCCATGGGGTTGCAGAGTCTGACAGGGCTCAGCAGTTCAACAACAGCGGGGAACTAGGATCCTACATGCCCTGAGGCAAGGCCGAGAAAATCTCAAAAAAAAAAAAAAAAAAATTGCCAGTTGCCCTCCAGTGTAGTTGTACAAATTTACTTTCCACACAGATACCTGTTTCTTCCCAACCTCACGAAAAGTTGGTTTATCTGACACACCAGTTTTTGCCAGGGAGCATGAAATGGAATCTCAGTCTTGTCCTTTCACTTCCCATTTGTGACATTGGAGCATCTTTTCAAGTGTCTGTTGGCTATTCATCTTGTTCCTTGCCTTTTTACGTAGTGTGCTCTTTGGGGCTTTCTTTTTCTCATGGATTTGTGGGAGGCCTCTGTAGTTTCTGGATACCTTTGTTCATTATATAGTTATTTTACTTCTTTAATCCATTAATGCAGTCAGTTATTCTCACAGATTTTTCTAATATTTAACCTTCCGTGCATTTCAAAGATAAACATTTCTAATTGATTGAAATTCTAATTGAAACAATTCTAATTGCATTTCTAATTGATCATCATACATTTATCTTTATATATTAAATTCAGATTCTTTAAAAATATTTGTCCATTATATACTGCCTCACTAATAACACTAGTTTATTTACTTTTCAGAACTTAGCCAACCCGGTAAATAATAATAATAGTAATAATTAGGCATCTGTGCTCCGACTCTTCCTAGGAGAGATCCCAGATCTCTACTCTGACGATGAGGTCGAAAACATCATAAGCAACGTGAGAAATGAGGTCAAGAGCCAAGGTCTGGTTGAGAATAGAGAAAATTGCTGGAAATTTTTCATAGAGCGAGTCCGACGGCAGCTGAAGGTACGAGGGTCTGCTGCTCAGGGTGCAGAGGACAAGAAATGACTCCCAGGAACCTCTGCGGACATGTTGGACACAGCAGTCCTTATTGGACACCTTGGGAGTTTGTGGGGGGGTGGGAATGCAGTTCCCTTCTGATCCTGAGCACCTGTGTGAGGATGCTCTTCTCACCTGCTGCATCAAGGGCAGCAACCTGCCTCCTGCAGTCCCAGCGTTCCTTTTTCACTAAAGAATTTTAGATTGGAGTGTAATTGCTTTACAATGTTCCATTAGTCCCTGCTGTACAATGAAGTGAATCAACTGTATGTGTACATATACCTCCTCCTCCTTGAGTGTCCCTCCCACTCTACCCTCCGTCACAGCCCTCAGATCATCACAGAGCCGGCTGAGCTCCGTGTGCTGGACGCAGCTTCCCCCAGCTCTCCGTTTTATGCACGGTGTGGATGGGTATCAGTGCTACTCTCCCACTCTGTCCCCTCCTCTCCTTCCCCTGCTGGCTCCATNGCAAGAGTGCTGGAGTGGATTGCCATTTCCTTCTCCAGGGGACCTTCCCGACCCAGGAATCGAACCTGGATCTCCCGCATTTCAGGTAGACACTTTACCGTGGGAGCCGCCAGGGAAGCTGTGAAGGGCTTTCCTAATGGCTCAGGGGCTAAGAATCCACCTTGCAATGCAGGGAACACAGGTGTGACCCCTGCTCAGGGACGATCCCACATGCTGAAGGGTAACTAAGCCCATGCACCACAGCTGCTGAGGCCCAGGCACCTAGAGCCATGCTCCACAGCAAGAGAAGCCGCAGCAATGAGAAGCCCAGGCACTGAAACTGGAGAGGAGCCCCCGCTCCCTGCACCTGGAGAAAGCCCGCGCGCCGCAGTGAAGCCCAGCATAGCCAAAAGTAAATAACTTCCTAAAATGCCCAGCATGCTGTCCATAAGACACCAGAGGACATAAATTCTACCTATGTTAAATAATAGAAAGGTGAAGAATGCACACCAAAGAGAATCCAGGTTCTCACTGGAGGACTATAACGTATTTACAGGTAAGAAAATGCAGTCTCTCAGAGGGACAAAGGAGAAAGAAGTCCAGACCACTGCAGGCAGTCAGCCCCACAAGGAGGCGTACACTCACATCGATTCCACTGAAGTTATTTCTCTTTAAACCTTCCCTGGGCTCCTCAGCTCTCAGTTGCTTCAATCCTATCCAATCCTTGGAGACCCCATGGACTGCAGCCCGCCAGGCTCCTCCGTCCATGCGATTCTCCAGGCAAGAATAGTGGCATGGGTTGCCATGTCCTCCTCCAGGGAATCTTCCTGACCCAGGGATTGAACCTGAGTCTCTTAATGTCTCCTGGTATTGGCAGGTGGTTTCTTTACTATGCGCACAACTTGGGAAGTCCCCTTAACTCCCAACATATGCTAAGTATCATTTCATTTCTCCAGCAGTTTTCTCTCACCCCATATTTTTATCAAATCAGGCTGAAATGGATTATTCCACTGATAAGACCTCGATTTTGACAAGTTATAGCACTGGGTATTTTATATGCATGCTATGAAATATCTTAATGACTGGAAATTAAATCAAATTTGTCCAATTAAGGGAAGAAAGTAAATGATCATTTTCATGATAATTCTTTTTTTTTTTTTTTCATTTTTCCCATTTAGATAATTAAGCTTAATTAGTATAAACTACTACCCAACTCCTGGCTGGATTAGAGTTGTCAGACTCTAAAGACCAGAAATTTGTTAAAAAGTTGTCATGAGTTCCCTCCAGATACATTAGTTCAAGGAAGTGCAGCTGCATCGGTGGTCAATATTCATAATTTCCGTCACTTAGGGAGGCTTCCCTGACGACTCTTTGGTAAAGAATCCTCCTGTCCCCCTGCCAATTCAGGAGACAGTAAGAGACACGGGTTCAGTCCCTGGTCTGGGAGGGTCCCCTGGAGAAGGAAATGGAAATCCCACTCCAGTATTCTTGCCTGGGAAATCCCATGGACTGAGGAGCCTGGTGGGCTACAGCCCATGGGGTTGCAGAGTCTGACAGGGCTCAGCAGTTCAACAACAGCGGGGAACTAGGATCCTACATGCCCTGAGGCAAGGCCGAGAAAATCTCAAAAAAAAAAAAAAAAAAATTGCCAGTTGCCCTCCAGTGTAGTTGTACAAATTTACTTTCCACACAGATACCTGTTTCTTCCCAACCTCACGAAAAGTTGGTTTATCTGACACACCAGTTTTTGCCAGGGAGCATGAAATGGAATCTCAGTCTTGTCCTTTCACTTCCCATTTGTGACATTGGAGCATCTTTTCAAGTGTCTGTTGGCTATTCATCTTGTTCCTTGCCTTTTTACGTAGTGTGCTCTTTGGGGCTTTCTTTTTCTCATGGATTTGTGGGAGGCCTCTGTAGTTTCTGGATACCTTTGTTCATTATATAGTTATTTTACTTCTTTAATCCATTAATGCAGTCAGTTATTCTCACAGATTTTTCTAATATTTAACCTTCCGTGCATTTCAAAGATAAACATTTCTAATTGATTGAAATTCTAATTGAAACAATTCTAATTGCATTTCTAATTGATCATCATACATTTATCTTTATATATTAAATTCAGATTCTTTAAAAATATTTGTCCATTATATACTGCCTCACTAATAACACTAGTTTATTTACTTTTCAGAACTTAGCCAACCCGGTAAATAATAATAATAGTAATAATTAGGCATCTGTGCTCCGACTCTTCCTAGGAGAGATCCCAGATCTCTACTCTGACGATGAGGTCGAAAACATCATAAGCAACGTGAGAAATGAGGTCAAGAGCCAAGGTCTGGTTGAGAATAGAGAAAATTGCTGGAAATTTTTCATAGAGCGAGTCCGACGGCAGCTGAAGGTACGAGGGTCTGCTGCTCAGGGTGCAGAGGACAAGAAATGACTCCCAGGAACCTCTGCGGACATGTTGGACACAGCAGTCCTTATTGGACACCTTGGGAGTTTGTGGGGGGGTGGGAATGCAGTTCCCTTCTGATCCTGAGCACCTGTGTGAGGATGCTCTTCTCACCTGCTGCATCAAGGGCAGCAACCTGCCTCCTGCAGTCCCAGCGTTCCTTTTTCACTAAAGAATTTTAGATTGGAGTGTAATTGCTTTACAATGTTCCATTAGTCCCTGCTGTACAATGAAGTGAATCAACTGTATGTGTACATATACCTCCTCCTCCTTGAGTGTCCCTCCCACTCTACCCTCCGTCACAGCCCTCAGATCATCACAGAGCCGGCTGAGCTCCGTGTGCTGGACGCAGCTTCCCCCAGCTCTCCGTTTTATGCACGGTGTGGATGGGTATCAGTGCTACTCTCCCACTCTGTCCCCTCCTCTCCTTCCCCTGCTGGCTCCATGTGTCCATTCTCCATGTCTGCATCTCTCTTCCTGCCCAGCAAACAGGCTCATCAGTACCATTTTCTTAGATTCCACGTATACGCTTTAATACACAATATTGGTTTTTCTCTTTCTGACTTACTTCACTCTGTATGACAGACTCTGGTAGGTCCATCCACATCACTACAAATGACTCAATTTCCTTTTTCATGGCTGAGCAACGTCCCATTGTATATGTGTACCGCATCTTCTTTATCCATTCATCTGTTGATGGATGTCTAGGTTGCTTCCATGTCCTGGCTGTTATAAATATTGCTTCAGTGAATACTAGAGTGCATGTGTCTTTTTCAGTTATGGTTTGCTCAGGTTATGTGCCCAGGAATGAGGATTGCTGAGTCACAACATTCCTAATTCCTTGGCTAGAAAGGCTGGCTAAGAGTTTATAGATATTATCTCTGTTGATATGCCTCCCAATGTCCTGGGAAATAAAGAATCCAAGGCTGTGTGGATCTCTCTCTAAGTACCTTCTGGCTTCTCCCCATCTTTCTGCCTTCTCAGGTGACTCTCTGCTTCTCCCCGGTGGGCCCCAAGCTGAGGGTCCGCAGCAGGAAGTTCCCCGCCATCGTGAACTGCACGGCCATCGACTGGTTCCACGAGTGGCCGAAGCAGGCCCTGGAGTCCGTCAGCCTCCGCTTCCTGCAGAACACGGAAGGCATTGAGGTGAGAGGGCAGAGGAGCACCCCTCATGCTCCTCTCCACCTCAGGGAGCGAGGAGTCCCCCGTCCGGCCCACTGAGCCCAATGGGCAGTCACCTGCCATCAGCCTGGCCAGGTAACCTCTTTATTTCCTGCCATTTGATCCTAGACCACAGTCAAGCCATCAATTAGCAGGTTCATGGCTTTCGTCCACACAAGTGTCAACCGCACCTCCCAATCCTATCTGAGCAACGAGCAGCGCTACAACTACACAACGCCCAAATCATTCCTGGAGTTCATCAGACTCTACCAGAGCCTGCTGCGCAGGAACCGGAGGGAGCTCAGGTCCAAGATGGAGCGGCTGGAGAACGGGTTGCTGAAGCTCCACAGCACCTCTGCCCAGGTAAGCAGCGTCCTTCCAGTCCTCCTGTCCACAGCGGGCTCGGAGGGAGGGAAGGACAGCCCCTTCCCAGAGGACGGAGACCACAGTCACGCTCTGAAGACCAAGCATGGTTCTCCAGAGGCCCCAGTGTCATCAGAACAGTGCCTGCGGTGCCTGAAAAGCTCTATCAGAAGTCCAAGCTCTTGTTCTGTGCTGTGTGCTAAGTCTCTTCAGCCGTGTCTGACTCTTTGTGACCCTATGGACTGTAGCCTGCCAGGCTCCTCTATCCATGGGCTTCTCTAGGCAAGAATATTGGAGTGAGTGGGTTACTGTACCCTCCTCCAAGGGATCTTCCTGACCCAGGGATCGAACCTGTGTCTCTTATGTCTCCTGCACTGGCAGGCAGGTTCTTTACCACTAGCACCACCTGGGGAGCCCCAAACTCTTGTTCAACTCATCCAAAAGAATCTAGTTGAGGAACACAAAGGCAAAACACATACACACACTGAGGAGCAAAGAGAACAAAGAAGCAGTCTGTTCAGGGCAGAAGCAGAAGTTACACACTCAAAGAAGAGTTCAGGCATGCTCAGAGTGAGGGGTACGCCGCAGGGTTTGCTGATTCCCCTTTTACTTTACTTTTAGCCCTTTGACTAAGTTTTCTGATTAGGGTGGAACAGTCATTGGGGGAAGGTCGAGGAGTGGCCTGGATTGCACCAGGTGGCATCAGCTACCATGGTCCTGCCCATTCATTTCCTGACATCACTATGCCTGCATTCAAAGAGATGTTTTCCCTTCACTTCTACATACTAGTCAAGCACCACACATAGAAGGTCATACAGGGTCATCAGCAACCTGTGTGTTTTTATTGGAATATAATTGCTTTACAATATTGTGTTAGTTCTTGCTGTACAATGATGTGAATCAGCTGTATGTATACATATACCTCCTCCTTCTTGAACTTCCCTCCCACTCCACCCCCCATCCCAGGCCTCAGATCATTACAGAGCATCAAACTGAGCCCCCTGTGCTAGACAGCAGCTTCCCACTAGCTGTCTGTTTTACATGTGGTAGTGGATACACGCCAGTGCTACTCTCTCAATTTGTCCCAGACTCTCCTTCCCCCACTGTGTCCACAAATCCATTCTCTATGTCTGCTTCTTTACTCCTGTGCTACATTTTTATTTACATGTGTTCCACAGTTTTCACGGTTGATTTCCTTGCTCAGATGCTCCAAGGTTTCTGTTTTAGATGCCACTCCTCCAAGCATCATGGCCTCATTAAAAGCAAAGCCAAGAGGTGAGATTGTTGTTCAGTCGCAAGGCTGTGCCCGACTCTTTGTGACCCCATGGACCACAGCACACCAGGCTTCCCTGTCCTTCACTATCTCCCAGAGTTTGCTCAGACTCATGTCCATTGAGTCACTGATGCCATCCAACCATCTCATCCTCTGCTGTCCCCTTCTCCTCCTGCCCTTAATCTTTCCCAGCATCATTGGCCACAGGACTGGAAAAGGTCAGTTTTCATTCCAATTCCAAAGAAAGGCAATGCCAAAGAATGCTTAGACTACCACACAATTGCACTCATCTCACATCCCCTTTAACCAGACTCAGATCTCTCTTGGGACTGGGTAGATGAGAGAGAGAGACGGAAGGCTGAATGATGGACAGCACCGAGGCTGGGGTCTGAGGGATGCTGAGCACCTCCTGCACTGGCAGCTGGACTCTTTACAACTAGCGCCACCAGAGAAGCCCTTAAAAACATAAGTGTATACAAACTCCTTGATTCGAATGGAAGGCATGATAAGGAACTGTTTACAGTACCCACCTTTGTTTACAGAAGCACCCAGGTAGGGTGGGAGGAGACTGGTTTTCAAGTTGTACTTTTCCTGAACATTTGAATTTTCTCTGTCTTTAGGTATCCTTTCATTAATTTCTTTATTCATGTCAGTGGGGTTATATGATGGGGAAATTAAACTCCATTTTGGGGGTTTCTTCTTTTTTTAAGATTTTCTTAAAATGTGGACCATTTTTAAAGCCTTTATTGAATTTGCTACAATATTGCTTCAGTATTTTAAATTTTATTTTTAATTGGAGGGTGGCTGCTTTACAATGTTGTGTTGGTTTCTGCCACACAACAACGTGCATCAGCCATAAGTATGCGTATGTCCCCTCCTTCTTGAGCTTGCCTCCTACCCCCACTTCATCTCTTCCCTCTAGGTTGTCACAGAGCATCTGGCTGAGCTCCCTGGATTGTACAGTAACTTCCCACTAGCTATCCATTTTACATATGACAGTGTATATATGTCCGGAGAAGGCAATGGCAGCCCACTCCAGTACTCTTGCCTGGAAAATCCCATGGACGGAGGAGCCTGGTAGGCTGCAGTCCATGGGGTTGCTAAGAGTCGGACACGACTGAGCGACTTCACTTTCCCTTTTCACTTTCATGCATTGGAGAAGGAAATGGCAGCCCACTCCAGTGTTCTCAGGACCATTTTTCTTGATCCCATATATATGCATTAATAGACAATATCTGGTTTCCTCTTTCTGACTTACTTCACTCTGTATAACAGGCTTTGTCTTTTTGGCCCTGAGGCATGTGGGATCTTAGCTGCCCAACCAGGTATGGAACTCGCACCTACTGCACTGGAAGGCAAAGTGCTAACCCCTGGCCAGCCAGGGAAGGCCCAGCTTTTTCTCTTTGTACCTCTCTACATGAAAACGCCCTCCAGGGGCATACAGATAACCAGGCCCCCAGGGAAAGGGGAGGGGGCGGAGGCCACCCCAGGCAGGGCGGGGCCGGGTTACCTGGTGATGATCGCCAGGTGGGGCGGGTTCATGCAGGCCCCCATGAAGAGAACCACGTTCTCGTGCCGCGTCTGCCGGTAGTTCATCACCTCCTTCTTGAACAGCTTCAGGTGGTCCTGGTTGTGGCCGTCCATCTCCAGCAGGCGGATGGCCACCTCGCCGTGCCAGCGGCCGCGGTGCACCCGGCCCCAGCGGCCCTGCCCGATGGGCTCGCCCAGCTCCACCTGCTCGAAGGGGATGTCCCACTCCTGCAGGTACACGCTGGTCTGGCTGGCCTTGCGCGAGATGGGGCCCCGCCAGGGCCGGCGGGAGGTCGGCAGGTCGTCCACCTCGTCCTCGTCGTCTTCGGCCTCTGACTTGCTGGCCTCGGGCTCCTCGGCCTGGAAGGGGAGGAGGAGGGGACAGAAGGGGCGGCAGGCCTGGGAGCAGGTCGGGGAGCAGAGGGGCCTGGGGTCAGGAGGCCTGGGCTCTAGTCACAGCTCTGTGCAGGCTTCATGGGCGAAGTGGACGGGTCACTCAGCACCACACGGCCTCAACGTCCTGATCCACAGCTACGGAGCGTGGCCCTTCTTCCCGCCAATGTTCCAAGACATTGCTCCTCGGAGCAATACCTAATCGCTGGGGAAGAACGCTAACACCCTTTCTGGATATGCTTTTACTTAAAAAAAAAATTTATTCACTTTATTCATTTGCCTGCACCAGGTCTTCGCTGCAGCATGTGGGATCTAGTCCCCTGACCAGAGATCAGCCCTGGGCCCCCTGAATTGAAAGTGCAGAGTCTTCGCCACTGGAACCAGCGAAGTCCTATGCTTTTGTTTAAACACAGAGTTTGAGACTCTCCTGAGCCGCATTGTGCTTAGTCGCACAGTCTTGTCCGACCCTTTGGGACCCTGTGGGCTGGGGCCCGCTAGGCTCATCTGCCCATGGAACTTTCCAGGCACTTTCTACTCCACAGGATCTTCCCGACCCAGGATCAAACGTATGCCTCTTACATCTCCTGCTTTGGCAGGTGGAGTCTTTACCACTAGCACCACCCGGGAAGCCCGTGATGCCTCTGGGCAAGAGTAAATCAGTCTGCTGAGACTCCATAAGCCACCACACTTGCCAGGCTCGGGTGACACTGGTTCAAGGGTCAAGGCAGCAGTCCTTGGCCCCAGCTACAATCAAAATCACCCAGGAATATTTGGTAACATCCAACTGCCTGGCCCCACCCCAGACTGACTGAGGGAGAGTCTCCTGGGCTGCGGCCCAGGCCTCTCGGCTGGAGGTGGAAACCACAGGAATGAAGAGCTTACTATTGCCTCAAAAAACAGAAAAGCAAAAGGAAGCTTGCTTCATGGCCCCCCTCACTGCTCTCGCTGCCTTGCACGCTGCCCGCGTCTGGTGCAGCAGGTGGGCACCTGGGATAGCCCCCGCCAGAGCCGGGCGCCCACACGCTCCCAGACGTCTCCACGCACTGAGCCAGGGAGAGAGGAAAGAGATGCTCCGTCTACGGCTCACGTGTCGCCATCTCTTACCTCCACTTCATGGTCTTCTGACACATCTGCTTTTGGCTGGTCGTCAGGCCTAAGAGTAAAGCAGGGTTTGTCAAGGAGATCCCGAGGCCAGGCCCCTCGGCTCCCAGCCGGGCAGGGGACTCCCCATGTGAGGTCTGAGAAAGGGGTGCCAGGCCTGGACCCTTCCTTTGACCCACTTGGCCACGGGGAAGGCAGTCTGGATGCTGTGGAAACACACAGCAGGCTGAAGGCCAGACCCCACTTCCCTTCTCTGGCCTTGGCCTTCCCCAGGCTGAACTTGAGGGTGCTGGGGGCTGAGGGGTGGACAGTGACCAACAGGGACCTTTCAAATCTGACAACTGGTATGGGGCTCCGAGCACAGGCGCAGGATTTGGAATTCTACTTGAGGACTGCTTCCGTTACTCCCTAAGCTGTATAACTTAGTGCAATTTCTTAACCTCTCTGAGCTGATCCCCTCATCTGGATGTCAAGGATGACACCTACTTTACACTTGGCTGAGAACTCTACAAAATAAGGTGAGTCAAGTGCTCGGCGTGGCCTGACTGAGAAAGGGCTCCTTGATGCCCAAAGAGCGTCATGAACAAGAGCTGTATTATTAGGGTTCTCTAAGGCTGGGCGCCCTTTGCCCAGCCCTCCTGGGTCTCTAGACAGCTCCTATTTCCCAGGCAGCCCCACCCAATGCTGACTGCGGTGATAGGAGGCAAATAAAACCCTGTGGCTGAGTTAACTGGATCACAAGGAGAATTAGCCCAGGGAGTGCTCCATCTGGCTGCCCAGGTCCATGGTAAGGTCTGAAATTAGAGGGTCAGAGGTTTAAATGTGGAGGTAGAACACGGTCCTGCTATAGAGCTCAGGGAGCTCTGCTCAGGGATATATGGCAGCCTGAATGGGAGGGGAGATTGGGGCGAGGGGAGAATGGATACACGGAACACGTACGGCTGAGTTCCACTGCTGTCTACCTGAAACTATCACAACACTGTTCATCGCCCACACTCCAATATAAAATAAAATGTTAAAAAAATATTAATAAAGTTAGATGAAGGAGGTGGTCAGGGATGTGGGTCCAGCTTTAACAGGTCCCCAAGGAGGAGAAAACGCGTGATGCCTACCGGGAACTGTCCGCTCCATCGGCGAACGGTGCTGCCTGTGGAAATGCCGAAATGTCTGGAGAAAAAGGAAAAAAAAATACAAGGCATGAGGCCCATTCCCACTACCCCCGGAGACACAGGGCAGAGGTGCTTCACCAGTGGCCCCTCCCTGGGTCGCACGCGGGCTCTCGGGGCCACGTCCACGTGCTTTCCCTGAAACAGAGCGCAGACGCAGCCTCCGTGGCACTTGGTTTTCCCACACAGCTCTGCCCTGGGCAGGGACTCGAGGCAGCGTGGGAGCTGAGACTTCTCAGTTGCCACCATCGCCCTGAGGCCCCCTACAAGCAAGTAGTAAAAGCAACTGGGCCCCTATTGACTGGACGTGTGGGCCGGACCCTCCTCCTCGCCTCTGAGGCAGGGGCTGCTGGCTGCAACAACCCTTGAAGGCGGCAAGACCCTTGGGCCAGCAGAGGCCAAAGGCCAGACTCACAGGTGGCTCGTTAGCGACACTGGGTGCCTGGCACGGATGCCGGGCACTTCGGGTGGGAGCCAGAGGCCCCATCCCCTCAGCTTCCAGCTTTGGTGGCTGGTGGAGCAGCACTCTGGGGAGACAGAAATGCACAGTCCACACATCAGGGACCCCGGGATTGGGAAGTTGGCACTGACGCCTGAGTCGGTGGCTTTCCCACTTTCAGCACCAAGAGGCCCCCATCCGGAGAGTACTGGACAGATGGTCACCCCAGGGTGGAGCCAGTGTGGCACAGGCCAACTCTCCCCTCTCCCCACGGCTGCTCCTGCTGCTGGCTGCTTTCTGTTCTCTCTGGTCCCTTCTCAACAGGCTCAGAGAGGCTGGCTGCCTCAGGGCTGGGTGGGCCCCTCACCCCCTCTTGCTGCAAAATAAGAGATTGGAGGTGGCGGCAGTTGGAGTTAATCAGGGCCTCTCCCTGTCTGCTGGAACAAAGAGAATTCCCATCAGTCAGCAAATCTCCCTCACCTCCCTCTGGGCTCTCCGCAAGGCTATTCCTGAAGCTTTCTCAACATCTCTGCCTACGTGTTCAGTCGTGTCTGACTCTTTGCGACCTCATGCACTGCAGCCCACCAGCTCTTCTGTCCATGGGATTTCCCAAGCAAGAATAGTGAAGTGGATTGCTATTTCCTCCTCCAGAGGATCTTCTCGACCCAGGGATCAAACCAGCATCTCCTGCATTGGCAGGCAGATTCTTTACCGCAAGTACCACCAGGGAAGCCCTCTCAACATTTCTGGGACCTCCCAGAAGACCTCTGAGAGAGTCTGATAGAGGTCGTGGACCTTCTTATCAGAGAAAGGCACACATGTTGGGAACAACAGAGTGCAATTTCTGGGGAATCCTAAACCCTGGAAGTCTCTGCCAAGGCTCCCCCAGACACCACTACCTTATGTCTGCAGACTGTCAGAGGCAGCCTGATGTTCCCACCCACCCAATGCTGCTCAAATGTTTCCACAGAAGAAACACACGCACAGACGTAGGGCGACACAGGGTAGATGGGAGTCTGGGGAGAAACAGCACCCCAAGTTGGGGGGAGGCAAAATGTCTCTGAAGCTTCACACTTTTCGTTAAATATTAAGAGTGTAATTTGTATTCTGCTCCATATGTGTCCGTATCTGTTTTAATGGGACTATATTTCCTTCCTCACCCCCCGACATCTTCAGAGCAAGATGGACCCTTCTAGAAGAAAAGCCACGTCCTCCCAAAGCTTCCAAGGGTACTCCACTGTATGTCACCCTAGAGCAGTAACCAGGCAGGCTCTTGGAGGGGAACCACAGGAAAAAAATGGGTGTGAAACCACAGAGGCAGCTCAGGGAGCCTGGCCCTATCCCCAACCAGCCTGCAAGGCCTGAGAAACCACCCATAAGAGCTAACAAATGCTCTTAGTCACTCCCCTAATGGAGCTGGGATGGGGAATAGAAAGGCCTGGAATTACCAAAGTACCATGACTTCAAGACAGGCCTGTTTCATCCAGGGAAAAACAATTAACTACAGTCTTCATCTAAAGCACACTGAACCTTCACATGACTAAACTCAGAATTAAAGTCACAGATTACTTATACTATTGCTCGTCACCTCCAATTAGAGAAATAAATACTAAAGAGTATAAACTCCTTAGGGGCAGGAATATGGTCACATGCAAAGGCTGGCACATAGTAGGTGTGCAAAACAATTTCTGTGGAAGGAAATTAATGAGAACGTCTGACAAAATTTTCTTTCAACTTTCTGCACGGCAGGCATTTCCAACAATGGCCAGCAGATGGCGCTGTGCGGCAAGGCTCTGGAAGGAGACACCCGCCGAAAAAATGAAGTCTGCAGACCTTCCAAGGCACCCCACTCCAGTACTCTTGCCTGGAAAATCTAATGGATGGAGGAGCCTGGTGGGCTGCAGTCCATGGGGTCGCTAACAGTCGGACAGACTGAGCGACTTCACTTTCACTTTTCTCTTTCATGCATTGGAGAAGGAAATGGCAACCCACTCCAGTATTCTTGCCTGGAGAATCCCAGGGATGGGGGAGCCTGGTGGGATGCCATCTATGGGGTCACACAGAGTCGGACACGACTGAAGTGACTTAGCAGCAGCAGCAGCAAATGCTGGTCCTGTCTTTTCTGCCTCACCACGAGCCCGGGCTGAGCTCGCTCTTGGTGGAAGTGCACACCCTCAGCTTCAGTTTGGGAGGTTCCCTCTCACGGATACAAATCCCTGGAAATACTCCCTTTTTTTCTTTATCACATGTTCCTTTTCCTCTACTTTCTTTTAGTCTCCTACCCACAGTCTCTTCATCTTCAAAATCCAGAGTTGAATGGCTGGGAGCAGTGGTTGCAGGGTTAGGCCAGTTTTCTTTGGTTTCTTGCACCTTACAATGTTATCTATCAAAAAGCCTTTGGATCCGAAGGACCCTGTCTCATGTCATGCATTTTCCTCTATGCGCCTAAGTGGTTATACCTCAGAAGAAGGCCCCTGTCATCCTGTCCTTGTTTTGTTTTTCTGCTTACTCTTCCAAATGGAACAAGTCCATTTCAGTTCGTTTACTGCTGGAGAACCGTGGACAGCTCTGGCTCCCCCTCTGCCCCGCTCATACCCATCAGATACTGCTGGGCCCTTGAGGGCCCTTCTTTGTTCTCTGTTTACCAGCAGCAGACCTGGCCTCTCATTAAGGTGATGGAATTCCACGCATTTTCACAATTAAACTAGCATTGTAATCGATTTAACTCTCGAGCATGGCGTGTTTTTGCAGATTTCTGAGCCTTTCATTTACTGTCATTTTTTTTAGAACTCTGCCTTTGGAATAGCTCTGTTGAACTTCCTCCTGACTTGTCCTTTTTCTCCACTTTTTTTTTCTTTTCTTAAGTTTCTTTTAACTTTTTAAATTTTTATTCTTAAAATTTGTACTTATTTATCTGTTTATTTTTGGTCGCACTGGGTGTTCGTTGCTGGGCACAGGCTTTCTCTAGTTGCGGTGCACGGGCCTCTCACTGCAGTGGCCTCTCCTGTTGCAGAGCGGGGGCTCCAGAGCACAGGCACCGTAGTTGTGTCACACGGACTTAGCTGCTCTAAGGCACGTGAGATCTTCCCAGACCAGGGATCACACTTGTGTCCCCTGCATTTTCAGGTGGACTCTTAACCACTGAGCCACCAGGGAAGCCTTCCACTTCACTTTCTCAATTCATGTACATAATACATCTAAAGGATGCAGCTGATCCAGTGGGACGCAGTCAGCCCTTGCAATCTATACACATAGGATGTTTCCGCTCGGGAAGTTTTCCTCCTGTGATGAGGTTTTGCTCATTTGGTCAGGCCTTTCCTGCAGGAGCAGTGATGAACTGGATGGGTTCTTTGCACTTCGTGCCTATTGTCTTCTCCCTCATTGCTTTCCTTCCCTTTGGCCTTTTCCTCTACATACTAGGAAGTTTATCCTCAACAATTCTAATCTAATTGTGGGCAATATTGCTTCTGCTTCTTACGCCTCCAGTGAAGACTTTAATTATGCTATTACATTTTCAGTATCCCCACAGTATCCCCTCATCTCATCCTTTTCCCTTTCTAACATTGCTTTTGTATTTCAGCCTATTTTTCTGCAACCGTAAATCCCAGGAACCATTCTACTGATGAAGCCAAACAGCCTTCCTGATGTCTTCTCTAAATCCAGGCACGGGTCATTTTTCAGTTGCATTGTCTTCTAGATGCTGTTCCTTCCTTTGTTCTGCACTTATGTAGAGACCTTCTTACCCCTTTGTTTACCTCCAGGCATGATGAGATCTATTCAAACTCAGTGTTTGTCAACAAATGTTGTGTGACAATTATCTGCAATGCTGCTCTCTTTCTACTAGTGTTCTTGTAACCAAAAGTCCTTCTTAGGGCTACAGTTCAAAGTAGCTTGAGGTACACAGTGTCCCCAGCAGCTTACTTGGTCATACCTTTGTTGCAGTCTTCTCACCCCAGTCACTTTCTTATTCTCTCCATCGCAAAGCCTCTAGAAAACAGAGTAAGATAGACTCCCAGAATGTAGTACTACCGGATTTGTTTTGCCATCTCTCACCTCTTCCTCTTCCTGTCTCCCCCCGCCCCACCTACAGGGCCCTCAGGACATCCTGTATCCCCACTCGCCCCTGCTCTGCAAAACACCCATCTCTCCTCCGGTAATTGCTGGTCAGTCTGCACAAAGGACCACTGCTGGGGAACCATCAGTGGGCTGTTCACAGAGCAGCACCCAGTGCCCCATCTTGTGCCAAGCCTGGGTGTCTGAGCAGTCTGTCCTGCTTCTTTCAGCAGTCTCTTCAAGATGAAGAGGCCTGATTATAGCATTAGGTGAATCCAGCTCTCTGCCTACCATCAGCGGAGAGGCCGCCCACGTCCTGGCATCCTCCCGTGTCCTCCCACATTTGTTTCTTCTCCTTCTATTTTCTCTACTTCAATGAATAATATGTCTATCTACCCAGTCACCTAGCCCAGAAACTGCGGTGTTATTTTATACACCTCCTCTTCTCTCACTGCCCACATGTAAGCCTTAGCAGCTTCTATAGGTTTTCCAAGTACCTCTCAAGGGCATGCCTTTCACTGTGTCCCTTATCTAGACACTTCTTACCTGGATTATTTCAATAAACTGAACCTTCAAGTCTCTTGCCCACCCCAAGCCAACTTCACCCATATTCTCTCGTCTCAGCCAAAATCTTCAAAGTCACCCCCAACCCTGCTCTTGTCTCTCTTTCACTATCCACATCTGGTGCATCAGAAAATCACAGTTGGCTCTAGCTGCAAAGATGCCCCGAGTGCCATTGCCTTGCACCTCTTGCTACCACCCTGATCTGGGCCACTGACACCTTTTCTCCTGAGTAGCCACAATACCCTTTCACTAGTTTGTCTGCTTCCCTCTAATAGTCTGCCATCAGCTGAGCGGCCAGAGTGACCGATTTATTCGTTTGCCTCTGTGTTTTGGGCTCTTCACTGCTGCCTGCGCGCTTTCTCTAGTTTAAGTGAGTAGGGGCGACTCTCTAGTTGGGGTGCTTTGGCTCCTGTTATCATGGAACACGGGCTCTCGGGCGTGCAGGCTCAGTAGTGCAGCTCCTAGGCTCTAGAACACATGCTCCTCAGTTGTGGCTCCTGCGGCATGTGGAATCTTCCTAGACCAGGGATCGAACCTGTCTCACCTGCGTTAGCAGACAGATTCTCAACCACTGGACCACCAGAAGTCCCAGAGTGATCAAGTCAAAGCAGAAGCATGTCACTTTTTCGCTCCACCGCCTGAAATAGCCTCGACTTCCCTCATTACACTGAGTCTCCTTCCCAGCCCTGTCCTTTTAACTCTGAGATCTCATCTCCTACTGCCCTGTCCCTGAGGCATGCCCCCTTAAACCTCACTGCATCTCTGTCCTTTCTTCAGACACTCCAGGCCGTTGCACCAGCTGTTTCCCTCCCTGGAATTCTCTTCCCTCTAACATCCCCAAGGCTTCCTCTCTCATCTGCTTCATTTCTTTATTTCAATGTCACCTTCTCAAAGAGCCCTACCCTATGACCTCATTTAAAATTGCAGCCCCCACACCATTCCTGAGCCCCTTATTCTGCTCTACTGTGTCTTTCCCCCATAGGATCTACCCAAACAGCAACCCACTCCAGTATCTTGCCTGGGAAATCCCATGGACAGAGAAGCCTGGTGGGTTAGAGTCCATGGGGTCGCAAAGAAACAGACACAATTTAGCGACTAAACAATGACAGACATGATATATGGACTTCCCTGGTGGCTCAGTGGTGAGGAATCTGCCTGCCAATGCAGGAGACACAGATTTGATCCCTGGGTCAGGAAGATCCCCTGGAGAAGGAAATGGCAGGATTCTTACCTGGGAAATTATGGAAAGAGGAGCCTGGCAGGCTGCAGTCCATGGGGTCACAAAGAGTAGGATACAACTTAGTGACTAAACAACAGCAACGACATATTATATAATTTACTTATGTTTATATTTTGCCGTCTGTCTCCACCTGTTGGACTCAAGCTCTGTAAGAAAAGGGATCCTTGTCTGTTTTGTTTGCTGATGTATTCCAAGCACCTAAAACAGTGCCTGGATGGAGCAGGTACTCAATAAATATTTGTTTAATGAATTAATAACATTCTACCTAGTCTCCCTAACTGTATTCTGGCAGCACTCTATACCAGCACTGCTGCTGCTGCTGCTGCTGCAAAGTCACTTCAGTCGTGTCCGACTCTGTGTGACCCCATAGACGGCATCCCACCAGGCTCCCCCATCCCTGGGATTCTCCAGGCAAGAATACAGGAGTGGGTTGCCATTTCCTTCTCCAATGCATGAAAGAGAAAAGTGAAAGTGAAGTCGCTCAGTCTGTCCAACTGTTAGCGACCCCATGGACTGCAGCCCACCAGGCTACTCCGTCCATTGGATTTTCCAGGCAAGAGTACTGGGGTGGGGTGCCATTGCCAGCACTACCCAGTAGAAATAGCCTGCAAGTCATAGTCGCAAATCTAAATTTTCTAGGAAATTCCCTGGTGGTCCAGTGGCTAAGACTCAATGCTTTCACTGTTGTGGGCCCAGGGTTCAACTCCTGGTTGGGGAACTGAGATCCCATAAGCTGTGCAATACAGTCCCCCAGAGAAGTCCAAATTTGAATTTTCTAGTAGCTGCATCAAAAAAAGTATAAAAGAAGTGGATTTTATTTTACTTTAATCATATATTTTAATAGTATATAATATAATTCAATAGCATTTTATTTAACCCAGTATATTCAAAATATTATCATTTTAACATGTAATAAATGTAAGAAAAATGTTGTTTAAAAATGTTGCTCATAAAATATTTTCCCTTTTTTTCTATAAGGCTTTAAAAGCTCATGTATACAATTACACTTACAGGGCATCTCAGTTGAGACAAGCCATATTTTAAATGCTTTGTGCCTGGAATCCTGCCAGAATACAGTCAGGGAGACTAAGCAGAGAGACCAAGTAGAACGCTATATTTTAAAGTACGTTTTAAGTGCTTATTAACCACGTGTGGCTGGTGGCTCCCCAACTAGACAACACAGCTTCAGACCAACCTGTCTCCCGCTTTTAGGACTAATAGCAGTATTTCACGATGTATGCAAGAGAAGTGATCTTTGTTCAAACCTCAAGTCTGTGTATTCGCTTGAGTAAGCCTTAATGATCTTGGACATTGCCATTCAGATTCTCTAAACTTTTCCAGAACTTTTAAAATTGCATATAGCTCCATTCTCTTCTTCCTCTTTTTGATCACACTGCACCCTGAAGTCCAACAGCACTATTTGAATTTCTCCCCAAATAGTTCTCTCTGTCTCTCTCCACGGCTTGTTCACATCTCTGTGTCTTCACATATGTCCCTACCTTGTCAACTTATCACTGTCAGGACCTAAAAAAGTTTCCTACCCCCTGCCCACAAGCCCTCTCTAAGCTCTGAGCAGTGTACATTCCCTTCTCTATGTCCCTTGAATTATTCATCCTTTTTTTAAGAAATTGAGTTATGGTTGATTTACACTGTCATGAATTCATTCTTACATTTCTTCTGTTGCATACATCGTGAAATACTGCTATTAGTCCTTCAAGGGTAGAAATCAAGATTTATTGGCACATAGTAGTGATCTATATATGAACAGCTAAGTAGACGGTAGATAAGTAGATTAATAGATGGGCAAATGAATGAACAGGTTCAAAAATCACCTGTAAGCTCAGAGAGGGGATGGAGAATGCATCTTTTGAATGGAATGATCTGAGGTGCCTAACTCTGAAATAAACCCTTCATCTGGAACTATTTCTTCGATAGAAAAGGACTGAAGTATATATCACCATAATCTTGGTAAAAGAATGATGACTTGAATTATTAATATATTCTATAGTATCTTCTGCTTGATTATTATAGCTTGTGGTGCACATAATCTTGTAGGAGTAAGCTAAATGGATCTCACAGCTTGGGCTCAGACAGATTTCCAGATTTGTTTAGCAGTTACTTCCCAGGTGACTCAGTGGAAAGAACCCACCTGCCAGTGTAGGAGACAGTTCAGCCCCTGGGTCAGGAGGATCCCCTGGAGAAGGAAATTGCAACCAATTCCAGTATTCTTGCCTGAAAAGCCCCTTGGACAGAGGAACCCGGTGGACTCCAGTCCATGCGGTTCCAAAGAGTCAGATACAACTTAATGACTCAACAGCCACAAGTAGTATTAGAAGCAGTGGTAATGACAGCAATTAACCTAAAGTTAAACAGACTTTAGACTTATAATTTCATGCTTTGACTCAGCTAGTCAGAATATAACTTTCTTTTTCGGTAGCTTGGCCCTGGATCCAACTTTAATTTAACTTGGCCCTGGATCCATCTTTTTTCCTTTAAGAGTAGAAACCTCTTAACCTTGCATTTCAGGTTGAGTTGGTCATATCATGTTAAAAACTCAGTCGTTGGAGGGCAGTCAGTTCCCCGTCTTGACACAGTCAGAGCCCCACCACCACCACCCTGCCTGGGGTCTCACTCCTCTCACTATCAACCTCAATTCTGTGTTTAACTCAGGTGCAATCATGAGAAAAAGGGACTGTTGGATTTAATCCACAAATCTATCAACCTGGAAACCTTTATTTTTTTAATATTTTATTTAACTTTTTATTTTATATTACAGTATACCTGATTAACAACGTGTGATAGTTTTAGGTGAACAGTAAAGAGACTCAGCCAGTTGCCAGCATAAAGGATAGGGGGAAAGGAAGTTAGGGAGTTTTGGATGGTCATGTACACACAGCTATATTTAAAATGGATAACCTACAAGGACCTACTGTATAGCACAGGGAACTCTGCTCAGTGTTATGTGGCAACCTGGATGAGAGGGGAGTTTGGGGGAGAATGAATACATGTATATGTATGACTTGGAAACTTTTAAGTTCAGTTTATCCTGGGGTTTAAAATAACCTCAAGTCACCTGGAATTGACAGTTAAAATTTATGATGATGTATTTGTCAAGACGTTTTTGTTTGCAAGTGAAAAAGAAAACTAACTCAAATTCACCCAATGAAAAGAAAAAAAGTGAAAAAGTGGAAAGTGAAGGAGTGGAGGAAGGGAGAATAGGAAAGAAAATTCTGAGATTGCCTTAGATGTTTATCATCAACCCTTTTGATGACAACTAACCAAAATCCAACTAAGTTAATTAGACAAAACAAAATAAAAAGGAGTGGATGAATTTATATCCCTGAAAAGCACAGGGCAGGGTTTAACATGGGTAGAACTGGAGTTAGATAGTCACTAGATGTCCTTGTTCAGGCAGGCAACCCTCATGGCTCTGAAACCTCAGACAAGTATTCTGTCTGCTTTACTCCTTATTTACTGTATTTTTTGGCTGCTCTGGGTGCTCGTCGTGGCTCTCAGGCTTCTCTAGTTGTGGTGGGCTGACTCAGTCTCTCAGAGGCATGTGGGGTCTTAGTGCCCTGATCAGGGATTGAACCCTTGTCCCCTGAACTGGAAGGTGGATTCTTAACCACTGGACTGTCAGGGAAGTCCTTGCTTTCCTTCTTTTCCTGGGCTGGCTCTGAGAGAGCTTTTGGGGGCTTTGGTTTGCCTATATTGAGCCAATCTATAACGTGGACCCTTTCATTGGCCAAGCCAGGATCCATGACAACCGTCGAAGTCAGCCCCACCCAAAATACAAGGACTTGCAAAGGCAAGATCTCTAAAAGAAAACCAAGCTGTGTTACCAGACATAGTTTTTATATTATTATTAGTTGTTATATAATTATTATTGTTAGGCAGGCAAACCTAACAGATGTCTACTCTAGACAGAAAACATCTGTATCTAAGAGGAACGCCTGCTTGAAGTCCAAATTCATATCAGAAACTGTTAGAAGTTTTGACTTCATCCCTGGCTCTAGGATTGGATTTGTAATGTAGGCATAGGGTCTCAGAGACATTTGGTCTTGAGTATTTTTCAGATATGGACCCATGACCTCAAGTGATTGACTCAGGCATACTGATACTAATTCTAAGATTCTTTTCTTCCTTTACTTTCTGTGGTTGGAGGTATGAGGATATAATCCCAAGTTCTTGGCCATCATCTTGCCATCCTGATGGGAGTCACTGACTAAAAATGCATTCACTTTAAAGTACAACAATGTTGAGAGACATGATGTCATTTGTGTTCTAGGATGAAGCTGTATCAGAAGCCAGTATAGCCCCAGAATTACCATTAAATTTTCATTTTGATAAAAAAAGAAAGTGTTTGGTGACTCCATGGATTCTGAGTCAAGAAGGAAGCTATCTCTAGGCCTCCAACTTTCGATGAAGTGTTATTTGTGATTGATTATTCTGGATTCCTTCTCCATCTTCTGGAGCTCTGGGGACCTCTCTCTGATCATGTACCTGGCCCTTGAAGAAGGGAGGGTCTCCCACCACCATCTCACTCTCGCTGGACTCAGTCAGCGTCCCCCACCTCCCAGAGTCAGCGTGTATGGTCGATACTCGTGGGGAGAGGGTCTCATCAGTGTTGGCAGCACCTCCCCTCTTAATCTTCCTATCCAGGTGACGAGAAACCCAGAGTGGAGCCTGAATGCTTTGAATACAGGGGAGAGGGAAGAGAAAATGCTTAAGTCACTTCTTCCAATGTCCTGCTCTACTGAAGAAAAGCCATGAAATGACCCTGAGTTCTGCCTTTGCTGTAGCCTACTTCTGATGAGCTTCCCAGGTGGCTCAGTGGCAGAGAATCTGCCTGCCAGTGCAGGAGACACAGGAGACGTGGGTTCAATCCCTGGGTCAGGAAGATCCCCTGGAGGAGAAAATGGCCACCCACTCCAGTATTCTTGCCTGGGAAACCCCACGGACAGAGGAGCCTGGGGGGCTACAGTCCATGGGGTCGCAAAGAGCTGGACGCGACTGAGTGACGGAGCAGTTCCAGCCAGCTTCTGACTGACTGGCCCCTCGTGTCACTCCATGTCACAGCTTAAAAGTTGTAAAGCTTCCATCCACAGCACTGCTGATTACTTACCCGGGGCCTGAGGTCATAAGGCAAATCTGCGGTCCATAAAACAAACAACAGTAACAACAACAACAAAAAAAAACCCACTTCAATTTTCTCAAATCTCCCAAGATTTGGAAAGGAACAGAAAGTTACTGGTGTGTTTGCTGACTGGAGTGATTATGTGGTTCAATCATTTTGATTTACAATTGCATCTTTGTCCTTGTAGAAATTACTCTGCAGCTGAACAATGGGAGATGGAAAGGGATTAACCTTCCAACACAAGAATACAAGACCCATTCTAGGGAGCAGGCCTCCATCTGAGGTTAAGCAAAGTCTCTGATTTCTATGAATACACAAAATTAAAGCACATTCTTTTTTTCTTCTGCCTTCATTTTCTTTTCTTTTGATCTGCCATGAAAAGGGAATTATCAGCAACGTCTAAGCCCCCGTTTTATTTTTGCAGCATAAAGCATTTGAATCTCTTTGACATGTTCTAGGAGCTCTGAAGTAATCTTTGGTGGTTGCGTGAAATAGACTTCAGAAAAATGAGAGACAAGAGGTCATCTTGGAATGTAAAGTTTATGCACTGTATTGCAAATACAGTTGACCTTTGCTTTTTTAACTTTCCAGAAATAAATAGATCTGAGTCTTCTCTTTGAATGTGAACAGGCCTTGAGTTAGGCTAGTGATTCTCAAACCTAGGCGGGCATCAGATTCACCCAGAGGACCTATTAAAACACAGATTGCAGGGCCCCACCACCAGAATTTCTAATTCAGTAGGTCCAGAGTGGACCCGGAGAAGGCAACGGCAACCCACTCCAGTACTCTTGCCTGGAAAACCCCATGGGCAGAGGAGCCTGATAGGCTGCAGTCCATGGGGTCGCTACAAGTCAGACATGACTGAGCGACTTCACTTTCACTTTTCACTTTCCTGCATTGGAGAAGGAAATGGCAACCCACTCCAGTGTTCTTGCCTGGAGAATCCCAGGGACGGAGGAGCCTCATGGGCTGCCGTCTATGGGGTCACATAGAGCCTCATGGGCTGCCATCTATGGGGTCCCATAGAGTCGCATGGGGTCGCATAGACAAGACTGAAGCAACTTAGCAGCAGCAGGAGCAAAGTGGACCAGAGAACTTGATTCCTTTTTTGTTTTCCTCTTTAAGAGTTTATTTATTTATTTATTTATTTTATTGGCTGTACTGGGTCTTCATGACTGCATGTGGGCTTTCTCTAGTTGCAGTGAGCAGGCTTCTCATTGCGGTAGCTTCTCTTGTTGCAGAGCACAGGCTCCAGGACACATGGGCTCTTTAGCTGTGGCACACAGGTTTAGTGGTTCCACAGCATGTGGGCTCTTCCTGGACCAGGGATGGAACCCGTGTCCCATGCCTTGATGGCTGGGACCACTGGGGAAGCCCCAAACTTTGCATTTCCCAGGTAGTGCTGATGCTGGGGACCACCTTCTGGGATCCGAGGACCACATTCTGAGAACCATCATCCCCTACTGAGCACACAGAGAGCCATTCACCTTTTCCCACCTGATTGGGAACCTAGGAGGATTCCTAGAAGCCAGTATTCCCACCACTCCAACACTGTCCCCAAATGCACATGAACATAGAGGTGGCCAGAGAACGCAGCTGGTCTGGACCATCGAAATCCATGCTGTTCCACTTCAACCTGCTCATCTACTTCTCAAAAGGATTGTGGGAATAGATGAAGTCCAACTAAATGAGGACAAGCAAAGGCTCTTTATTCAGAGCTCACTCTAGCAAGGCAGTCAGCCATCATCGTTTGTGCTTTGGTAGAGACATTAACAGGTTTCCCTGGTGGCTCAGCAGTAAAGAATCTGCCTGACAATGCAGGAGACACAAGTTCGATCCCTGGGTCGGGAAGATCCCCTGGAGAAGGAAATGGCAACCCACTCCAGTGTTCTTGCCTGGAGAATCCCAGGGACGGAGGAGCCTCATGGGCTGCCGTCTATGGGGTCACATAGAGCCTCATGGGCTGCCATCTATGGGGTCCCATAGAGTCGCATGGGGTCGCATAGACAAGACTGAAGCAACTTAGCAGCAGCAGGAGCAAAGTGGACCAGAGAACTTGATTCCTTTTTTGTTTTCCTCTTTAAGAGTTTATTTATTTATTTATTTATTTTATTGGCTGTACTGGGTCTTCATGACTGCATGTGGGCTTTCTCTAGTTGCAGTGAGCAGGCTTCTCATTGCGGTAGCTTCTCTTGTTGCAGAGCACAGGCTCCAGGACACATGGGCTCTTTAGCTGTGGCACACAGGTTTAGTGGTTCCACAGCATGTGGGCTCTTCCTGGACCAGGGATGGAACCCGTGTCCCATGCCTTGATGGCTGGGACCACTGGGGAAGCCCCAAACTTTGCATTTCCCAGGTAGTGCTGATGCTGGGGACCACCTTCTGGGATCCGAGGACCACATTCTGAGAACCATCATCCCCTACTGAGCACACAGAGAGCCATTCACCTTTTCCCACCTGATTGGGAACCTAGGAGGATTCCTAGAAGCCAGTATTCCCACCACTCCAACACTGTCCCCAAATGCACATGAACATAGAGGTGGCCAGAGAACGCAGCTGGTCTGGACCATCGAAATCCATGCTGTTCCACTTCAACCTGCTCATCTACTTCTCAAAAGGATTGTGGGAATAGATGAAGTCCAACTAAATGAGGACAAGCAAAGGCTCTTTATTCAGAGCTCACTCTAGCAAGGCAGTCAGCCATCATCGTTTGTGCTTTGGTAGAGACATTAACAGGTTTCCCTGGTGGCTCAGCAGTAAAGAATCTGCCTGACAATGCAGGAGACACAAGTTCGATCCCTGGGTCGGGAAGATCCCCTGGAGAAGGAAATGGCAACCCACTCCAGTATTCTTGCCTGGGAAATCCCATGGAGCCTGGCTGGCTACAGTCCATGGAGTCACAAAGAGTCAGACATGATTTAGCAAGTGAGCAACAAGAACAAGAGACTCAAAAGCAGGCAGAGGAACGGGGAAGCTAAGCAGCTGGAAGAAAAGCATTCCCAGATGGAGGCTGCTGGCCGCTGGGGAGCAGAGGAGGGCAGACCAGAAGCTGGGCATCCTGTTTAGGGGTGGGCATTTGAATTTCTCTCATTTCTGGTCCTTCATTGGGATAAAATTAAGAAACTTGTCCGTTATTAATCAAGTCCTGGCCATTTTGAACTGATTCTTATAGAGGTTATTGCCTGTCTTCATGGACTGTTACTTAGGCAGTAGACTTGTTTCCAAACCAAGGTCCAATTGCTGGCTGCTCAAAAGCCAATAAAGAGGCCAGGTTGGTGAAAAGGAAAATTTGCTTAATTTGGATGCTAGCAGCTGCGGGGGGAGAGCGGATATCTGTCCAAAGGCTGACTCCCCCACCCGGTAACAGTCAGTGGGCAAGAGCTTTTGTAGACTGAGGAAAAGGGCTACATGCAGAAACAGCACAGCTCTGACAGTCAACTTGAAATTGGTCGTCATTGGTGTGACCAGCGTCATCTTTATGAGGTACAGTTCATCTTCAATTCCAAGGTCAATTCGTTCCCATTTCCTTGAGGCCAGTTCTCAGAATTATGGAGGCTTATGTCATGGCTACAGCCTGGTCATTATATAGTTGACCTCTTCACCTGGTAGAGGTTTCTGTATCTACACAGGATATGGCTCAGATTATCTGGAGCCCTTGAGAAGGAACCAAACGTTCTTGACTATGTTTAATGACTACATTATTATTATTTGGTTTCCCTCAACTGTTTTCCTTTGTGTGTGCATGTTCTCACTTCTCTGATTAAATTTATTTTTTGGCTAGTTTTTCCACCGACAAAAGGCAGGCTGAGGACATTGCGGGAGCAAGGACCGTAGGGTCCTGTTCCGTTTCAGTCTGACTTATGGCAGGCTGGCTTTCTCAGCTGGTTGCGGTAGATAATGGGCTGGTCTCCTGGGCAGGTTGCTGTAGGTTCTAGGTCAGAGTTCTGCTTTTATGGTCCGGCCACTGTCTCTCCATATATTCTATCTTTCAGGATACCCAGTGGACACTCACTTTGTGTAGTTTGCTAAATCCTCGGTGCATTCCAGACTGGCCAAATTCAATTAAAGGATAATTGTTGTTTATTAAAGCCCTACTATGTGCAAAGTGTTATGTTAGGCCTGTGAGGTGTTTATAAGACACAGACACCTATGTCATTGAGAAGCCACCTGTGTTATTTGGGCATCAAGGAGAAAGAAAGTTCACAGCCTCCGTTGCTTAGAATCTTCCATCACATTTGCTGCAGAGGAGAGAGGAAGAGGGCGGCCAGGGTTCCTTTCCTTTCCCAGGCCAGGGAGCTTGGTACCAGCTGAGAGCTCAGCTTTGCACCTTTGCATCAGGAGCTGGTGTTCTTCCCTGCCCTGCAGGGTCAGACCCCTCCATGGTCCCATCCGAAAAAACCTGCCACTTCTCTGCTGCAGGTGGACGAGCTGAAAGCCAAGCTGGCCACCCAGGAAGCGGAGCTGAGGCAGAAGAATGAAGATGCCGACAAGCTGATTCAGGTGGTGGGCGTGGAGACGGACAAGGTGAGCAGAGAGAAAGCCATCGCCGATGAGGAGGAGCGGAAGGTGGCCCTCATCATGCTGGAGGTGCAGCAGAAGCAGAAGGACTGTGAAGGAGACCTGGCCGAGGCAGAGCCGGCACTCACGGCAGCCCAGGCGGCCCTCAACACCCTCAATAAGGTAGGAGGAGGTGCGCGTGCTTGCTCATCCTCCGGGCAGGAGCAGCCTCTGCTCCAGCCCAAAGGCAGCCCACCACACTGGTGTTCTGAGGGACACAAGGGTACAGTCCAGAGGGCTTGGCTGGGACCAGCTGTCACTGGTTTATTCACTGAGCAAGCAGACATTTATATACGCCGAATATATGTCAGGAGGCACAGGCTACCAGTGAAATCCCAGAGATGTGAGTCCCAAACTTGTTGGGACAGGAGGGGCCGACTGTCCAGCCTTTTCACTTCACTGATGAGAAAGACAGGGCCCAGAGCCACAGGCCTCAATGTTAGAGCCAGACTTGAATTCGCGTCTTCGAAATGCAAGCCCAGAGAGCTTATGGCTATGCTATGCGGTCCACAGTCATTTTCCTTCTTCTGTGCCATAGGACACACAGGCCTCTCATGGGCTGCCTGGTGGCTCCAGTGGTAAAGAGTCTGCCTCTAACGCAGGAGAGCTGGGTTCAAACCTTGGGTCAAAGCTTCCCAATTGGCACTGGTGGTAAAGAACCCATCCCAGTGCAGGACATGTGAGAGAAGAGACTTCAGTTTGAGGCCTGGGTTGGGAAGATCTCCTGGGCATGGCAGCCCACTCCAGCATTCTTCCCTGGAGAATCCCATGGACAGAGGAGCCCGGCAGGCTGCAGTCCATGGGGCAGCACAGAGTCAGACATGACTAAAGCAACTTAGCACGCGCATGCATGCAGGCCTCTTAAGGCCCTATGAAAATGTTTAAGATATGAGACTAAAGCAAGATGTTGTCTCCAAAGTAAGAGAAAAGAATGTACAAAATCAAACTTGGCAAGTACTCAGTTGTCGACAGCATATAACTGTGTGTCAGCTAACTTCAGCTCATACACATGCCCTTTTAGAGGAACACGCATGACTCTTGAGATGTGTTCACTGGGAGTTCTATGTGGTTTCTTTAAAGATACTCTGTGTGTTGAGAGGTGCCTGTGGTTAGTGCTTCTTCCTTTTATAGTTTTCACGACTAACTTTCTTTCCCAGTTGGATGGCCGTGGCTGAGGGGCTGACGGAGGAAGATGGAAAGCAGGGCAGATAGGCTCAGGTCATCAGGGGTTGGCATCACAGAGGAAAGCTGATGTTTACTTGGAAGCTCATGTCATCTCTTTGCAGACCCTCCACCGGTTCCTCTGTCTGCTGAGAGTCTAGATACTCATTTGCCCCTTCACAGGGGCCATTTGGTCAAGGTCTCAGGCAGCCCATGCCAGGTGGGCCATGCCAGCAGCTCACCTCTGCTCCACGGGCGACACCTGTGCCTCTTTCTTCCAGATGGACTCTGAGAGTGTTCGCCACCCATGTAGGAAATGCCCCCCGCCCCCCCACCGCCAGGGGACTAGCCTGCCATTTGCACCCTGTAGATTTCTGTAAGTTAGAACCCCAGTCTGGTGTCACTCAAGTTGCATTTAAGCTCTCTGAGTGGTCTCCTTAAAGCCCTCCTTTCTCTAGACTTGATGTGAAGGGACACATGCCCTCCTCGGCCCCCCATCCTCCCTTAAAGGCAGAGTGGGTGGGACTCAGCAGCCATTCTCACCGAAGATGTTGAAGTGTGAGTCGCTTGGTCGTGTCCAGTTCATGTGACCCTACGGACTTTAGCCCACCAGGGTCATCTTAGGATTTCCCAGGCAAGAATACTGGAGTGGGTTGTCATTTCTCTCTCCAGGGGATCTTCCCAACACAGGGGTGGAACTCGAGTGTCCTGCACTGACCAGCAGGCTCTTCACCACAAGTCACCAGGGAAGCCCTAGCTGCAACACTGAGCTCTTAATTGCAGCCTCTGGGATCTAGGTCCCTGACCAGGAACTGAACCCAGGTCCCTGCTTTGGGAGTGTGGAGTCTTAGCACTGGACCACCAGGAAAGCCCCCCTGAAGCTTTCCGTTATGGATTCTGTGTAGCCAATGCACACCTTGCTTTGGAAGGTAGCATCTCTTGGCTTAGGGCCTCAGCACATCTGAGACTAAACTGAGGACACTGGAAAATCCTGTGATGTATGCTGCTGCTGCTGCTAAGTCACTTCAGTCGTGTCCGACTCTGTGTGACCCCATAGACGGCAGCCCACCAGGCTCCCCCATCCCTGGGATTCTCCAGGCAAGAATACAGGAGTGGGTTGCCATTTCCTTCTCCAATGCATGAAAGAGAAAAGTGAAAGTGAAGTCGCTCAGTCTGTCCAACTGTCAGCGACCCCATGGACTGCAGCCCACCAGGCTACTCCGTCCATTGGATTTTCCAGGCAAGAGTACTGGGATGGGGTGCCATTGCCTTCCCCGCCTGTGATGTATAGTTATGTATAAATTGTATTAAATGTGAAATATGAGCACATTTTGGTGTTTTTTATGACGTGTGGTGGGAAGTCCCTAAAAGAAAGGACCTATAAAACCATAAGTGGGCCTCTACCCCACATTCATAGAAAACACAAGATTTCTCCAGGAAAACTTTGGAAACTGTGGATAGGCTGGGGAGTGGAGGTGTAACTCAATTATGCCACCACTTCTCAGCCTGAAAGTTTCCTTTCTTCTTAAAGCTCTTTTTATTTTCACTGGAGGAAAATTGCTCTACAATGTTGTATTGGTTTCTGCCATACAACAATACAAATCACTTCTCGCCAAGAAGATGAACGTCTTTCATAAGATTTTTTGACACAGATTATATTTTCTAAGATGAGCTGAGTCCAAATTCTGGCTGGACTGTTCACTGTGTGTGACCCTAGGAATGAGTTTATGTTCTCTGAGTCTCTGTTTCCTCACCTGTAAAGTAGAGGTGGTATATATATAATATAGTCCCCATCAGGTTGTGAAGGACAGGCAAGCCTGGCGTGCTGCAGTCCATGGGGTCACAAAGAGTTGGACATGACTGAGCAACTGAACAGCAACAACGGGTCATTGTAAGGATTCAGCTAGATAATGCATGAAAAGTATTAATAGCTAACAGATGGCAGCCATTCAGTTTGTGTAGCTGATGATGTCTTTATAACAGTGTTATCTCTTCTGTTTCTGCAGGCTGGAAACAGTGAAAACCCCTGAAATACTCTTGGTTAATTTTATGGCTGATTAGTTAGGTGACCTTTGCTGGTAGAAATAAACACATAGAGGTGTTTCACTCATGGAAGTGACGGGATCGGATTCAGAAAAAAAGCACTGGATTTGAGGCCTAGATACCTCTGCCACAAAGAAAGTGAAACTCACGGTCCTAAAGGAATGACGTTTTCTGAATAATTTTATTTGTTTATTTTTGTCCGTGCTGGGTCTTCATTTCTTCTCAGGCTTCTCTAGAAGTGGTAGGCAGGTTTCTCACTGCGGCGGCTTCTCTTGCTGCGCAGCACAGGCTCTAAGGCAGGCAGGCTCAGCAGCTGTGGTTCCTGGGCTCTAGAGCACCGGCTCATGGGCTTAGCTGCTCCCCGACAGGTGGGATCTTCCCAGATTAGGGGTTGAACCCTTGTCTCCTTCATTGACAGGCAAATTCCTTACCACTGAGCCACCAGCAAAGCCCATGAAAATCTTTTTTAATGAATGCCTACTATGTATGGTAGCTTAGTGCTAACTCACCTGCCAATGTAGGAGATGAGGATTCTATCCCTGGGTCAGGAAGATCCCCTGGAGGAGAAAATGGCAACCTGCTCCAGTATTCTTTCCTGGACAATCCCATGGACAGAAGAGCCTGGCCAGCTGCAGTCCATGGGGTCACAAAGAGTTGGACACAACTTAGTGAATTAAACAACAACTACTGTGTGCCAGATAACATGACGGTACTGACTTCAAACTAGCTGTGGAGCCTCATGCACCAGTCACTGAACTTCTTCATCCCTCACAATGGCATACAGTGTTGCCTTAGCTTCAAGGGTACAACATAACAACTCGATATATATATAATACAAATCTATTGTGAAGGGATCACCACAGGAAGTCTGGTTAGCATGTATCACCATGCATAGTTGCAGTTTTTTCTTGTGTTTTGTTTTTTCTTCTGCTTTTAAGATTTACTCTCTTAGCAGCTTTCAAATATACAACACAGTTAGCTATACACTACATCCCCAGGACTTACTTATTTTAAACGTGGAAGTTTGTACCTTTTGAACCACCTTCATCCATTTCTCCCAGCCCCCACCCTCTGCTCACAGAAGTAGAATGGATCAGATTGTACCACACAGAACAGGGGAGATGTTTCTTCACGAACACAAGGACCCCCTTGAGTATCCTCAAAATTTTTGCATCCACAGGACTTTGGCATTTAAGGACCACATTCCTATTTTCTCATCATTTTCAAAGTTAACAATATATATATTAGTTAATATATAAAGCTTTAGTTAATATATAAAGAACACCTGTAAATCAGAGCATAGTAGTAAGTCCCTGTACATTTTAAGTCTCTGCTTTGGCAGTTTTATTTCACTTTTATAGCTAAACTGAAGCAAATCCAGTATAGCTTTTCCTGCCCTCATTGAAGAATGGTTTTGCTTAAAATTTCATGGCTTCTTTTTTTTCTCCTTGCAGAGTTACTTGAAATTTTCTATTTATGTCCTATGCATTTTATCCAGTAAACTTATTTTTTATTATACAAATAACCTATAATGGCATTTTTATCATTCCAATAATTCAAAGAGTACAGAATGTACAGGATGAAACATAAAGTCACCCTTCTTTCCACTCCACCCCCCGCCCCAGTCCTCTCCTAAAACAGCACTCCTGGAAAAGCTTGAACTTTATCTCATCCAGCAATTTTTCTATGTATTTATTTCTGTGCAAATACACATATGAAATACACTAGGTCTTCCCTGGTGGCTCAGATAGTAAAGAATTTACCTGCAATACAGGAGACCCAAGTTCAATACCTGGGTCGGGAAGATCCCCTGGAGAGGGGAATGGCAACTCTCTCAGGTATTCTTGCCTAGAGAATTCCAGGGACAGAGGAACCTGGTGGCTACAGTCCAGTGGGTCACAAAGAGTCGGGCATGACTGAATGACAAACAGCTAGGGCTTCCCTGGAGGCGCAGACTGCAAAGCAGGAGATTTGTGTTTAAAGCATGATATATTTTATATGCACTGCATTATATGTTTATATGCATATAAAATGTATTTTAAATACAAATAGATAATGACAACTTACTCTTCCTCATGAAACAAGACTGTGTCACACCAATACATACACTGAAACCATATTTATTTAATGCTTTGCAGTATTCCAGGCTATAACATACTCTATTTCTTTTAGCTATTTACTCTTGAGTGTCTAATTAGTTTCTTTTTCTCTAATATAAATATTCTTGTGCATACATCTTTACTCCATATGTTCAAATATTTCCCTGGGCCAAATAAGAAATACACTTGTTTGAGAGAACAACATGGCAGGTTGTATCGTACTTCCTCCACCCCTCAAAATACCCACATCCTAACCTCTGGAACCTGTGGTTTTACTTCATACAGTGACTCTGTGGGCATGATTAAATCAAGGATCTTGCAGTGGGGAGATGATGCTGGGTTATCCAGTGAGAGTGAGAGTGTTAGTCGCTCAGTCATGTCCAGCTCTTTTTGACCCCGTGGACTGTAGCCCACCGGGCTCTTCTGTCCATGCAGTTCTAGAGGCAAGAATACTGGAGCAGGTTGCGGTTCCTTTCTCCAGGGGATCTTCCCCATTCCAGGATCAAACCCAGGTCTCCTGCATTGCAGGCAGAGTCTTAACCATCTTAGCCACCAGGGAAGCCCCAGCTGGGTCCTAAATGTCTTCACAAGGATCCAAAGAAGAGGGAGACAGGAAGATTGGAAGAAGAAGGCGGTATGATGGTGGGAGCAGAGGGGTTAGACAGAGCTGATTTGATGTGGAACCTTGAGCCAAGGAGTGAGGCTGGCTCTGGAAACTGGGAACAGAAAGGATCAGACTCTCTAATCCAGCCTCCAGAAAGGACCAGTCTCTCCAACACCTTCGGCTTAGGAATTCTGACCTCGAGAATAGGAAGATTATACATTCACGTTGAGTCACTGTGTTTATGGTGATTTCTTACAGAAGCAATGTGTGTGCTCAGTTGCTTTAGTCCTGTCTGACTCTTTGCAACCCCAGGGACTGCAGCCCGCCAGTCTCCTCTGTCCATGGGAGTCTCTAGGCAAGAATACTGGAGTGGGTTACCATGCCTTCTTCCACAGGATCTTCCTAACCCAGAGATTGAGCCCCTGTCTCTTATGTCTCTTGGATTAGCAGGTGGGTTCTTTGCCACTAGCACCACCTGGGAAGCCCCACAGAAGCAATAGGAAGCTCTAACAATAATTCTCTTTTGTATATAAATAATGCTCAATTTCTATCCAAAAGAGCTACTCTTGTTTATAGTTGTAAGCACTGATTTCCCCCACATCCTTGCCAGTCTTAAGTATTTTCAATGATTCTAATTTTTCTCATTAAGAACACAATAATTTTTTCATTTAAAAATTTGTGAATGATTTGATTCTAATACTTAGATTACTTCCTTCATTATTTGCTCAGATCCTTTGTCCATTTTCTGATGAGAAATTTCCCTTTTCTTTATTGATTTATAGGGTTTTTAAGATAAATTTTTACTATACATCTTTTTATATATGTTATAAATATTTTCTTCCTGTCATTTGACTTGTAACTTAATATTAACAAGTTATATAAAAGATATATTTCATAATTAAATGATTTTGAGAATTCTAGGGCTACAGAGTTTAACAGATTTCCTTCCTATAGGACTTTTTAAGACCTTTATTATATGATAAGCTTGATACTAAAAGTGATAGAGATAGCACAAGAAAATAAAACCTCAAATTATACAAATTTATGAGTAGTAATTTAAGATATCCATATAAAATGCTGGTAAATCAAGCCTAGCAATGTATTCAAACAACAGCATGCTACCAACAGAAGTTTTGCCTATGTAAGGCTACTCCTGTAAATATACCCAACCATCGATCAAAGAAGAATAGCTTTGGGGGACTTCCTTGTGGTCCAGTGGTTAAGACTTCACTTTACAATGCAGGATGTGTGAGTTGGATCTCTGGTCTGGGAGCTAAGATCCCAGATGCCTAGAGGCCAAAAAATCAAAACATAAAACAGAAGCAATATTGTAACAAATTCAGTAAAGACTTTAAAAATGGGCCACATAAAAATAAAATCTTTTTAAAAAAGGCAAAAAATTCTGTAGTTAGAGAAATGTCAAAAATGATACCTAATGCAATTCAACATCCATTCCTACTAGAACTCTCAGTATAGTAGAAACAAAAGGATATTTGGATAATTTACTAACACATAGCAATCAATCCCAGTCCAAGAATGAAACATCCCGTCTAATAGTCGAGCATTAGCAGAATTCCCATTAGCAAAGAAAAAGCACAATAATGACCCCCTTTGCTTCTATTATAAAACAATTGCCGTAAAGTTTCTAGCCAGTGCAATGATAAATGAAAAATGGTAATCGTGCAAATGTTGTAAAGTAGCAGACAAATGTGTTATTATTCATAGATGTCATAAAATATAATAAAACAAATAAAAGGGAAGGGTTAAGGGTCCATTACAAAATCTAATAGCTTTCCTAATATCAGCAGTAGCCAGTTAGAAAATATAATATTTTCAAGATAGCAACCAAAACTCTCAGTATAAGTAAACATAAATCAATGTATTGAAACTATGTGAAGAAAACTGCACATCTTTGTTGAGTAGTGTAAAATAAGATGTGAATAGGGAAATAAATGTACCAAGTTTGTGTAAGGCAAGATTTAATATTTTAAGGCTGTCACTATTCCTCAAATAATTTATACATTAAATCCAAGTCTAATTTGATTCTGATTTGGAGCTTACTTATTTCTAATTTCATTAAAAGTTCATATCATTTAAGCAGCTATTAAAAATTTAATAACCTAAATAACAATATGGAGTTGGCTAAATTATGGCTCATCTAAATGAGAGAAATGGAGAAGGCGATGGCACCCCACTCCAGTACTCTTGCCTGGAAAGTCCCATGGACAGAGGAGCCTGGTAGGGTGCAGTCCATGGGGTCGCGAAGAGTTGGATACGACTGAGCGACTTCACTTTCACTTTTCACTTTCATGCATTGGAGAAGGAACTGGCAACCCACTCCACTGTTCTTGCCTGGAGAATCCCAGGGACGGGGGAGCCTGGTGGGCTGCCGTCNTAACAATATGGAGTTGGCTAAATTATGGCTCATCTAAATGAGAGAAATGGAGAAGGCGATGGCACCCCACTCCAGTACTCTTGCCTGGAAAATCCCATGGACAGAGGAGCCTGGTAGGGTGCAGTCCATGGGGTCGCGAAGAGTTGGATACGACTGAGCGACTTCACTTTCACTTTTCACTTTCATGCATTGGAGAAGGAACTGGCAACCCACTCCACTGTTCTTGCCTGGAGAATCCCAGGGACGGGGGAGCCTGGTGGGCTGCCGTCTATGGGGTTGTGCAGAGTCAGACACGACTGAAGCGACTTAGCAGCAGCAGCAGCAGCAGCAGCAAATGAGAGAAAATTGCATATACTTTATTTAAAATCATATTTTGCAAAAATAATTAATGACATGAAAGAGTTTAAGATACAATTTTCAGTGAAAGCCAGATTCAAACAAATAGTGTAAACAATGATTGTATATGTATATGTATGTATATGTATATGTATGTACACATATGTATGCATGTGTGTGTGTTAAATCACTTCAGTCATGTCTGACTCTTTGTAAACCTATGGACTGTAGCCCCCCAGGGTACCCTGTCCATGGGATTTTCCAGGCAAGGATACTGGAGTGGGTTGCCATGCCCTCCTCCAAGGGATCTTCCCAGTCCAGGGATCAAACTCGCGTCTCTTATGTCTCCTGCGTTGGCAAGTGGATTCTTTACCACTAGTGCCATTTGGGAAGCCTACATATATGTGTATGTGTATATAAATGAACGAGCCAGACATATACCACATTCATATGTATTCACACTATATTCACTCATTATCTTTCTTTTCTGTGCCTCTCTGTTAGTCTGTTAAGCATATATAATGAAACGCACCAGGACAGTGTTTATCTCTTGGTAGTAAAATGGTGAGTGAGTCTGGTTTTCATCTTCATCTTTGCCAAATATTTCACAATAAATATGTATTCTTTTTTAAAATATAAATGTATTTATTTTAATTGGAGGTTAATTACTTTACAATATTGTGTTGGTTTTGCCATACATCAGCATGAATCCGCCACAGCTATACACATGTTCCCCATCCTGAACTCCTCTCCCTACTCCTGCTGCTAAGTCACTTCAGTCATGTCCGACTCTGCGACCCCATAGACGGCAGCCCACCAGGCTCCCCCATCCCTGGGAGTCTCCAGGCAAGAACACTGGAGTGGGTTGCCATTTCCTTCTCCAATGCATGAAAGTGAAAAGTGAAAGTGAAGTCGCTCAGTCGTATCCAACTCTTCGCGACCCCATGGACTGCAGCCCACCAGGCTCCTCCACCCATGGGATTTTCCAAGCAAAAGTACTGGAGTGGGGTGCCATTGCCTTCTCCATTCTTTTACTAGAAGGACTAAATAATGTAATCTTGTGAGCCAGTGAACAATAAGAAAGAAACTGTAAAAAAACTAGAAAAGTTACTATAAGGTCACATCATCTTAATATATATAAAAGACCCTTCTTACCATAAAAATGAAGGATGATAGCGTGATGTCATCTGGAAAAGGATTATTCAATTTGGCTGTAGGAAAACTGAATTTCTACCTGTCACCGACTATCTTAAACAAAATTTTTAAATTAAAAAAAGAGTATTCTCATGTGCATGTGTGTGTGAAGAGCTCTTATAAATCATGCTGGAACTGGCATTTGTGCCTGCCCTCTCCTCACTCATTTACTCTCTGCCCTTCCTCCTGAAACATCAGGTTCTCTAAGTGGTCTTCCTAGAACCTCCTCCCTGGCCAAAGTGATACCGTCACTCTTCAAGAATCTGCTAGCCTCCTAGCCCTGCTTTTTGCTTTTTCTCAGGGCACTTCTCACTCTGTAACATACCAGAGACTGACCCTTTTGTGTCTGTCCCCCCCACCTCCATGAGCAAAGGTGAGGTGAAGTCGCTCAGTCGTGTCCGACTCTTCACGACCCCGTGGACTGTAACCTACTAGGCTTCTCCGTCCATGGGATTCTCCAGGCAAGAATACTGGAGTAGATTGCCATTTCCTTCTCCAGGGGATCTTCCCGACCCAGGGATCGAACCCGGGTCTCCCGCATTGGAGGCAGACGCTTTAACCTCTGAGCCACCAGGGAAGCCCTCAAAGGACTGACTTTTTACTTACCACTGCATCCCCCCCTTTGCCAGATGAACGACTGTGCAGACACGCTTGTTCACTCAGTGGAGCGTCCCTGGCTGCCCTCCATGCCAGACACTGTTCTAGGTGCCCGTGATGCTTCCATGAACAAAGATTCTGCCTCTGTGAAGATTCTGTTTAGCATTGGGCAGGAGTGAGAGACAATGAGCATCATGGAAAAGCACTGTATACAATGTATACAATGTGTGTGTGTGTGTGTATACACATATGTATATATTTATATTTAGATATTCAAAAAACTAAGATCATGGCATCCAGCCTCCCATCACTTCATGGCAAATAGATGGGGAAAAAAATGGAAACAGTGACAGACTTTATTTTCTTGGGCTCCAAAATCACTGTGGATGGTGACCGCAGCCATGAAATCAAAAGACACTTGCTCCTGTGCTCTGCCACAAGAGAAGCTACCACAGTGAGAGGCCTGTACACCACAACTAGAGAAAAACCCATGTAGCAACAAAGGCCCAGCATATCCCTACCACCCCCGGCTCAAAAAAATATATATATGTATATATATAAATTTTTTTAAAAGTTAGAAGGAATTACATTGAAATATTAACAATGATATATCTAGGTTATAGAATTAAGTTTCTTCTGTATCCATTTTTATCTTTTCTTAATTCAGTACATTGAACGTACGTGCTCAACCTAAATTATATTAAAATTGTGGGGGTTCCGTTTCTGATTGTATTTTCCCTCTTTGTCCTCTTTGGCTCAGGGGAGGCCACAGGATTGGGTACTCAGGTACACCTGCCACACCTATGCTGTCCTTCACTCCTGTCCACTGTAGACAAGACTGTCATGACTCAAAGTGCAAACCGTGGCAAGAATAAACGGAGCATCTTCCTAGCTGCTTCATTCGGTCCTAGAAATAATTCCCCTCCTGTTTTGATTTCCAGGCCTGAGAACACCCCCAAATTAATCTGGCACAAGGATCTAACCTTTGAAATGAAGATTTTCCCCCGTTCACAAAACCAGCCTTGAAGTCAAGTGCTTTTGACATTACATGTTCCTCACTGTCGGTCACAACAAACCTTGAATCAACTTTATGTGCATTTCTGACCAAATTTCATTTGCAGAAGGACTGCTCCCAACCTACAGATGAAAACACTAAGGCCTGAGAAGTTCGAGTGGCTTTTCAAGGTCAAGCCTTTCAGCCATATCTTTCTAGGGCAAGTGAAACTTGTAGCAAAGCTCCAACCCCTGTCTAGGCAGAGGCAGTAACAGCACACGCCGTGCCTGGCTTTCTGTCTGCGTTATTTCTTGGCAGAAACAACCACTTTGCTATCAGGACGGTCAGCTGTAGTTAGAACAAGCTCATGGAACAAAGCAGTTTAATTAAAGAAAAAAAATATGTAGTTGGGTTACACTGCCATTCTCTTCAATCCAAGATGGAAATTAATTTATAATAACCTTATCTTTTATTCATGGTACGCTGCCTGTTTCAGAGCATGTTGACATTCTTATACGTTTCAGTTAAATGTGAAATAATTGTGTGTTTCTGATGGGCTGCAGGTCAAAGTGCTGAGAGAACCTCGCTGAGTCTCGACTAGCCATTTGGAGCAGTCTGGAACCACTGGGGAATTCTCGGTTCCCTTCTGATGAATCATGATATTTAAAATTCCGAGGACACCTAAAGGCTTCGAAACGGCCCTCTCAGATCGCTCCGAGCCAGCCTCCATGAGTGGTCGACGACAAAGAGAGCCCACGCGTTTTCCTCTAACAATGTGCGTCTCTCTTGCAGACCAATCTGACCGAGCTGAAGTCCTTCGGTTCCCCGCCGCCGGCGGTGAGCAATGTCAGCGCAGCGGTGATGGTGCTCATAGCCCCCAGGGGCAAGGTGCCCAAGGACCGCAGCTGGAAGGCTGCTAAGGTCACCATGGCCAAGGTGGACAGTTTCCTGGACTCCCTCGTTCACTTTGACAAGGAGAACATTCACGAGAACTGCCTCAAGGCCATCAGGCCATATCTGCAGGACCCCGAGTTCAATCCGGAGTTCGTGGCCACCAAGTCCTTTGCGGCCGCAGGCCTCTGCTCTTGGGTCATAAACATCGTGAAGTTTCACGAGGTGTTTTGTGACGTGGAACCCAAGCGCCAAGCGCTGATCAAGGCCACCTCGGACCTCGCTGCTGCCCAGGAGAAGCTGGCGGGCGTTAAAGCCAAGATCGCTGTAAGTGACCCCCACCTGAAGCAAACAGCCCTCTCCCCCAGGCCCCAGCGCCTAGTACCTGACTTTTAAAGAAAACCAAATTGTTATGTAAAATCTAATTTTTCAATAGAGGAAACTTTTAAATTTTCTTTCTCAAATACCGTGTAGTCCAAGCAAGATAGATCCACCAGACCGTGGGTTTACGCTTTGGTCCTAAAAGGTTTTTTTCCATTTCCTCCAAGGAAAGAAAAGATGAAAGATGGATACATATAATAAATGAATGGTATTATCCATGGAACCAGCTGCTATCTTATTAGCCACGAGTGAATCTAATATTTTTGCACATCTGATAGTTAAGAACAAAAGGGAGAAAAAAGGGAGATTCTTTACCTTATTTTATTGAAGTATAGTTGATTTACAATGTTGTACTATTTTCTGCTGTATAGCAAAGAGATTCAATTACACACACACACATATATATTCTTTTCCATTATGGTTTGTCACAGGATATTGACTATAGTTCCCTGTGCTGTACAGGAGGACCTTATTGTTTATCCATCCTATAGACAGAAGTTTGCATCTGCTCATCCCCAAACTCCCAATCCATCCCTCCCCCAACCTCTTCCCCCTTGGCAACCACAAGTCTGTCCTCTTGATTGTGAGTCTGTTCTGTAGGTAAGTTCAAAAATGAGAGATCCCTTTTCCTCTTTGAGACAGTTTTTCCCCACCTTTCCCTACCTTGTGCATCAGGATCTTCCATTCTGGCCACTGTCCGCCCCCTCACCCTCATTGCTGTGGACTTGTGGGTCTGTGGGATGTCTTAAAGCCACCTGCGCTGCCTTATAGAAATCTGTAAGAGCACCTAGCGCGTTGTGGTTTGGGGTGGGGCTGGTCCCTTGGCCATAAATATATAATTATTAGCCTCTTATTGATATTTTTGTTGTATGTCCCTCATCCAGGATTGGGGGATGGAGATGACCTTGGATTCAACCCTATTTAAGAGAGATTCCCCTTGAACTTCACCTTTGCCATTAAAATGACATGTGTTCACGTTCAGTCATGTCTGACTCTATATGACCCCATGGACTGTAGCCTGCTAGGCTCCTCTGTCCATGGGATGCTCCAGGCAAGAATACGGGAGTAGGTTGCCAATTCCTCCTCCAGGGGATCTTCCCGAGCTAGGAATTGAACCTGCATCTCCTACATTGGCAGGCAGATTCTTTAACACTGCGCCACCTGGGAAGCCGTTACAATGGGTATCGCCAACATGAGAGGTGGAAATCAGAATCCTGCAGGATGACACGACAGCTAAAACCCCATTGGCAGACCTTCCAATCCACGCTGTGCTGTTCACCAATGGATGACATATAGAAAGGGTTTTCAAGTGCCCCAACTTCAGCTTCCTGACGTAAAATGGACACAGTAATAGCCCCTACTTTGTGAGTTTGTCGTGAGGATCAAAGGAGAGAAGCAGGTAAAACAGAAGCCCAGAGCCCAGCCCACAGAAGCACAGGGAGCTGGTGAGGGTTCCTGTGACCCCTGACCCCTGCATTACCTCCACCTGCTTCTCCACTGGCTGCATGTGTCCTCATGTCTGTGTCCAAGCCCTGGTCACCACGATGGTCAAGCTCAAGCCGAAACTTTCCCTGGATCTTTCATTTCTACATGTGCATTCTAAGCAGATAAGATCTTACTGCACATTTCTCATGATGATAAAAAGGGTTCTACAAATTATGAAAAGCAAAATGGCAGACATGCTTCATGCTTCAAGTTTCACAGGTTTATTGATCCATAGATTAAATTCCTCAGCTAAAGGCCTCAGTTCAAAGATCCTTGCAACCAGACTCTCTATAAAAGAGATGCTTTGGCAAAGCAAAGAATCTCCCAGTATGTTTGCTTTATAAAACCTGGATATTCATAGGCCAGATTACTGATAATCAACCTCACAACAGCCCTCTTGAAAGAACACCAGGAGCAAAACACTCTACCACCCTGTTGACTGCTTCTGGAGGGAAAAAAGACCTTCTGATCATTTTCATATTCTTCAGTCTCTCTCAGAAAAGTGTTACAGGAACTACATTTTAAAGCTCTCCCTCTCTTACTCAAGTTATTTTAACGAAAGGAACATTTGGTGCGAAGGGAATGTTTTCAAAATGTTTATACCTTTTCAGTTAGCCAACACGCACATGATGGGCTCATTCAACCTGTGAAAGCAATCAGAATATTTTTAAAATACTTGGCTACCTTAGGAAGGCACTTCTCTTCTGCCAAAATATTTTTTGAAATTAAAAATAAAAAGATGCCTTCTTGCTTTGAACAACCTCCTCTCCATCCTTTGCTCATCCACATGCCTATCAACATAGGCATGACACTCACCTACTAGTAACAGGAGGGTGGACTGATACCCATTGCACATATGGACGCCCACCTAGGCAGGAAAGTACCTCCCTCTGTTTCACTGAGGCCACAGCCAGCCCTCTCCAGTTGCATCCCCCCTTCACCAAGAAGAGGATGCCTGTTTTTAGGATTTTAGCATAATTCTAAGTAAAGAATTTTTTTTAATCAGGGTATGGTTTCTTTATAATGTTGTATTCGTTTCTGCTGTACCAAAAATTTTAGATTCATGATGCATAAAGCAAAAAAGGGCATCTTTCAGAACACATTCTACGAGGTAATTTCAGTTTGATTATATATATAATTAAAATCCCTGGAGGAGGAAATTGCAACCCACTCCAGTATTCTTGCCTGGAGAATCCCATGGACAGGGGAGCCTGGCAGGCAACAGTCCATGCGGTTGCAAAGAGTCAGACACAAATTAGCAACTATACAGACAATTAAAATACATACACACCAATATGAATAGTGGTGGTTATCTCCAAGTAGTAGATTTTGGATATTTTTTGTTTATCTGTATTTTCTTTTTTTCTGTCAGAAATACGTATGAACTTGACAGTTTTAAAAAATAATAGCAGTAAAAACAAGGAAGTCATCTTCACCAGGTATTTACTCACTCATTAAGTAAAATAACAGAAAGCAGAGAAGAGCTTCGAGTGAGTAATGACAGTCTCCTGACCTTTTCATTCTTTCGTCTGTTTCTACTGATTGTTGAGCTCTCATTCAACCTGTGAAAGCAATCAGAATATTTTTAAAATACTTGGCTACCTTAGGAAGGCACTTCTCTTCTGCCAAAATATTTTTTGAAATTAAAAATAAAAAGATGCCTTCTTGCTTTGAACAACCTCCTCTCCATCCTTTGCTCATCCACATGCCTATCAACATAGGCATGACACTCACCTACTAGTAACAGGAGGGTGGACTGATACCCATTGCACATATGGACGCCCACCTAGGCAGGAAAGTACCTCCCTCTGTTTCACTGAGGCCACAGCCAGCCCTCTCCAGTTGCATCCCCCCTTCACCAAGAAGAGGATGCCTGTTTTTAGGATTTTAGCATAATTCTAAGTAAAGAATTTTTTTTAATCAGGGTATGGTTTCTTTATAATGTTGTATTCGTTTCTGCTGTACCAAAAATTTTAGATTCATGATGCATAAAGCAAAAAAAGGCATCTTTCAGAACACATTCTACGAGGTAATTTCAGTTTGATTATATATATAATTAAAATCCCTGGAGGAGGAAATTGCAACCCACTCCAGTATTCTTGCCTGGAGAATCCCATGGACAGGGGAGCCTGGCAGGCAACAGTCCATGCGGTTGCAAAGAGTCAGACACAAATTAGCAACTATACAGACAATTAAAATACATACACACCAATATGAATAGTGGTGGTTATCTCCAAGTAGTAGATTTTGGATATTTTTTGTTTATCTGTATTTTCTTTTTTTCTGTCAGAAATACGTATGAACTTGACAGTTTTAAAAAATAATAGCAGTAAAAACAAGGAAGTCATCTTCACCAGGTATTTACTCACTCATTAAGTAAAATAACAGAAAGCAGAGAAGAGCTTCGAGTGAGTAATGACAGTCTCCTGACCTTTTCATTCTTTCGTCTGTTTCTACTGATTGTTGAGCCATAAAGAAAGCTGAGTGCCAAAGAATTGATGCTTTTGAACTGTGGTGTTGGAGAAGACTCTCGAGAGTTCCTTGGACTGCAAGGAGATCAGACCAGTCCATCCTAAAGTAAATCAATTCTAAGTATTCACTGGAAGGACTGATGCTGAAGCTGAAGCTCCAATATTTTGGCCACCTGATGCTCACTGGAAGAACTGACTCATTGGGAAAGACCTGAAGCTGGGAAAGACTGAAGGCAGGAGGAGAAGGGGATGACAGAGGATGAGATGGTTGGATGGCATCACCGCCTCAATGGACATGAGTTTGAGTAAGCTTCAGGAGATAGTGGAGGACAGGGAAGCCTGGAGTGCTGCAGTCCATGGGGTTACAAAGAGTTGTACATGACTGAGCAACTGAACTGAGCTGAGCTGAGCTGAGTGGAACTGATTGTTGACACCACTCAGAGCTTGCAACCCAGTGGCTTAAATGTCTTTTATCTGTCCTGCACATACTGCTTGGAAATGATTTAACTGGTGGCCAGTATTTAAAACAAAATATCTGATTTCTGGCCAGTCTTACAACAGTCACAAGATTCCTGAATATCACTGACTGCCTCTGGCCTTAAGCAGTGGCTGCCCACTCGAGCAGGCGGTTTTGCTGCATTTTGTCACAGTCCCCACCAGCCCCCCATTTTTTTCAACATTAGACTCATGTGGCTAGTTTACATCATCTTCCTGTTCTGCACATCTGAATTTCTGAGCCCGTCTACATGCTGTGCCACATCCATTTGTCACTGTTCTTCTTTAGACAGTTGACTTTCTGCTCCAGGAGGCTGGACGACAATCATCTCCTATCTCATTACAGTGACTCTGTTTCGCCGACGTGACCTCAATTCCTTGTTCAGTCACACAGAGGCTGCTTCCTCGGCGCCCTCGTGTCCAAGATGGTGTTAGTGCCCTCGCCTTTAGCTCACCGCCCCCCCTTACCTCCCACTTCCCTCATCGTTACTTATCATCATTTGGTTTTTTATTTTCACCAAGACTGAAAAATCCCTACATTGTAACCAGAATCACTTGTCCCAGATGCTCCCCACTGGCTGATTCAAAAAAACTGAAAGAACAGTGAATTATATTTATATTCTATGAATCTGTCTATATTGTTTATAACAGATCAAAGTACAATTACATTTCTTTTTTAAAATACCTTTCCCCCTGGGATTTCTACTTCCTCTTTCTCTCTCTCTCTTTCAATTAGTTCCTTTGGGTGGGGGGGGGTGCGGGGGAAGCTCTCTAGGGACTTCCCTGGTGGTCAGTGGTTAAGACTTCACTTTCCAGCACAGCGTGTACAGGTTCAATTCCTGGTCAGAGAGCTAAGATCCCACATGCCTTGTGGCCAAAAAAACAAAACTCTTTTTTTTTTAAGAAATATGGTAACAAATTGAATAAAGACTTTTAAAAAATTGTTCACATTAAAAAAAAATCTTAAAAAAAAAATTAAATCTCCATCCAATCCAGTGTTTTACTGAAGCCTGCCTTTGTTCCCAAGACCTTTCTTGCTTGTTTCCCACTCAAAGCTCCAGTAATGGAGAGTAATCATGTTCACTGCTCTCTTGGGTTCATTACAAAGACTTCTGGACCCCATGGCTTCTTTCTTGATTTCTTCTCTTGTTTTGCTTTGGCTCACTCTTAAATAACCTTTTCAGAAATGTTACATGAGAGGTGAATTATCTAATATTCTGGTCTAGACATATATGTTTGTTTCTAAACTGAATTGACAGTTTCACTGAATATTAAATTCTGATATAATATTTTCCTCTTAGAACAGAGTACTTTATCTTTTGGTCTGGTGAGAAGTCTGATGAACAGTCAAGGTCCCATTCCTTTGTGGGTGCACTGTTTCTGCCTTTCTGGAAGTCCTTCGATTTTTTTTTTTTTTTTTTATTCTTGGAGCCTGAAATGTTACAATGATGTACTTAGTTGTCATTCTTTTTTCACTCTCTGTGCTTGGCCTGTAGAGACTTATTTTCTTCAGTTCCACAAGATGCTTTATAGTCTCTCTTCTGTTTCTTTTTTAACCTTATTTTCTGGAATGCATATTGATTAGATATTGGAACTTCTCAAAGTAAAGAAAGTGAAAGTCGCTTCAGTTGTGTCCAACTCTGTGACCCCATGGACTGTAGCCCACCAGACTCCTCTGTCCATGGATTCTCCAGGCCTGGAATGGGTAGCCATTCCCTATTCCAGGAAATCTTCCCAACACAAGGATAAAACTCAGACCAAATCTGCATTACAGGCAGATTCTTAACCTTCTGAGCCACCAGGGAAGCCCATAGAAACTTCTGGCGGGTCCTCTACTTTCTCTCATTTTATTCCCACTTTATATTTTCTTACACTGTCTAGATTTCCCTCCAGTTCATGTTTTAATCATTCCCTTGAATTTATCCCCTGGTGGCTCAATTGGTAAAGAGTCTGGCTGCAATGTGGGAGACCCGGGTTCATTCCCTGGGTTGGGAAGATCCCCTGGAGAAGGAAATGGCAACCCACTCCAGTATTCTTGCCTGGAGAATTCCTTGGACCGAGGAGCCTGGCAGGCTACAGTTCATGGGGTCACAAAGAGTCAGACACAACTGAACGACTTTCATTCATGATCATGTTAGAGAAGTCTTGGGAAGAAGAGGGGGTAGAAGAATGTGGCCAGCCTGCCCCCGTTAACAGAATGCTTCACCTCCGGGTTAAGCTGCTTGGCTGTATAAGCCTGGCTCTTCATTTCTTCCTCCTGTGCCTTGGCGATGATGGACAGAGCAACCTGAAGCCCTACTGTGGCACAGATTCGAGACCGATCTGGAGGTGTCTTCCATGCAACGAGGTGGCTTTGTGGATGCAAACAGGCGTGGCAGGGGCAGCAAAGACTGTGCGCTTACATTCTAAATTCTTAATACATTTAGAAAAACCTAGAACCACGTCTTTAAAAAAAAAATGTTCCTCTACTTTGGGATAATTGGAGAGAATGGAGGAGGTTGGGTGAAGTTGGCTTATACACCTGAGACCTTGAAGCAAGGGGAGGACCCAGGTTGCAGACCAACTCCAACCTGCAAACCAACTGCAGCAGGCAGTCTGGCTCCTCCCTGCACCCCCACCCCCGATCCTGGGATCCTTCTGTCCATTTCCAGGCCTCCCCAGGCTCCAGTGAGCTTTTTCTTCTAAAAGCAAAGCAGCACTTTCACTTTTTTCTCAGAGTACTGGAACCCATTTTCCCCAGTACAGGGAGAGGCAGAATTTAAGTCTCTCTCTCCTGGTCCATTCTCTGAGTCAAGAAGATCCCTTGGAGAGCCCCCTCCAGTATTCTTGCCCGGGAAAGTCCATAGACAGAGGAGTCTGGTGGGCTACAGTCCCTGGGGTCACAAAGAGTCAGACACAACTGAGCAACTAACATTTCATTTCATTTCTCCTGGTCCATCACTCCCTCCTGCTCCTGGACCATTGACTGTGTGAGGGACGTGAAAGCTGGGTTCTCTCTCTTGGATCAGGACCCTTTGGACTCCCATGGGGATCTGCCTGAGAGCCCCCCAACTTGCCTTCCTTCCCTTCCTTGCCCATTTCCCCAGTCCCTCACAGCTTCTTCCGGGGGGCATGGGGCTTCTTTAAAAACGCCCTGCACGTGGACCCTTATCTCTGAAGCACTGGAATTGCTGACAGACATTGCGTTCCTTCCTCAACAGCACCTTAATGAGAACCTGGCCAAACTCACGGCCAAGTTTGAGAAAGCAACAGCCGACAAACTCAAATGTCAGCAAGAAGCTGAAGCGACTTCAGGCACCATCTCCCTTGCAAACCGCCTGGTAAGTGTGAGCCTCCAGGGACGGGGCGGAGGAAGAGGGGGGATACAAGCTGAGTTTGTTGGGTGCCTCAGAGGTACATAGTAGATGAACACAGCTGAGCACCACTTTGGCAAGAGTGGCAAGAAATATTAAAATGCTCCAGGCTGCAGAGGCTGACTCCTGGGGAAAGTATGAATGCACACCCTGATCTAGTCAAAAGAGATTTCCTACAGGGATGGTTGGGAGGAAAGGGTGTGGGATCCTTCAGGCAGCTTTCAAGAGGCATGACATGCTTACCTGTACCTGCAACGACCATGGGAATCGTTGAAGACAGAACTAGCCTTTGATAGGCAAACCCAGGCATTCTTCCCTGTGGGGCATTTGATAACCAGGGTGTGGACAGGATGAGGTGCTGAAACAGAAGCAGAAAGGAGCCAGACAGACAGCTGACTCGGAGCATGGCCACCCATGACCTTGGTCTCTCCAGCAGGGTAGTCACCTACGGCCACTCAGGGCTCCAAGAGCAAGTGTCCCGAGGACAGAGAGTAGAAGGTCCCACTCTCTTAAGGCCTGGGACCAAAAGCCAGCACAGCATCCTTCCTTGTGTTCTACTAGTCAAAGCAGTGTCAGATCCGGGGAAAGGGACCATAGGCCCCAGCCCCTGATAAGAAGAGAATCACAGGATTTGTAGCCATTTTCATCGCCTGTGGCTTACATTTCTCATCGTGAATCATCAGCTCAGAGCCTGCAAAGCAGCGCCCACTGGACATGATATCTCTTTAAGGAGGACTCTTACAGCACCTCCCTCACCAGTGAAAGGAAGTGGAATCAATCCCTTTTCATACACTTTTATTCCAGCCACCATTTATGTATATCACAAAACCAGGTTTCCCAGTTCAGGGACAGGTGAGTCATAACTGTCACTGAACCAGCTGCACTGCAGTGATGGGAGATGAAGCCTCAGGTGTGTCTGAGCCCATGTGTGTTGAACCTGCCACTGCACAGCTCTGAGACCCCCAACCTCACTGAAAAGCAGGGTGTAACGGTAGCTTCTCCACAGACGAGCGGGAGGCAGTCAGGACCTCCCTGCAGCCTGTCATCTGTTCACTCCCCTGCCTGGTTCCCAGAATTTCCCTTGGCCTCTCTCTGCCCGGTTGGAGACTTTTCTGCATTTGTCCTCATAGGAGGGAGGCGAGGTGGGGCTCTGCTCTAGGATTCAGGACAGATGGTCTCTGAAGCTCCCCCCGCTTCCACTGACCTGGGGGTTCTGACAAGATGCTGGGACTTTCTGACCTTTATCTGTGTGATCTAAGACTGGGTGAGGATGGTCAGGTGGGGTAAGTCCCTCAAGTCTATCAGCATTGACATCCTTGGATGGCATCTTTCAAGGAAGAAAAAGTGACCAGTCATCACACGATAGCACAGAGGGCTTCCCAGGTGACTCAAGCAGGAAAGAACCTGCCTGCAATGCAGGAGATCTGGATTCGATCCCTGAGTCAGGAAGATCCCCTGAAGAAGGAAATGGCAATCCACTCCAGTGTTCTTGCTGGAGAATCCCATGGACAGAGGAGCCTGGTGGGCTATAGTCCATGGGGTTGCAGAGAGTCGGACACGACTGAACATGCATGCCTGTGCATAGCACAGAAATCAAGCTTCACCGAACAGCCCACCTCACAGTCCTCCCATAGTGAGACTGTCTCTCCTCCAGAGAGGGTGCCTCTGAAGTGGGCTGCCAGAGTCAGGCCCTGCTCTGCAGTCTTGGGACTTTGTGCATCTGTGGCTTAATGACCATGCCCATCCTGCCCACTGTGAGTGATTTATAGTGCAATTGATTTTCTTTGATTTTCATATCTTTAGTATTTGAAGAGAAGGGAGAGGTGCTTGATTTTCTGCTATGTTTTGAGTACCAGACATGATCCCAAGTGATAATCACACGCAATCACACTAAATCCTCTTCACGGCCCTTCGAGGCAGGCATGTTCATCTCTATGCCTGTCGAGGGCAGAGCCCTGAAGCCTGCATTCAGACCCTGTCTCTCCACAGCCCATCAGGTTCAGGGCAGAGAATAGGGGCTCATTTGCTGTGGTGTTTGCTGCGGCTGGCGCAAACCTACATTGATCACAAGGGCCACAAAGATGATGTCCCGAGTCCCCTGCTGGGAAACGTGTGCTGTGCAGTCTCTGTGGCTGAATTGTGGCTCTGTGACCCATGGTGTGACATGCCTTCTCCCCCCGTCTGCTCTTTGAAATGGCAGGTGGGAGGCCTGGCCTCTGAAAATGTGAGATGGGCAGAAGCTGTGCAGAACTTCAAGCAACAAGAAAGGAAATTATGTGGAGACATTTTACTCACTGCAGCTTCCATCTCATACCTGGGCTTCTTTACAAAGCGATACCGCAAGAGCCTCCTGGACGCGGTGTGGAGGCCCTACCTGCGCCAGCTGCAGGTGTGTCTGGCCCGCATCACTCATGAGCTCACGTGACAGTAACAATCCAAATCTTCTAGTCCCTTCCTGTGTTCTTCCTCCCATCACCTCCAGAGCGTCCCCTAGTGACCTCCGGGATCCAGGAGGGAGACCTGGGCACCCATGTCCTTCCACACTTCCACGTACCACCATGCACTGCCTTCCAGGTCACCTGAGGACAGCGCCTGTCCTCCTTCTAGGGTCTGCGTGGGAACTCTGGTCCACCACCTCCATGCTGTCTCCTGACAGTTCTCAAAACTGTTAAACCCAGGAGGCACCAAACACATCCTGTATCTCCCTCCAACCTTCCTGCTCTTACGCCAAACTTAATAGCAGCAGTGGAGGGCAAGCCTCTTTCCCCAAATCCTGCACTGCCCCCTGGTTACTGCGCCCCAAGCTCCACGTCTGTGTCTGTGGGTCATGAAGGCAGTTCATTGGCTTTGGTCAAACGTCCTCAGCTCTCAGTGTGAGTAGGTGGCTCTTACTCCCAGCTTCTCCCTCCACACTGACTTGACCTGATGGGGAAATGCCAGTTTCCAGCTGAAGAGGACTCAGGGTATGTTGCCCCTCAGCACTCTCACATCACTCGTGGTCCTCAACCCACAGATACTTGCCGAGTCTTCAGCCTGTCCTACATGCCACTGACAGGAGGCACAGAAGACAGTCCGTACCAGGGTGTCGGTGGGACAGTCTTAATCCAGCAAACAAGGCGAGAGTCATAAGAAGCGGCTGCCTGAGAGTTAGCACAGAAGGATCTCCACGTACAGTTAGGGTTGTGTTCCAGAATGCATTTATAGGTGTCTCCTTGGAACACAAAGCCCGGACCATCTAGTGATGGTTGGTTTCTCAGATCAGCTCATAAAACCCCACCCACCTGATAATTTGCTGAACAGTAGTTTAAAAACTGTTATAGTGCATTTCCTTGGTGGTCCAGTAGTTAAGACTCTGCGCTTCCAAGGCAGGGGGCACAGGTTTGATCCCTTGTTGGAGAACTAAAATCCCAATGCCACATGGCACAGCCAAAAATTTTTTTAAATTTTTTTAAAAATTAAAAAACAGTTACAGTCCTGGGAAATAAATAAAAAATTAAGCTGTTATTTATTCACTTTGAACACTTGTGGAAAGGAAATTGTTGAAAGGACAATCATTAGCTGAACAAATGAAGGCAAGGAGCGCAATAGCAGGTTAATGAGGCGTTTTCTAAATTTGCTTTGGGGACTCAAGTATTTTTGTGCCATGGACCCTTTTGGCAGTCTGATAAAACCGATGCAATCCTTCTCACAGTAATGTTTTGTAGCATGTAAAATGGAATGAATACGATTACAAAGGAAAACGATTCTATTGAAATACATTTCTGATCCCAGGATAAGAACCTCCAGTGTCTGGTTTTCCCTTTGAGATCTGCTCGAAGGTATAGAATTGGCCATTCGTACTCTTAGCAGATATAATTAAAGGGAAAGGAGATGGTCTGGAGAGGCTTTCCTGAGATAACTGGGAGGACAAACTGCAGAGAAGAGAAGGACGGAGAGGTTAATATTAATAACAGTGCACATGTGTGAACCTCAAGAGCGTTCTGCAGCCAACACAAAAGGTCACACGTATTGCATGATTCCATTTATGTGAAACATCCAGAATAGGCAAATCCACATACATAGTTTTATCTTTTGGTCTGGTGAGAAGTCTGATGAACAGTCAAGGTCCCATTCCTTTGTGGGTGCACTGTTTCTGCCTTTCTGGAAGTCCTTCGATTTTTTTTTTTTTTCTTTATTCTTGGAGCCTGAAATGTTACAATGATGTACTTAGTTGTCATTCTTTTTTCACTCTCTGTGCTTGGCCTGTAGAGACTTATTTTCTTCAGTTCCACAAGATGCTTTATAGTCTCTCTTCTGTTTCTTTTTTAACCTTATTTTCTGGAATGCATATTGATTAGATATTGGAACTTCTCAAAGTAAAGAAAGTGAAAGTCGCTTCAGTTGTGTCCAACTCTGTGACCCCATGGACTGTAGCCCACCAGACTCCTCTGTCCATGGATTCTCCAGGCCTGGAATGGGTAGCCATTCCCTATTCCAGGAAATCTTCCCAACACAAGGATAAAACTCAGACCAAATCTGCATTACAGGCAGATTCTTAACCTTCTGAGCCACCAGGGAAGCCCATAGAAACTTCTGGCGGGTCCTCTACTTTCTCTCATTTTATTCCCACTTTATATTTTCTTACACTGTCTAGATTTCCCTCCAGTTCATGTTTTAATCATTCCCTTGAATTTATCCCCTGGTGGCTCAATTGGTAAAGAGTCTGGCTGCAATGTGGGAGACCCGGGTTCATTCCCTGGGTTGGGAAGATCCCCTGGAGAAGGAAATGGCAACCCACTCCAGTATTCTTGCCTGGAGAATTCCTTGGACCGAGGAGCCTGGCAGGCTACAGTTCATGGGGTCACAAAGAGTCAGACACGACTGAACGACTTTCATTCATGATCATGTTAGAGAAGTCTTGGGAAGAAGAGGGGGTAGAAGAATGTGGCCAGCCTGCCCCCGTTAACAGAATGCCTCACCTCCGGGTTAAGCTGCTTGGCTGTATAAGCCTGGCTCTTCATTTCTTCCTCCTGTGCCTTGGCGATGATGGACAGAGCAACCTGAAGCCCTACTGTGGCACAGATTCGAGACCGATCTGGAGGTGTCTTCCATGCAACGAGGTGGCTTTGTGGATGCAAACAGGCGTGGCAGGGGCAGCAAAGACTGTGCGCTTACATTCTAAATTCTTAATACATTTAGAAAAACCTAGAACCACGTCTTTAAAAAAAAAATGTTCCTCTACTTTGGGATAATTGGAGAGAATGGAGGAGGTTGGGTGAAGTTGGCTTATACACCTGAGACCTTGAAGCAAGGGGAGGACCCAGGTTGCAGACCAACTCCAACCTGCAAACCAACTGCAGCAGGCAGTCTGGCTCCTCCCTGCACCCCCACCCCCGATCCTGGGATCCTTCTGTCCATTTCCAGGCCTCCCCAGGCTCCAGTGAGCTTTTTCTTCTAAAAGCAAAGCAGCACTTTCACTTTTTTCTCAGAGTACTGGAACCCATTTTCCCCAGTACAGGGAGAGGCAGAATTTAAGTCTCTCTCTCCTGGTCCATTCTCTGAGTCAAGAAGATCCCTTGGAGAGCCCCCTCCAGTATTCTTGCCCGGGAAAGTCCATAGACAGAGGAGTCTGGTGGGCTACAGTCCCTGGGGTCACAAAGAGTCAGACACAACTGAGCAACTAACATTTCATTTCATTTCTCCTGGTCCATCACTCCCTCNCTCTCTCTCCTGGTCCATTCTCTGAGTCAAGAAGATCCCTTGGAGAGCCCCCTCCAGTATTCTTGCCCGGGAAAGTCCATAGACAGAGGAGTCTGGTGGGCTACAGTCCCTGGGGTCACAAAGAGTCAGACACAACTGAGCAACTAACATTTCATTTCATTTCTCCTGGTCCATCACTCCCTCCTGCTCCTGGACCATTGACTGTGTGAGGGACGTGAAAGCTGGGTTCTCTCTCTTGGATCAGGACCCTTTGGACTCCCATGGGGATCTGCCTGAGAGCCCCCCAACTTGCCTTCCTTCCCTTCCTTGCCCATTTCCCCAGTCCCTCACAGCTTCTTCCGGGGGGCATGGGGCTTCTTTAAAAACGCCCTGCACGTGGACCCTTATCTCTGAAGCACTGGAATTGCTGACAGACATTGCGTTCCTTCCTCAACAGCACCTTAATGAGAACCTGGCCAAACTCACGGCCAAGTTTGAGAAAGCAACAGCCGACAAACTCAAATGTCAGCAAGAAGCTGAAGCGACTTCAGGCACCATCTCCCTTGCAAACCGCCTGGTAAGTGTGAGCCTCCAGGGACGGGGCGGAGGAAGAGGGGGGATACAAGCTGAGTTTGTTGGGTGCCTCAGAGGTACATAGTAGATGAACACAGCTGAGCACCACTTTGGCAAGAGTGGCAAGAAATATTAAAATGCTCCAGGCTGCAGAGGCTGACTCCTGGGGAAAGTATGAATGCACACCCTGATCTAGTCAAAAGAGATTTCCTACAGGGATGGTTGGGAGGAAAGGGTGTGGGATCCTTCAGGCAGCTTTCAAGAGGCATGACATGCTTACCTGTACCTGCAACGACCATGGGAATCGTTGAAGACAGAACTAGCCTTTGATAGGCAAACCCAGGCATTCTTCCCTGTGGGGCATTTGATAACCAGGGTGTGGACAGGATGAGGTGCTGAAACAGAAGCAGAAAGGAGCCAGACAGACAGCTGACTCGGAGCATGGCCACCCATGACCTTGGTCTCTCCAGCAGGGTAGTCACCTACGGCCACTCAGGGCTCCAAGAGCAAGTGTCCCGAGGACAGAGAGTAGAAGGTCCCACTCTCTTAAGGCCTGGGACCAAAAGCCAGCACAGCATCCTTCCTTGTGTTCTACTAGTCAAAGCAGTGTCAGATCCGGGGAAAGGGACCATAGGCCCCAGCCCCTGATAAGAAGAGAATCACAGGATTTGTAGCCATTTTCATCGCCTGTGGCTTACATTTCTCATCGTGAATCATCAGCTCAGAGCCTGCAAAGCAGCGCCCACTGGACATGATATCTCTTTAAGGAGGACTCTTACAGCACCTCCCTCACCAGTGAAAGGAAGTGGAATCAATCCCTTTTCATACACTTTTATTCCAGCCACCATTTATGTATATCACAAAACCAGGTTTCCCAGTTCAGGGACAGGTGAGTCATAACTGTCACTGAACCAGCTGCACTGCAGTGATGGGAGATGAAGCCTCAGGTGTGTCTGAGCCCATGTGTGTTGAACCTGCCACTGCACAGCTCTGAGACCCCCAACCTCACTGAAAAGCAGGGTGTAACGGTAGCTTCTCCACAGACGAGCGGGAGGCAGTCAGGACCTCCCTGCAGCCTGTCATCTGTTCACTCCCCTGCCTGGTTCCCAGAATTTCCCTTGGCCTCTCTCTGCCCGGTTGGAGACTTTTCTGCATTTGTCCTCATAGGAGGGAGGCGAGGTGGGGCTCTGCTCTAGGATTCAGGACAGATGGTCTCTGAAGCTCCCCCCGCTTCCACTGACCTGGGGGTTCTGACAAGATGCTGGGACTTTCTGACCTTTATCTGTGTGATCTAAGACTGGGTGAGGATGGTCAGGTGGGGTAAGTCCCTCAAGTCTATCAGCATTGACATCCTTGGATGGCATCTTTCAAGGAAGAAAAAGTGACCAGTCATCACACGATAGCACAGAGGGCTTCCCAGGTGACTCAAGCAGGAAAGAACCTGCCTGCAATGCAGGAGATCTGGATTCGATCCCTGAGTCAGGAAGATCCCCTGAAGAAGGAAATGGCAATCCACTCCAGTGTTCTTGCTGGAGAATCCCATGGACAGAGGAGCCTGGTGGGCTATAGTCCATGGGGTTGCAGAGAGTCGGACACGACTGAACATGCATGCCTGTGCATAGCACAGAAATCAAGCTTCACCGAACAGCCCACCTCACAGTCCTCCCATAGTGAGACTGTCTCTCCTCCAGAGAGGGTGCCTCTGAAGTGGGCTGCCAGAGTCAGGCCCTGCTCTGCAGTCTTGGGACTTTGTGCATCTGTGGCTTAATGACCATGCCCATCCTGCCCACTGTGAGTGATTTATAGTGCAATTGATTTTCTTTGATTTTCATATCTTTAGTATTTGAAGAGAAGGGAGAGGTGCTTGATTTTCTGCTATGTTTTGAGTACCAGACATGATCCCAAGTGATAATCACACGCAATCACACTAAATCCTCTTCACGGCCCTTCGAGGCAGGCATGTTCATCTCTATGCCTGTCGAGGGCAGAGCCCTGAAGCCTGCATTCAGACCCTGTCTCTCCACAGCCCATCAGGTTCAGGGCAGAGAATAGGGGCTCATTTGCTGCGGTGTTTGCTGCGGCTGGCGCAAACCTGCATTGATCACAAGGGCCACAAAGATGATGTCCCGAGTCCCCTGCTGGGAAACGTGTGCTGTGCAGTCTCTGTGGCTGAATTGTGGCTCTGTGACCCATGGTGTGACATGCCTTCTCCCCCCGTCTGCTCTTTGAAATGGCAGGTGGGAGGCCTGGCCTCTGAAAATGTGAGATGGGCAGAAGCTGTGCAGAACTTCAAGCAACAAGAAAGGAAATTATGTGGAGACATTTTACTCACTGCAGCTTCCATCTCATACCTGGGCTTCTTTACAAAGCGATACCGCAAGAGCCTCCTGGACGCGGTGTGGAGGCCCTACCTGCGCCAGCTGCAGGTGTGTCTGGCCCGCATCACTCATGAGCTCACGTGACAGTAACAATCCAAATCTTCTAGTCCCTTCCTGTGTTCTTCCTCCCATCACCTCCAGAGCGTCCCCTAGTGACCTCCGGGATCCAGGAGGGAGACCTGGGCACCCATGTCCTTCCACACTTCCACGTACCACCATGCACTGCCTTCCAGGTCACCTGAGGACAGCGCCTGTCCTCCTTCTAGGGTCTGCGTGGGAACTCTGGTCCACCACCTCCATGCTGTCTCCTGACAGTTCTCAAAACTGTTAAACCCAGGAGGCACCAAACACATCCTGTATCTCCCTCCAACCTTCCTGCTCTTACGCCAAACTTAATAGCAGCAGTGGAGGGCAAGCCTCTTTCCCCAAATCCTGCACTGCCCCCTGGTTACTGCGCCCCAAGCTCCACGTCTGTGTCTGTGGGTCATGAAGGCAGTTCATTGGCTTTGGTCAAACGTCCTCAGCTCTCAGTGTGAGTAGGTGGCTCTTACTCCCAGCTTCTCCCTCCACACTGACTTGACCTGATGGGGAAATGCCAGTTTCCAGCTGAAGAGGACTCAGGGTATGTTGCCCCTCAGCACTCTCACATCACTCGTGGTCCTCAACCCACAGATACTTGCCGAGTCTTCAGCCTGTCCTACATGCCACTGACAGGAGGCACAGAAGACAGTCCGTACCAGGGTGTCGGTGGGACAGTCTTAATCCAGCAAACAAGGCGAGAGTCATAAGAAGCGGCTGCCTGAGAGTTAGCACAGAAGGATCTCCACGTACAGTTAGGGTTGTGTTCCAGAATGCATTTATAGGTGTCTCCTTGGAACACAAAGCCCGGACCATCTAGTGATGGTTGGTTTCTCAGATCAGCTCATAAAACCCCACCCACCTGATAATTTGCTGAACAGTAGTTTAAAAACTGTTATAGTGCATTTCCTTGGTGGTCCAGTAGTTAAGACTCTGCGCTTCCAAGACAGGGGGCACAGGTTTGATCCCTTGTTGGAGAACTAAAATCCCAATGCCACATGGCACAGCCAAAAATTTTTTTAAATTTTTTTAAAAATTAAAAAACAGTTACAGTCCTGGGAAATAAATAAAAAATTAAGCTGTTATTTATTCACTTTGAACACTTGTGGAAAGGAAATTGTTGAAAGGACAATCATTAGCTGAACAAATGAAGGCAAGGAGCGCAATAGCAGGTTAATGAGGCGTTTTCTAAATTTGCTTTGGGGACTCAAGTATTTTTGTGCCATGGACCCTTTTGGCAGTCTGATAAAACCGATGCAATCCTTCTCACAGTAATGTTTTGTAGCATGTAAAATGGAATGAATACGATTACAAAGGAAAACGATTCTATTGAAATACATTTCTGATCCCAGGATAAGAACCTCCAGTGTCTGGTTTTCCCTTTGAGATCTGCTCGAAGGTATAGAATTGGCCATTCGTACTCTTAGCAGATATAATTAAAGGGAAAGGAGATGGTCTGGAGAGGCTTTCCTGAGATAACTGGGAGGACAAACTGCAGAGAAGAGAAGGACGGAGAGGTTAATATTAATAACAGTGCACATGTGTGAACCTCAAGAGCGTTCTGCAGCCAACACAAAAGGTCACACGTATTGCATGATTCCATTTATGTGAAACATCCAGAATAGGCAAATCCACATACATAGAGAGCAGATTAGAGGTTGCTAAGACCTGGGGGTAGCCAGGAATGGGGAGTGACTGCTCATAGACGTGCGGTTTCCTTTTGGGGTGAAGAAAATGTTTTGGAAAGAGACAGAGCTGACGGTTGCACAGCATTGTGAATGACTAAATGCCGTTGATTTGTGCACTCTGAAATGGCTAAGGAATGTGAATTTTACCCCAATTAAAAAAAAAGTTTCTAATGAAAATGATTATTCCGAGAAGAATTAAATGAGCTGAAAGAGGTAAACAGAAGAAAAGGTAGGGTTCCCAACAGGGACAGTGGACAGGTTTGTGGGACAAGCTCCTGCAAGCAGCCTTGTGTTGAGGGGGGTGGTCTGCAGCAGGAGAAAGGAGAGGGTCCCCAGTCCTTTGTGAGCTGGGCATTGGCAGCAAGTGGTGATGCCAGTGAGAGGAGAGGGTGATCGTTGGTGTGGAGCCTGGGCTGTGAAGCACAGAAACACAACAGGAAATGACTTTGCTAACATGGATAAGGAGGATGGAGACTGCTGATTAACATGCAGATGATACTTGGTTGCTCAGTCGTATCTGACTCTTTGCAGCCCCATGGACTACAGCCTGCCGGGCTCCTCTGTCCATGAGATTATCCTGGTAAGAATACTAGAGTGGGTTGCCATTTCCTCCTCCAGGGGAATCTTTCTCACCCAGGGATCAAACTTGCATCTCCTGTGGCTCCTGCACTGGCAGGCAGATTCTATACCACTGAACCAAATCCACGTGCAATGCAGGAGACAAGACTCTGGTTTGATCCCTGGGTTGGGAAGATCCCCTGGAGAAGAAAATGGCAACTCACTCCAGTATTCTTGCCTAAAAAATCCCTTGGACAAAGGAACCTGGTGGGCTAGTCCAAAGGGTTGCAAAGAGTCAGACACGACTGAGCAAACACACTTGGATTTGATCTGATTGATCTATGGTAGTCATTTGACTTAGAGAATATACCAAAGAACCGAGGATGACAAGGGTGGAATTTCTGCTGCTGTTCATCCCTCAAGAGAAAAGACTATCAGGACGCTGAGAAAACATGCTCCACAATCACACAGCCAGGAAAACTCTCCTCGGGGGGATTTTGGTCTTGCTTTTCAGAGTTCTGTCTTTTGAGTAAGCTGTGGCCCCACCCCCTGCTTCCGTTCTGAGCGCCTGTACCCTTTCTTTCCCACCAGGTTCCAATCCCGGTGACCCCCAGCCTGGACCCCCTGAGGATGCTGATGGATGATGCCGACGTGGCCACCTGGCAGAATGAGGGCCTCCCTGCAGACCGCATGTCCACGGAGAATGCTGCCATCCTCCTTACCTGCGAGCGCTGGCCGCTCATGGTGGACCCTCAGCTACAAGGCATCAAATGGATCAAGACCAAGTATGGTGAGGACCTCCGGGTCACCCAGATCGGCCAGAAGGGGTAGGTGTCTGCACACAGAAGTTCCTACTTTGCCAACTACGCAGAAGGGAAAAGTGTGATGAGCAGATTTTAAATCCCCTAAGATTGTTTCTACCTTGCTGGTCACCCCAGGAGTTTTCTCCTGATTGTCCTCTCAATTTAAGAAACATCTCAGCGAGAGAGCTTGGGTGCCGAGTCTCTGCTTTTCTTTCTTTTTATTTTTGTTTTTACTGGAGTACAGCTAGTTTACAATGTTGAGTTAGTTTCAGGTGTATAGCAAAAGGAATCACTTATGTGGTTGTTTAGGTGATTAGTCATGTCTGACTCCTTGCGACCCCATGGTCAATAGCCCTCCAGGCTCCTCTGACCATGGGATTTTCCCAGGCAAGAATACTGGAGCAGTTTGCCATTTCCTTCTCTAGGGGATCTTCCTGACCTAGGGATCGAATTTGAGTGCCTGCATTGGCAGGTGGATTCTTTATCACTGAGTCACCAGGGAAGCCTGAATCGGTTGACTTATTTGAAGTTTCTCATATAAATAAATAAGCCCTATAATTCATCATTTTTTCCAGCACTCTCAACTTTTGGTCTGTGATATCCTTTAAGACTTCTTTCTGTGTACCTGTATTTTTCAAGTTATAGAAAATATTTTATTATCAGCTAATGTAAATCCCTCCTGTTATTCTTCATCATCATTTATTTATTTCTTAAACTGTTCTTATTGTTTTCTTTTAGATTAACTTTAAGATTTTTGGTCAAGGTTTAAAAAATTATATTGTTATTTATTGTGTGAATTGAATCACATCAAACTTGTAAATCTGTTTAGGCAAAATCAATTTTTTATGTGCTTACTAAACTCTGCGTAACATTGAAAAATTAAAAACAGCCTAGCTTTTGATAATTGATTGTTAAGTAAATTAAGGTGTATCAATACATTCTAATACCCAGTCACATAAATATTGTTATAGAAGAATATTTAATGACATGGGAAAATATTTATAATACATTTGATGTACCAAACCCAGGTTGTAAATTAAATGACCTGCATGGATAAAATAATAAATAAACATAAATACAAATGCAGACATAGATAAAAATAGGAATAATATAAAATAAATATAAGTAGTAGTAATAAACTTGAAAATATCCTATGTCCAGACATGAACATTCAACACCAGAATGTAAATGACACAAGGATTACAGTAAATTTTCATGTTCTTTTTGTATTTTGTTACTTTTCCTAAAAATATATCAGATCACATAAATACCATTTTGTAAATTGGAAGATAATCGCTTCACAGTGTTGTGTTGGCTTCTGCCATAAACCACGTGAATCAGCCATGAATATGCGTATGTCCCATTCCTCTTGACCCTTCCGCCCAACCCTCATCCCATCCCACCCTCCTGGGTTATCACAGAGCACCTGGCTGAGTTCCCTGTGTCATACAGCACCTTCCCACTGGCTCTCTCTTTCACGTATGGTAATGTGAACGTTTCAGTTCTGCTCTCTGAATTCCTCCCACCCTCCCCTTAGACAGAGGTCTGTCCTATACCTCTGCATCTCTACTCCTGCCCTGCAAATTAGTTCATCAGTACCATTTTTCTCAAGTCCGTATATATGCATTAATATATGATATTAGTTTTTTCTCTCCCTGACTTGCTTCATTCTGTGTAACAGGCTCTTGGTTCATCCACCTCATTAGAACTGACACAAATGTGTTCCTTTTTATGGCTGAGTAATATTCCACTGTATATATGTACCACAACTTCTTTATGTATTCATCTCTCGATGGGCAAGATCACATAAATGTCATTTTAAATAAAGAAAGACGTGCCCCTGAAGTCATCCCAGAGAGCTGTGCCTCCAAGATGACCCCTGTGTTCCAGAGGCCACAGCCGCCTTGTTAAATTGCCTCAAATCCACAGCTTGCCACACTCTCACCTGCCCAACTCTCTCTTCAGCTACCTTCAGATGGTAGAACATGCTGTGGAAGCCGGGGACATGGTGCTGATTGAAAATCTGGAAGAGTCCATCGATCCTGTGCTAGGACCGCTGCTGGGGAGAGAAGTCATTAAGAAAGGACGGTGAGACCCAGCTGTCCTGCGGGCCTTCCAAGGGGCTGGTCCATGGCCCCTGTAAAACCGTGCACAGACCTGCTCTCCCTAGAGCCTCCTCTCCCAGCTAGCTAGTTCTCCCGAAGCACCTCCTCATTCTTCCAAAAGAGGAACACCTAACTACCCTCCTGTCCTAGGGAAAGTTTCCTGAGGAACTTCCATCAGCCAACTCACTGGCCTGCTTCCTAACAACCACAGCACACTCCTCTGGAGGAACTTGAGGGCACGAGATGGAAAAGCAGGCTGATTCTTTTTTTTATATACAGTTATTTACTTACTTTTATATTTTGGCTGTGCTGGGTCTTGCTAGCTGCTTGAGCTTTCTCCAGCTGAAGCGAACGGGGGCTGCTCTCTGATTGTGCAGGCTTCTTGCTGTGGCGGCTTCTCTTGCTGTAGAACACGGGCCCTAGGGCTTGCAGGCTCCAGTGGTTGCAGCTCCTGGCTCAAGAGCACAGGCTCTGTAGTTGTGGCTCACAGGCCCAGTTGCTCTACGGCATGTGGGATCTTCCTGGGTCAGTGATTAAACCCATGTCTCCTGCACTGGCAGGCTGATTCTTTACCACTGGGCCACCAGGGAAGCCCCAGGCTGAATTTTAACTACAAGGATTTCATCTAAGCCAGCTGTCTGAGTTCTGAGAACTCATGTCTTTGTCAATTCGATGAGTGCCTATTGCTTTGGGTGCCAGTAGTTGATCAGGTCTTAGCAAGGGTCTAGGAGAAAGGGGAGGAAGAGAGAGATAGGGTAGGGCTACAGGTACATAGGAGGGGGGGTGAGAGTTATCAGGAAGGACTGGTCGGACCCACTGCTCAGACCTTAAGCCACCTTTGCATGTCCTTTGCATGTCCACTAAGTCACATCCTACTCTTTGCAACCCCGTGGGCCATAACCTGCCAGGCTCCTCTGTCCATGGAATTTCCCAGGCAAGAATACTGGAATGGGTTGCCATTTCCTTCTCCAGGNTCGGGAAGGACTGGTCGGACCCACTGCTCAGACCTTAAGCCACCTTTGCATGTCCTTTGCATGTCCACTAAGTCACATCCTACTCTTTGCAACCCCGTGGGCCATAACCTGCCAGGCTCCTCTGTCCATGGAATTTCCCAGGCAAGAATACTGGAATGGGTTGCCATTTCCTTCTCCAGGGGATCTTCCAGACCCAGGGATCAAACCCACGTCTCCTGCATTAGCAGGCAGATTCTTGACCACAGAGCCACCAGGGAAGCACCCTTGCATGTCCTTAGGAGGCACTTAATTACTTATTTAAGCATTTTCTCCCTTAGAAGTAATGTTCCACCAATCACGAGACAACGTAAGCTCTTCTGCTAGCCCGTAAGTCACCTTTGTGCAAACTCTTAAGAAGGTGCCCCTTCCTGCAAGTGCTTTACTGCCATCTGCTGGAAACATTTTATAATGCGCTCCCACGTACGTGCACCACCAAGTGGATCACTCTCCCTCCAGCCTTACCCGAAAAAATAAACAGGATGGCCATGGGAGAAGGTATGTCAGCCTCCACCCTGTTCCCTGCGTGAAAGCTCAGTCTAGACATGCCCGTCCATCTGAATGGCAATATCGTTTGCTACGACCTTACAAAAACTCCCGCGCAGGATTCTGTCCCTGACCAAAGCTCCCAGGAAGGCACCCACCTTCACACAAGCCTCTTTGTTCCAGGTTCATTAAAATCGGAGACAAAGAATGTGAGTATAACCCCAGGTTCCGGCTCATCCTTCACACCAAGCTGGCCAACCCTCACTACCAACCGGAGCTGCAAGCTCAGGCCACCCTGATCAATTTCACTGTGACCAGGGAAGGCCTGGAGGACCAGCTGCTGGCTGCGGTGGTCAGCATGGAGAGACCCGATCTGGAGCAGCTGAAGGTACATGAGGCGCCCACCCAGCAAGGGATGGAGGAGGGAGACGCTCTGTCACCCAACCCTGCCGTGCGCCCTCCTCTGCGTGTGGGGGTGGGGGGTTGTTCCTTCAGAAGTGGAGCCGTGTGGTTCTTCTGGAGCTCGGAGGAGCACCAACACCATGTTCCTAGAACAACATCATGTTCCTGAAACACCACCAGTTCCCTGGAACATCCCTTGGGAAGCAGAAGGTAGAGCAGGCTGAAGACCAGGAAGCAGAAGGCAGCTGGGAGAAACTGCAGTCCCGTCCAAGACACTTTTGGACCACTCATCACAAGTATTCATGTGTCTATGTCCAGAACTAAATGGGATTCATTCCTGCAGGGGCAATAGAAATAGATTCAACCATGTTAGGGGAACATCTTAGCTTGAGCTGCCATCACAAAATAGCAGAGGCTGAGTGGCTGGGACAACAGATATTTATTTGTTTATTTTGTCACAGTCTGGAAGCTGGAAGACAGAGTTCAGAGTCCAGTTTCTGGTGATACCTCTCTTCCTGGCTTGTAGGTGGCTGCCGTCTCACTGTGCACTCACAGACCTCTTCCTTGCATCCACACAGAGAGCAAGCTCTCTGATGTCTCTGCTTATAAGGGCAATGATCCCACACAGGGACCCCATCCTCATGACTTCATTTAACCTTAATTACCTCCTTCTCTAACTACCCCCATCTCCAATACAGTTGTGTGGAGGTGTGGGGGGAGGGGCTTAGGGCTTCAACATATGAATTGGGAGGGAACACAATTTTGTGTGGAGCGAGTAGTGTCCTTTTTCCTATCTCCTTAGATATGATTGGATTGTAATAGCGGGGGGATATTAGAGAGCCAGGGGGCTGATTTAAATTGGGGAGTTCAGAAAAAGATTCTATGAGTAGGTGGCATAAGCCTTTGGCATGGAGCACTCCCAGAAGAGTCAACAGTGAATCCTGGTTATAAGGCCAGATTGAGGCATGTGGTTTTTCTTTAAGCTTTTTACTTTGCATTGAAGTATAACTGATTAGGGCTTCCTTGGTGGCTCAGACAGTAAAGAATCTGCCTGCAGTGCAGGGAACCCAGGTTCAACCCCTGGGTCAGAAAGATCCCTTAGAGAAAGGAATAGTAACCCACTCCAGTATTCTTGCCTGGAGAATCCCACGAACAGAGGAGCCTGGCGGGCTACAGTCCATTGGGTCACCAAGAGTCGGACATGATTGAGCACCGACACTTTTACTTTTCACAAAGGAGAGCTATTCCTTTTAAGAGCAGCAGAGTTATGACAGAGAAGTAAAACTTGACCCCATCCTCTAGCTGTTCCCTCGAATAACTTCCACTGATGACTAGACCGTGTCCCAGCATTCTGCTAAGCCTTGCACGCCGCTGCTGTGTGTAGGACCAGGCCTAACCCAGCGAAGGCTCCTATGAAAGGGGAATTCAGCCCAAGGCCAGGTGGTTAGCAACTGCTGCGGCTGGGGTTCAAGTCCTCAGCTGATCTCACATGCTTGTGGTCCTGAGCACGCCTCTGTTCCACTTCCAGTTTGCTAAGGGCAGAGACTCTGGCCCCATAACCCTCTGTCTGTTCAGACCTACCTGAGAACAGGATGCCCTGGGCTCCTATGCCTGACTCTCCCTTATGTGATACTGCAGTCAGAGCTCACAAAGCAGCAGAATGGGTTCAAAATCACCCTCAAAACTCTGGAAGACAACCTGCTCTCTCGCCTCTCCTCGGCCTCCGGGAACTTCCTGGGAGAAACGGCCCTGGTGGAGAACCTTGAGATCACCAAGCAGACTGCCGCGGAAGTTGAGAAAAAGGTAAGACCTGGAGCCTGGGCTGGGGTGGGTGGGGGCGGGCAGAGGTCCTCCTCCTGGTCCCTGAGTCCACCGTCCAGGAACAAATGTCAGAGTAGGAGATGGCTGATCCATCTTCCCAAGTTTCTCCTGTAAAGTTGAGCTCGGCAGGGTTCATGAAACGACCACCTCACCGCCTGCATGACAGAGCCCTCGCCCCCTATAAAATGCTGTTGACAACTCTACTCTGCAGACGTTTGACCGGCACCTAGATCTGTGCAGGGGCTTGTGTTCTGTGCAGGAAATAGTGGCTCAAACTGAATACCTTAGTGAGTCCATGGAGTTGCCCTGAAGCTAAGGAATCACGCTGGTGTACAAGTACATGGCTGCACCCCCAGAAAACCTACAACCTGCAAAAATCTCACAAGTCCGATTTCAATGAGAAAATTTTAGTGATGTCCCAGTAAACTGAGCTCTCAAAAAAAAATTTTTTTTAATTATTATCCTGCAAAATTACTCATGTTTCCTTCCTTTAAGGGCACGGAAAGGAAAGTGGAAATTAAGGAAACCCTTCCTGATGGTCTCTATGCGTATGTGTGTATGTGTTAATCCCTCATTCGTGTCCAACTCTTTGTGACGCCAAGGATTGCAGCCTTCCAGGCTCCTCTGTCCATGAGATTTCCCAGGCAAGAATACTGGAATGGGTAGCCATTCCTTTCTGCAGGGCATCTTCCCAACCCAGGGATCGAACCCAGGTCTCCTGCATTGCAGGCAAATATTCTTTACCATCTGAGTCCCAGGGAAGCCCAACAGTCTCTATACAGTCTTGTGAAAGCATGAGTCAAGCTCCTCTGCTGAGAGTGAGGGTGTGGTGTTGAGACAGGGGGCCTGGGGAGAGGAGTGAAGGTTTTCAATAGCTGTTGGAGGAGGCGGGAATGAAAGGGACACAGGTTAATGGACAGCATGAAGGACCCAGGTGACATGAAAAATATGAGTCAGTGAAAACACCATTCTGAGCAACTATGTGATTTCTATTCAGTTCCACTCTCTTCTGAGAATCTTTGTCTTTTAACTATTGGTTTAACCAAGTTTTACATTTTTAAACATTACTGATACAATTGGATTTCTTTCTACTATCTTGATTTATACTTTCTATTAACAATCCTTTTGTTTATTTTTTCTCCTTTCTTGATTTTTCTTTATCCTCCTCTTTTATCCATTGCTAGTTTTAAAGTTATTTACTGTTTATTTTATTGATTAATTTTAGTTTTTCATCAGTACATGAAAAATGTATTTCATTTCATATGTGATGTAACAATATATATATTGACCTAACCAAGTCTAAAATTAAGCACTATATCTAGCCTCTTTCAAAACATTATAAGGATATTAGAAACTCTGATTATTTTTTCCCATCTTCCGTTATTGTTTTATAGCATTTTGCTTCTACCTTGCTTTCATCTGCTACTTCCAAACTGGTCATGTGTTTTATAGTCTTTGTTATTTAAATTGACTGTACATTTAAGAAATTCTTGCATCTCACTTACTTCTTTTGGATTCAATTTTCTTCTAATCAAAGAAAATAATTACTTGTTCAAGGGCCTGTGGATAGTAAGCTTTCTTTGACATTGACTGCTTCTTCAAAGTAAAACCTCTGGTCTTTAATCAACTTTGGAAAATTCCTAACCATTATAGCGCAAACATTGCTTCTCCCCCATTCTGTCCGCTCTCTACTTATTTCTGTTACATACATTTTGAATCTTTTTATTTTATCTGCCAGGTCTAAGAACTTCTACATATTTTCCAACTTTTTTTTTCTCTGAGCTGCTTTTTAAACAGTTTCCTCAGATTTATTTGTTAGTTTGCTTATTCTCTTTCAACTCAAGTTCATTATTTAACCAGCGTACTGAGTTTCCTATTTAAATAGCTGTATTCTTGTCTTTGGAAGTTCTATTTAGTTCTTTCTCAGATGATGTCTGTTCTTTTTTATAATGTCCTGATTTTATACTTTCTTTTATCTCTACTGCTTTTAAACAGAATTAGTTAATGAGGTAGGTAGGTAGTCACGCCAGTCATGTCCAACTCTTTGTGACCTCAGGGACTGTAGCCCACCAGGCTCCTCTGTCCATGGGATTCTCCAGGTAAGAATACTAGAGGAGGTCACCATGTCCTTCTCCAGGGGATCTTCCAGACCCGGGTATTGAACTCGCATCTCCCACATTGCAGGCTGATTCTTTACTGTCTGAGCCACGAGAGAAGCCCTAGCTAATGGTGGTCAACCGTCGTCAGCTCTTGGGATGCTAATCCTTCTGTGAATTTTGAGAGGGAGGTCTTCTAATTATCCCGATAGGTAACACTTCCTCTTGAACTTTGTAGCTGTGTATTGTGAGCTCGTCTTCAGTAGGGTTTGTTTTTTCCTGTGGGCTTTGCATGAATTATCAGCAGTTTCACTCTATCCTGGAGTATAAGGCAGGTTGTACTGAGGTTATATTTAATAGGATATTCTTACAGAATCCCTCTGTGATGTTTAGGTCTCTTCTTATTTTTACCTCTGATAAGAAATTTTCTGAAAATAGACCTTTCCGTTGAAAGAGATCTTCTCTGTGAATCTACACGTTCATAAAAGTATGGAGCACAGAAAACAACGGATGTCTGCGATGGTCCAGTGGCTGAGAATCTGCCTTGCACCTCATGGCACACATGTTCCATCCTGGTCCTGGCGCCTGTGCTCTGCAGTAAGAGAAGACCCGCAGTGACAAGTCCCCAAACCACAGCTGGACGGAAGTCTCCGTTCGCCACAGCTAGAGAAAGCAGCTGAGACCCAGCGCAGCCAAGGATTAATTAACTAACGAATCAATTCAGAACAGCTGTCTGTGTGACAAAGAAAACAGAAAATCCGATTATGCTGCTTTTACTGGAGTCCTACTGCCTTGCTTGGGAAGCCTGGCATGCTGCGATTCATGGGGTCGCAAAGAGTCGGACAAGACTGAGCTACTGAACTGAACTGAACTGAACTGAACTGCCTGGCTTACTTTTCAAGTTAGATGTACTGATGTGTGTGGATGTTGTGTTTCTGTGTGTGCATCTCCCACGTGTCCCCAGCTGGAGGGGCTGACACGCTTACCTTTGAAGCCCTCGGAGTATGTCCTCTCTTCCTCACTCGAGCTCAGTTAGGGAAAGTCCCAGCAGCTTTCTGCCCTCCCTTGATCCCCTCATCCGCACCCGCCC
>SJYX01014613.1:0-25567 GCA_006410675.1 Oreotragus oreotragus
CCTGGATAGTATATTCAAAAGCAGAGACATTACTTTGCCAAATAAGGTCTGTTTAGTCAAGGCTATGGTTTTTCCCGTGGTCATGTATGGATGTCAGAGTTGGACTGTAAAGAAGGCTGAGCACCGAAGAATTGATGCTTTTGAACTGTGGTGTTGGAGAAGACTCTTGAGAGTCCCTTGGACTGCAAGGAGATCCACCCAGTCCATTCTGAAGGAGATCAGCGCTGGGATTTCTTTGGAAGGAATGATGCTAAAGCTGAAACTCCAGTACTTTGGCCACCTCATGCAAAGAGTTGACTCATTGGAAAAGACTCTGATGCTGGGAGGGATTGGGGGCAGGAGGAGAAGGGGACGACCAACGATGAGATGGCTGGATGGCATCACTGACTCGATGGATGTGAGTCTGAGTGAACTCCGGGAGTTGGTGATGGACAGGGAGGCCTGGCGTGCTGCGATTCATGGGGTCGCAAAAAGTCGGACACGACTGAGTGACTGAAATGAACTGAACTGCTTGCCTAGTGGCACCCTACTCCAGTACTATTGCCTGGAAAATCCCATGGACGGAGGATCCTGGTAGGCTACAGTCCATGGGGTCACTAAGAGTCAGGCACGACTGAGCGACTTCACTTTCAATTTTCACTTTCATGCATCGGAGAAGGAAATGCCAACCCACTCCAGTGTTCTTGCCTGGAGAATCCCAGGGACAGAGGATCCGGGTGGGCTGCCGTCTGTGGGGTCTCACAGAGTTGGACACAATTGACGCTACTTAGCAGCACCAGCAGCAATGCCTTATCATTGGGTTTTAAGCATCGACTATACAAACACTTGGTACATATATGATGTGGTAAAAATTATATGGTAGTATAACTATGTTAAAATGTGCATCTACATTTTTCCCAGGTAAAATGCATTTTTCTAATAGCAGAAATATACTTTAATATTCTGTCATATCCAAGAAAAATATTCTTGTGTTCTTCCAAGGTTGAAGGAAAATATCATATTATGTGAACTTTTTGTGCAATGTTTGAAATTATTTGAATATCTTTCTGAATTATCTGACCTTAATTAATACATGTCCATATTTTTAAAGGTCTAATCCCCCAAATCATTCTACTGAATTTCTCTTTTCTTAAGCCAACATTCTCAGCGTACATTTTTTCTACTCAGAAACATTAAATGATTCAATAGTGCATACAAAAAGCTCAAATTACTTCCTGTTGCATTTAAGGTCTGCCACTGGAAAATTACTTTTCTAAAAATATTTACCAGTAATTATCAGCATGAATACTTTGCTCCCATACACTGACCCACCCATAATCTCTGATATAAATGTTGCTCTTGTTAGTTTCTCTATTTTTTATCTCTATCACTTACTAGTTTCAGTCTCTACCTCCATCTCTAACTCTACCTCAGTTTCTATATCTAACTCTCTTACTCTGTATTTCTACTACTGAGAAATACAAAAGATTCTGCTTTTCTCAGTCTCTTTTGTCATTTCCTATTTCCCTCCCTGGAATTCCTTCTTTTTCTTTTCTAGATATTCATTTCTTTCATTATTTTGGTTAAGTGGTGTTTTCTTTCCATGCTTTGAATGGTACCTAAATGCTGATGTATAACAAATATATTTCAAGCTATGACATCACTATAAACTCAAGCTTCTAATTGTTTCCACAATTATCTCATTAAAGTTAAAATTTATACTGCTACACTCTTGATTTTCTTTCCCCAGAAATTGTTCTTCATATTTATTTCCTTTCTCTGAAAAAGAATCATCACACAATCATTTTCTAAAGTCAGATACCTAGATGTCATATATTTCATCATAATCCAATCTCTAGCTTTATGTAAACATTTATTTTATCTCCAAAATATATTTAAATCTATCCACTTCTGTATATTATACTCTCTTTGATATCCTTGTGTAAGTAACTTTTGTTGTTATTAAAAAGACATTTCTAGAAGTTTTATGAAGCTATACTATAAATAGCATAAGATTCACTAATATTAAGTGTACAGTTTTTAGTAAGCTTACAGAGTTCTAAAAACACCACCACAATTCAGTTTTAAACATTTCCATCACTTCTTAATTTTCCCTGTATCTATTAGAAATCAATTTCCAATAGATACAGGGTAGCTTCTACCCAGCTCCAGCTAACTACTGATCTACTTTCTGTTTCTATAGAATTATCTTTCTTTGACATTCAACATAAACAAGATTATATGCTTTGTGTCTGACACTTCATGTATCATATTTTGTTCAAGTTCCTCCATGTTTTGGGTTCATTTTTATTGTAAATAGTATTCTCCTGTATGGCTATATCACATTTTGGCTGAATATTTAAATAATATCCAGTAGTCAGTTTTGGCTGCTATGAAAATCTATGCATAATTTGAACAATACTACTATAAATATTCATCTGTAATTTCTTTGTGTGTTTACTCAGATTCCTAGGAATTAAATTGCTGGATAGTAAGGGAAGATTAAATTTATTGAAAAAATAGTTTCCCAAGTGGCTATACCATTTACATTCCAACCAAAATTACGAGTGATCCAAGTTGTTCACCTTCACACTGACATTTGATATTAATGTTGCCATGGGTTGAAGTGTGTCCTCCCAAAAAAGATAGTTGGAGTTCTCTAACCCCCAGTACATCAAAATGTGAGCAGATTTTGAAATAAAGTATTTACTGGGATAATCAAGTTAATATGAGGTTATAAAGTGAGTTGTAACCCAATATTAATGATATCTTTATTAAAAAGGAAATTTTGACACAAAAAGACAGATATGAGAAGAATACATGCGAAAATGAAGGCAGAGATCTGAAACCAAGGATAGATACTGACAATAGAAACTTTCATCACAAACATCAAAAGAAACCAACACTGTTGAAACAATGATCTCATATTTGTAGCCTCCAAAACTGTTAGAAAATAACTTTCTTTTGTTTAACCACCTAGTTTGTTATGCTTTGGTATGGCAGCCCTAATAAACTAATACAAGGAATCATTTTTATTACAGACAGTATAATGGGTTTTTGATGATAGCTTATTGTGGTTTCACTTTCAACTGTATTTTTGAACTTCACTTTTCATGTATTTATTCTTTAGTGAAATATGCATACAATATTTGACTACTTGAAAGTTGACTCTGTCCTATTATTGAATTGGTTTATTCTTTTTAAATTGGGATACAAGTCTTTTCCTAGATACATATTTGCAATTTTTTTTTCAGTCTGTAGCTTGAATTTTCATATTAATGATGCCATTTTTGTTTATATTTATTTTTAGTTTTTTCTTTTATAATAGCTTTATTGAATTTTAATCACTGTATGATAAAATGGTCTTATATATAATGTATCATTTTATAAATCTGAGTATGTTAGCAACCAAGAAACAATCAAGATGTTTAAATTATGCATCATTCCCAAGAGATTCATTGTAATTCTTTCACTTCTTGGTCCTGCAACAACCCAGGAAAAGTATTGAACTGCTTTTTATTACCATACATAATTTTATATTTTCTAGAATATAATAAGAAACAGTGACAGACTTTATTGTCAGTTCAGTTCAGTTCAGTCGTGTCTGACTCTCCACAACCCCATGAATAGCAGCAAGCCAGGCCTCCCTGTCCATTACCAACTCCCGGAGCTCACCCAAAGTCATGTACATCAAATCAATGATGCCATCCAGCCATCTCATCCTCTGTCATCCCCTTCTCCTCCTGCCCCCAATCCCTCCCAGCATCAGGGTCTTTTCTAATGAGTAAACTCTTTGCATGAGGTGGCCAAAGTACTGGAGTTTCAGCCTCAGCATCAGTCCTTCCAATGAACACCCAGGACTGGTCTCCTTTAGGATGAACTGGTTGGACCTCCTTGCAGTCCAAGGGACTCACAAGAGTCTTCTCCAATACCACAGTTCAAAAACATCAACTCTTCAGCACTCAGCTTTCTTCACAGTCCAACTCTCACATCCATACATGGCCATTGGAAAAACTATAGCCTTGACTAAATGGACATTTGTTGGCAAAGCAATATCTCTGCTTTTTAATATGCTATCTAGGTTGGTCATAACTTTCCTTCCAAGGAATAAGCGTCTTTTAATTTCATGGCTGCAATTACCATCTGCTGTGATATTGGAGAACAAAAAAATAAAGTCTGACACTGTTTCTACTGTTTCCCCGTCTATTTCCGATGAAGTAATAGGACCAGATTTTATTTTGGGGGACTTCAAAATCACTGCAGATGGTTACTGCAGCCACAAAATTAAAAGATGCTTACTCCTTGAAAGAAAAGTTATGACCAACCTAGACAGCACATTAAAAAGCAGAGACATTACTTTGCCAACAAAGGTCAGTCAAAGCTATGGTTTTTCCAGTAATCATGTATGGATGTGAGAGTTGGACTATAAAGAAAGCTGAGCACCAAAGAATTGATGCTTTTGAAGTGTGGTGTTGGAGAAGACTCTTGAGAATCCCTTGGACTGCAAGGAGATCCAACCAGTTCATCCTAAAGGAAATCAGTCCTGAATATTCATTGGAAGGAGTGTTGCTCAAGATGAAACTCCAGATGGCTACCTGATGCGAAGAACTGACTCATTTGAAGTGATCCTGATGCTGGGAAAGATTGAAGACAGGAGGAAAAGGGGATGACAGAGATGATTTTGTCAGAAGGGATTCAGTGGACATGATTTTGAGTGAACTCCAGAAACGTGATGGACAGAGAGGCCTGGCTTGCTGCAGTCTGTGGAGTTGCAAAGAGTTGGACACAAATGAGCGACTGAATTAACTGAACTGACTGAACTGAGAATATAATATAAATTGAATGATAAAATGTTTTTGCAGGAAAAGATTGAGATTTCTATCATTTATTATATTTATTTTGAGATTGTCAATATTGTTGAATTTATTGGTAGCTTTTATTATGAAGTTGTATTCCAGTGAACAAGTATACCATAACATGTTTATAATTTATATGTTAGTGGTCCCATATTAGCAATATGTTGCTAATTAGCAATATGTTGGTTAAGGGGGTCTCTTGGAATTAAAAAAAATAAAATAAAAGGGCTTTGATTTATAGTGTTTGCTGGTTTTTCTATTGTAAATGTTTCCAATGTAGTTGATTTCAACTACCTGGTAAAACTCCCAAATACTTAGCTTTCTCAAGCTAGTAGTTGCCTATACCATACCAATGTACACTTCCAACTCAGCCCATTTGTTCAAGATATACATGGTCCCCAGTTCCAGCTCTAGGATAGCCCTGGTGTGATTCAAGCTAAGCAGCAGATCATACACCCTTATTGATCATATTGATTCAGCCTACCTACTCCAGATTCTACTTGAGGGGACTTTGGCTATTGGCTTCTAGGAAGGAAGTTTCTCCCTTTTGGGAGAAGTTATTAAAAAGTTACACTTTGCATATGGCTAAACTAAAAAAAAGAAAGCACAAAAACTCTTGAAAACTGCAGATAACCAACCTTAAACAAGAAAGAGAGTATGAAAAGATAAACTAAATGTGTCCTGGAAGAAAACACACATTTTACTTTTCCATAATTTTTAGATATGTGCACCAATAACTTGCTGCTATTGTTTGTGGTTGCTTGGGGTGAGATCTGTGACACTTTCAAGTGAAAATTTTCTAAATGGTATAGTGACAAATTCTAAGGTAGTTTTGAAGAATAATGCTGATACTATTGACTATCCTTAGAGGCTCAGTAAAAGCTGGATATATCATTATGGAGGTTTTTTTAAATGGTGTAACATTTTTTGATGGAAGATTTTAAGACACAAAATTTGGAATTGAAAAACTCATTTCTCTCATAAAATCTGGCTCTTGCATTTGAAGGCTTGGTTTTCTAGATCAGTGTTTGTAAAGTGAGTTTCATTTATTTTGAAATTATAAACCTAAGAATTTAACTTATTTCTATAGCAAGTCTCAAGTTCAGAGACTATATTTAATTGAGCAAAGTTTTCTTAAGAAGGAAGAACTGTGAACTGTGGCATTGGAGGAGACTCTTGGAAGAAACTTGGACTACAAGGAGATCCAATCAGTCCATCCTAAAGGAAATTAGTCCTGAATATTCATTGGAAGGACTGATGTTGAAACTGAAACTCCAATACTTTGGCCACCTGATGTGAAGAACTGACTCATTTGAAAAGACCCTGATCATGGGAAAGATTGAAGGAGGGAGGAGAAGGGGACAATGGAGAATGAGATGGTTGGATGGCATCACCGACTCAATGGACATGAGTTTGAATAAACTCCAGAAGTTGGAGATGGACAGAGAGGCCTAATGTGCTTCAGTCCATTGGGTCACAAAGAATCAGACACGACGGAGCGACTGAATTGAATTGAACTGAATTCTAAGTTATATTGCCAATGGAATAAAATATAAAACCTATATTAATAGTATTTCTGCATACAAAAATTTATAGAATCATTAGTATAATGAAGAAATACATAAATATAATAAAAAAGTGCAAACATGTGTGTGTATAGAGATGAGAGATGTCAAAGAGTAAAAAGTGGCCACAGCTTACAAAACAGGAAATACAGACCACTACATTTTAATTAATTATTTATAATTAATTGTGACTTAGTTAACTAATTTAATGTGGCTTTTCTTTATTGTTTTCTTCATTGTGGCTCTTCTTTCCATCAGTACTAGGTGCTTTCCATGATTCTGCTTTTTTTCCCTCAAAGCGCTCACTTCACTTTCATGGCAAAATACCTCGGAGTCAGGGCTCAGTGAAAGTGAATGATCTTACATGAGTTTCCTACTATAGTAACAAGTTACCACAAAGCTGGTAGCTTAAAATATTATTATCTTGCAGTTTTGGAAGCCAGAAGTCTGAAATCTCTCTTAATTGGTTGAAGTCAAAAGTTAACCAAGGGCTATTTTATTCTGAAGACTCTGAAAGAAGAATCCATTTCCTCAACTTTTCCAGTTTCTAGAGGCCAACTGCATTCTTTGGTTCATGGCCCCCTCCTCCATCTTCAGGGCTACCAGTGAGCATAATCACATCTCTTTCTCTGATTCTGCTGCCTGTCCTCATGTTGCCTTTTTCTTTTTAATTCTGATCCTCCTGCCTTCCTTTTAGAAGTACCCTGTGATTACATTAGGCTCTTTAAGATAATCATCTCATCTAAATATTCACAATCATGCCTGCAATACCTATGGTGGTATATCTTCAGTTTTCAAAGATTAGGGTATAGATATCCTTGCTGTTGCTGCTGCTGCTAAGTCGCTTTAGTCATGTCCGACTCTGTGCGACCCCATAGACAGCAGCCCATCAGGCTCCTCCGTCCTTGGGATTCTCCAGGCAAGAACACTGGAGTGGGTTGCCTTGGGTATCATCTATTCAGCCTGTCATAGATACCAAGTTATTACACCTTCTTTATTTCATCTGAACTCTTAAGAAATATTTATCCTATCAAACTATATCAATGTTCACTATACTCAAGTAATTTTTAGTTTTCTTACCGTTTACCCAAATGTTCTCTAGTTTTCAAGATTGTTTGTATTATCTTTTCTAATAAGGCTTTTCTCAATGGATTTTTCTCTCTTTTGAAGACATATAGTGCTTATTACATTCACTTAATCTTAATCATCCATTATCTTGAATTGCTATTTTTATTTTTAACTTTCATTTTCAAATCCATTGTGCATTGCTTAGAAAAACTTTAAGATTGTTTTTCACATTTGCTTTTTAGCTTTAATATAGTACTATGTGCAAATTAGGTATTAGTTTTTTGGCTTCCCAGGTGACTCAGTGGTGAAGAATCTGCCTGCCAAGCAAGAGAAGCAGTTTCGATCCTTGGGTCAGGAAGATTCCCTGGAGGAGGAAATGGCAACGAACCCCAGTATTCTTGCCTGAAAAATCCCTTGAACAGAGGACTGGTGGGCTACAGTACACGGGGTTACAAGAGTCAGACGTTACTAAGCAATCAAGCACTGACACTGAGGTGTTACTTTTTACTTGTTACATTTTGACTGTGTGTGTGTATGATATAAATAAAGAAAAATTAGCTGCATATGTATATACAGTTAAATTAACTGTATATTAAGAAATAATATAATTAACTCTAGTCCACTGCATTAAAGTGAAAACTTCATTTTTTTTTGAAAACTTTATTTTTAATTGTATCTCTTTTAATCAGTTTTCCTATACTAATAAAGTAGCATACATTTGTAGCTGCCAAAATGCAGAGAGCAGATTTTATAGTACACAGAATCTGGTGAATTAACTTTAATAGAGTACTAGGGTTTATAAAATAGCCTTTGAATAGTATAAAATTCCTTTATTCAACATATCTAACTATAACAGTATGATTATTATTTTTAAGAAAATCATCTACATGTTCTTTTTGTCATTTTACCCACATTGTGTATGTGTTATTTTTATATTAAAATATGACTTTATCTTGTCATTTATGCTAATAATATCAAACTGAAATGACATTTTTGTTACTTTCAAGAAGATTTATACAAATAAAATTGTATCTCAGCAAAATAAATATTATATTTTATGATCAGCAAAATAAAAAATTTGAGTCACTTGTGTTAAGCAAATTTTTAAACATTCCCTAACCATTTGTTAGCAAATTTAAATTAAAAAAACTTTTAAAGTAAGACTACTTATTTCTCAATGTTGTATCCATGTGAATCTTATCTAAATGTTATCTTCCAGGACCATTTTATAGCCATAAGAATTCTGTTTAAAACATAGGTTTTTTTCCCCTAAATTTTCAATCCTCGTTTCTCTTGATATCATTAATATAAGTTTCTAAATACTTAAATGTGGCTGAATACTTCAAAAAGATAAAGTTCAATTATATTTCAATGTGGATAAACACTTCAGTCTGAAGAATCAGGCATTCCCTGAAGAGGGCTGGGGATAAAAAGGTAATTTAATAGCTTTGAACAATTATCTACTTATTTTATACATAAAATGTACAGCACACAAATAATTTCAACTCTGATCTCTTAATATGAGAGTTTAGTTCATTAACCCACCACAGTGACTACACAAATCTCCTGCTACTGGAATACACTAGAGAGAATCCTACAGTAATGCATATTATAGTGATTTGCTGTCAAGAAAAGGGAAGGTTTCCTCAGTTTCATCCATGTAACCACACTGTATTATGCATGTGGGTCCTTTTTGGCATTTTTGCCATCTGAAATAAACATGAAAGCAACTGCCATAAAAATGATTTTTTTAAGAATATGCTTATCATAAACCAGCATACTATAGCATATTGGAGATGAAGCATGGGTTTCATTACCAGTAAGAATGGAATAATGTACTCTGCCTTATTATATTTATGCTAAGCTTGTAGAAAATATAGGAGTTATTTTTATAGCCCTGATTGGGTGCAGGAGATGGAAAGAGGAAAAGAATAGTTTATAGACCTCCAGAATCTGATATCATTGTGCTGAAAATCGTCCCTGAATAAAGTCTGCCTTACCATCTTTAACAAATGTCATTGAATACTTTTTTTTTTTTCTTAGCAGTGTTAGCTGCTAAGTGAAGAAGAAGAAAAGACTTTTGTAGAGAATAAAATGTTTAAAGGACAGAAGTGAAAGGGAACTTGGTGAACTCATCAAAAGAGAGTCGAGGAAAATATTAAGAAGTGAAAATAGCCAAAAGAGCCAAAAGTTGGATAACATCATGTAATGTTAAGGAGCTGGAAATAGATTCTAAAACATAAAATTGAAAGGTTTTATGCAAATTTATATATAATGCCACATTTGTTTCAACATATCCTCTCCCTTTTGATGGGCATTGCAATTGTACCAAGACTGTATCCAACTCCTACAGTTTTTAGTGTTCATAGTTAAGAATCTAAACAGTCATATTAGTCATTGCCTTTCTTTCTTTTTTTCTAAATTTTATATTTATTTTATTTTACTTTACAATACTGTATTGGTTTTGCCATACATTGACATGAATCCACCACGGGTGTATACGAGCCGCCAATTCTGAACCCCCCTCCCACCTCCCACCCTATATCATCTCTCTAGATCATCCCCGTGCACCAGCCCCATGCATCCTGTATCCTGTATTAAACATAGACTGGCGCTTTGTTTCTTATATGATAGTAGTCATTGCCTTTCAAGATATACATTTAAAAACTGTCATGTATGTTTGAGTTTCATCTCCAATATATCTGTTGCTCTCTAAAATAAGTATTAGTTACCTAGTACTGTTATACAAAGAACCACAAATGGGTGAGCTTTAAAAAAAAAGAAATTTATTATCCATAGTTCTAGAGGCTAGCAGTCTGAAATAAAGGTGTTAACAGGGCCATGTTCCCTGTGAAATTTGTAGAGGAGTCCTTCTACACCTGTTTCTAGCTGCTAGTGATTTTTCAGCAATCTTTGATGTTCATTGACTTATAGCCATGATTGCAATTTCTGTCTTCATAATCACATGGTGTTCTCCAAGTGTAACTTTGGGTCTTCTAATGGTCATATTCTTCTAAGGACACCAGTCATATTAGATTAGTGCCTACCCTGCTCCAGTGTGAACTCTACTAATCAGATCTTCAAATAGCCTAATTTCATATAAATTACATTTAATCTATGTCAAGGTACTTTGTGCTAGGACTCCAAAATACCTTTAAAAAAACACTTTATTTTATATACCAACATATCTTTTAAGTGGATACAATTCAATCCATAGCAGTAAGACAATTATATCTATTCACATTATTCTTGATTTACTGTGACTATAATAGCAACTGTATAGACATATCAAGTTATGATTTTAGAAAAAGTCTTTGAAAATAAAAAGAATGCCTTACATTACAAATAGTATAATGGTTTGCAGAATCACTGCAATGAATGAATCAAAGTGGCATAGAGAATGTTTGTTTATTAATCCCTTCTCCCTCTCAGTCATGCTGAATTTCTCGATAATCATTATAAAATACAATAAACAGCATGGTATTATAAATATCAAGCTACACTAGTGTACAAAAATTATGGATACAATAATGCTGAAGAAAAATATCAGCTCTGGAAATTTAGAATGGAAACGACATTATCTTATAACCTCTATTCATGAGATATACTGACAGTGTAAGGTCATGGTAGATCTCTATTTATGAGTTAGAAGATTCTTTTTTTTTTTTTTGTAGTATTTATTTATTTTTTTACACGAACTCCCAAGAGTTAGAAGATTCTTAAAGTAGAAGTTATGGAGATAGAATAACATTGAAAATATGGCAATTAAGTTACAGTTGTGTTATTTATGCTCAATGACATCTTGAGCACTGTTTTTCAAATGAAATATTGTACTCATTGATTAAGGATTTCACCAGAATTCTTTCTTAAAAACATGCTAAGGTTAATGTTCTCATAAAGAGAGTTCTTAGAAAGAAAATTTCCTCTCATGGTGATTTACTATCCTATCAGTTTTCTTATCAAAAATGTACACTTGGCTATTGGTATCTCATTTACTGCAGAGACTAGCATTCTTACTGTCAAGAAGATTCAAATATATGTTGTTGTCAAATTTTCATTGTGGTGAGACAGAGAAACAGACAGTTTTATGAACTTGCTTGCATGTGAAATCTAAAAACAAACCAAAACAAAAAAAAGACTCCCCCGCCCCCCCAAAAAAGCAGCTTATAGATACAAAGAACAGATTGGTGATTGGCAAAGGCAGGGAGTGGGAGTGGAGTCTAAATGGATGAAGACTGTTAAAAGGTACAAATTTCCAGTTATAAAATAAATGTTCTAAGGTTTTAATGTACAGCATGGTAACCATAGATAATAATACTGTATTGCATATTTGAAAATTGCTAAAAGAGTAGATTTTAAAAGACTTCATTATGAGAAAAAAATATGTAACTATGTATGGTGATGGACTTATGGTAATCATTTTCCCATATATACAACAATTGAACCTTTAGGTTATACATCTGAAGCAAATAGAATGTTAAATGTTAATTGTACCTCAACTAAAAAAAAATCTTTTCACTGAGAAAAATAGTTGAGTTTTGGCAAACAGTAGACAAAATTCTTCATTCTCAATTGGAAAGGAAGCTGTTAGTAGGTGTTTCATACAAGAAGAGAAAAAAAAAAGACAATCTAATGGACTTTTCATCCAAACTTGGGTTAGAGTTTACCTTTACACTTACTAGCTAAAACAGACAGGTATCAATGGGCTTTGTCTGCCTAATACTTGTGCCTCTTCCCCTTCATGTGATAACAGTAGACCTCTCCCATTAATTCAGTTTTTGTGGAACTGGCATTTAAAGTACTCTGCCATCCCCTAGCTAATGGTTGAATATATGATGACAACAAGACTACTTATTCCCTATCACTTAGGAATTTGAATCCCTATCACTTAAGAATTTGAATCTAGAGTGACTGAAAAATAGAAATGTTCAGAGATTTTTTACCTCAAAAGTAGAGTCCTTAGGATACCGATAATTAACTCTGACCATCTGACTGTATGTGTAGTTGTAGACTTCCATATTCAGTGGAGAAATTTCACATCTCTCTTTTTATTTTATGAGTTATAAAAGTTCATCAAAATTGTGTTATTGGCAACAATAAGAAATGGCAACAACTTGTAAACAATCTCTTATCACCTCGGTTGGTGTTGAAAAAAGTATATATATTTGTTGAACTTTAGGTTTTTTTCACCTTCAAAATAAGAAAATAAACTAATTTTCAGATTGATTATGAAAAATAAATGAGACTGTCTACATAAAGTTCCAGGAAAATTAACAGCAAGTAACAAGTGTAACAAAAGTAATATTATTTTCCACATTCATTCCTTCCATACTTTTAAAACAAGTAAAATACTGCTTGTTGAGGAAGCAATTATTTTAACTATTTATATATTGTTTTAATTCACAATTATATAACACATATATTTTATTGCTTTTGTTTCTCTGGAGAACTCTAACTCTCACTAATACATATTTTACTCAATATGACTATTGACTTTATAAGATGAGGGAATTGGGGCTTATATATACACAAATGGAAGATGATGTAGGGCAAGAGAGAAGACAGTCATGTTTAAGTAGAGACAGAGATGTCTCAAGACACCAAGATACCGATCCTTCTGTTTACATTTATAGACATTTATATCACCAAAAAAAATGTAGAATATTTTCTTCCTCCCATATCCTTCTTTTTTTTATACAGATCAATTGATGAGCAATATTAACATCTTCTGCCCTCCCTGTCATTCCCTTTTTATTCTCTATGGCAATCAATGTTGTGTTCAATCAGAATTATCATTACTAAGTATATTCTGGACACTATGATGACTTTAAAATTGACTTTAAAACTGATAAACTGTTACATGTTTAGCAAAAAGTCCCAATCAAATTTTAAAACTAAATTTTATAACTTGCTCAATAATTTATAAAGCAAATTATAATAAAATCCTGATATGCATTACTTTTTCTTGAGTCTAGTAGCAAGTCTTTGAAATCATCCATCAGTTATTAACCATTGAAATATTTAAATGGAGTCTCCGCAGGACACATTTTTGCTTTTTTTTTTTTTCAGTATTCCTTAAATAGTTTTGTTGAGAGAAGAGTAAGATAAACAATAACATAAATATTTTTTCATGAATAGCTTTTATGTCTGTTTTAAAATTTAATCTGTAGATTTAAGAAATATTTTTCTAACAATATACTGACTTTTTTATGTTGTTTGGGTAAATTTCCTTAGGTTGTTTTCCAACTGGATGAATTCCTGAACTCATCCATTTGATATGTAAATGAATAGAAGCCTGGTGAATTATATCAATATTGTTTTAATATTTATTCTGAATTATTCAATCAGATTTGCATATAAGGAGGATAATAAAATAAAACCTTGTAGGTAAAGTCAGTGTCCACGCACACACTGGATTGAATTCGTTAATTTGTCCAAAGATAGTTAACATTAGAGCCACAACACCTGCCTATACAAAGCACCAGATAACAATTGTCAGTAATCAAATAAAGAATGGGATGTTTAAACTTCATTCACACGAAATATTTTGAGCAGCTTCTGTTTCAAATTAATTGTCTCATAATATGCATAATTTTGAAGGAGGATTTGCTAAAAATAATTTAATAAGAAAACAGCTGAGTTTTCAATAAATGCTTGCAAATCCAGTGATAGTAAGGTCAAAATTAGATAAATCATACATGACAAGGAAGCTATGGTATAAGGAGTGCGACATTAATTTCAGTCTCATTTTTCTGTTTTGTCTATCACAAAAGAATAAATGCCTTTTTGAGAAGAAATAACAATGAATCAATAAAAATTCAATGCTAACAAAATATGTCAAATGTAAAACAGTAAAATATTCAGAGCAATGAAAGCAGTCACCTGTCTTTGGTAAGAGATGAAGCACGGAAATCAATAGTTATTTCTCTGAGAGTACAAAACTGGATTTTTGGTATTGATGTTTTCAACAAAATACAAAATCTTTTCACTTCAAGACTTTTATTAAAAAAAAAAATCACCTATGTATTAGGTTGACTATTATGTCATGACTATAGGATTTTAAAACATTAAAATTTCTTGTTTTACTCTGAGATATCTGGATTTTAAGCAGTGCTGTAATTGACTATGTTTTGCTATAAAAGATTGATCAATTCCAAATATTTACATTTGCTTCAATAGGCGACAGTGCATAAATAGAATGTTTTTCTTCTGTGTGGAGAACAAAAAAGCTTCTAATCCTCAGCTCTCAGCCAAAATGCTTGCTGATCACAGCACTTGTTAGCCCCTTTACCAAATCTCTGTTTTCTGCTTTGGCTTGCTGCCCTTGGAGACACAACTATGGATTAGAGAGACACTGCTGCAAGTGACTTTTGTCTGTTATTTAACTTTGAGGCAGCTGCGACCTCTTTAACTAATGCTAGCCCGCTGACCTTTGGCTCCAAGTGGAAAGAATTCATTTGAAAATGAAGTGTTTCTTGGAACATTCCCTAGTGTTAGAAACTTGATCTAAAAATGAATCTTTGTTTGCTCTCCATTGACCCCCGTTTTCAGTATTCAGTGACCTACCCGAATTTAAATAAGTATTATTTCCTCTTAAAATAAGCTAAGGTTAAAGTGAGCAGATACAGAATGCATTTTTCTACATTAATTTTATTTGAGATGATTCTGCAGTGACATCAATATAAACATTTACTTTCTCTAAAGTTGGAGATTTCAAATTTCTCTGAAATCTTTCTAGTATTTAACTATTAATAGAATCAGCTTCTTGTAATCAGCTGGATATGTATTATTATTTTTTTTAAATTCTGTTTCCTTTCAATTTCAAGATAAATAGATTCACAGAATAAGGAGATGGTTGGTTAAAGTAAGAAAATAAAATAATGATGCAATATAGAAAAAAAATGTAAGTATTAATAGATATAGGGATATGAGAGGAAAATGACCAGATGAATTAAATCTAGAGGCTAATAAGCACTTCCAAAAAATCCTTCCAAAGTAAGGAATGATGCTAAAGTTGAAGCTCCAGTACTTTGGCCATTTCATGCGAAGACTTGACTCATTGGAAAAGACTTTGATGCTGGGAGGGATTGGGGGCAGGAGGAGAAGGGAACGACAGAGGATGAGATGGCTGGATGGCATCACTGACTCGATGGATGTGAGTCTGAGTGGACTCCGGGAGTTGGTGATGGACAGGGATGCCTGGCGTGCTGTGGTTCATGGGGTTTCAAAGAGTCGGACACGACTGAGCGACTGAACTGAACTGAATAAGCACTTAAGATAAAACTTTTACTAATGAATTACCTATGAATTTAGGTATGTATTGATATATTTTAATATAAACGATGGAGTAAATAAAAACTTTCTATGATAAAAGTGCCCATTTTAACAGGATAAGTTACTTAGATAACACCAATATGTGTGTGTTAGTTGCTCAGTCGTGTCCGACTCTTTGCGACCCCAAGAGGGTGTAACCCGACAGGCTCCTCTGTCCATGGGATTCCCCAGGCAAGAATACTGGAGTGGGTAGCCATTTCCTTCTCCAACCACCAATTTAAAAAGACCTAAGGAGGCCTGGCGTGCTGCGATTCATGGGGTCACAAAGAGTCGGACACGACTGAGCAACTGAACTGAACTGAACTGAAGTAGCAGTGGTATTATATCAGTCATTCTCATTCCTGTCTTTATTTATTCAATTAGTTGGCAAGCCTCTCACATAAAAATGTTTAGGTCCATTATTCTTGACTGCCTATCAAGCTACTGAATCCTTTGAACACTCTAATAGATCATAGGCCCCAAAGAAGGTAATCCTGAGTTCTTTACTGTTTCAACCATGATCTAAGTTCTATGATGACTTAAGGCAGCATCCAATGGACCTGATTCTTCAAGTAATCTCTTTTATTCTTGCTAGAATGAAAGTTCACATATTGCTGAAGCCTGGGTTGGAGAATTTTTAGCATTACTTTACTAGCAAGTGAGATAAGTGCAATTGTGTGGTAGTTTGCACATTCTTTGGCATTGCCTTAATTTGGGATTGGAATGAAAATTGACCTTTTCCAGTCCTGTGGCCACTGCTGAGTTTTCCAAATTTGCTGGTGTATTGAANAATCAAGACATCCTTGACTTTTCTAAGGTTTCATTTATAATTATTGTAGCATATAATTCACTAAAGTCAAGTATGCTTGAATTTCATTGAGTTAATTAATAGGCTTGAATGAACACAAGCTATAAGAATTTAGTGGGCTTTTAGCTATATGTTGAATAAGAATAATGTAAAGGAGATCCAACCAATCCATTCTGAAGGAGATCAGTCCTGGGATTTCTTTGGAAGGAATGATGCTAAAGCTGAAACTCCAATACTTTGGCCACCTCATGCGAAGAGTTGACTCATTGAAAAAGACTCTGATGCTGGGAGATATTGAGGGGAGGAGAAGAAGGGGACGACAGAGGATGAGATGACTGGAAGGCATCACTGACTAGATGGATGAGTCTGAGTGATCTCCGGGAGTTGGTGATGGACAGGGAGGCCTGGCATGCTGTGATTCCTGGGGTCACAAAGAGTTGGACATGACAGAGTGACTGAACAGAACTGAACTGATACATGCTCAAACATGTCCAACTCTTTTAAGATCTTCTGTCCATAGGATTCTCCAGGCAAGAAAACTGGAGTGGGTTGCCACATCCTCCTCCAGAGAATCTTCCTAACACAGGGACTGAATCCTCTTGTCTCTGTCTCCTGCATTGGCAGACATAGTCTTTACTATTGAGCCACTTGGGAAGCCCATATATTGGATATATGCCTTCAATTTTTATGTATAAAATTTTTTTGTAAGGTGTTAATGAAGGATTCCCTGGTTCCTGATACAGCAAAAATTTTGCTTGCAATGCAGGAGACCTGGGCTTGATTCCCTGGTTTGGGAATATTCCCTGGAGAAGGGAATGGCAATCCACCCCAATATTCTTGCCTGGAGAATCCCCATGGACAGAGAAGCCTGGTGGATTACAGTCCATGGTGTCACAAAGAGCTGGACATAACTGAGCAACTAAGCACACAAGATATTAATGAAGATCCATATTGTGGAAAGGATATCTTCTTGAAATTGTAGCTTTTTTACCTGTAAGGTTATTTCATTCCTTTAGGAAGGCGAACAGAGAACCTGGTGGGAAATAGTTCACAGGGTCACTAAGAGCCAGACACGACTGAGAGACTAACACTTTTCATAGTATTTACAATTTCTTATATTTCAGTGCATTTTTTTTTAAATGACAACCTTGTCCTGGTGAGGGGTCTTGTGTAACTCAAGGAAGCTGTGAAACACAACTTGCAATACCAGCTTAGACATGGGTCATAGTGGAGAATTCTGACAAAACATGGTGCGTTTAAGAAGAAAATGGCAACCCACTGAAGTATTTTTGCCTTGAAAACCCCATGAAAAGTATGAAAAAGCAAAAAGATATACACCAGAAGATGTGCCCCATGGATCAGAAAGTTTCCAATATGCTATTGGGGAAGAGCAAAGGGCAACTACTATAGCTTCAGAAAGAATGAAGCGCCTGAGCCAAAGTGGAAACAATGCTCAATTGCGGATATGTCTGGTGATTAAAGTAAAGTCCAATGCTGTAAAGAAAAATATTCCCAAGAAACATGGAATATATTTAGGCCCATGAATCAAGGGAAATTGGACATGCTCAGGCAGGAGATGGCAAGAGTGAACATCGAGATTTTTGGAATCAGTGAACTAAAACAAATGAGAATGGGCACATTTAATTCAGATGAACATTTTACTGTCGGCAAGAATCCCTTAGAAGAAATAGAGTAGCACTCATACTCAACAAGAGAGTGTGAAATGCAATATTTGGGTGCAATCTCAAAAATGACTGAAAGATAGTTGCTTCATTTCCAAGGCAAATCATTCAACATCACAGTAATTCAAGTCTATGATGAAGATAGAATGCCTAATGCCAAAGAAGCTGAAACTGAATTGTTCTGTGAAAGCCTACAAGAACTTTTTTATGACTAACACCTAATAAGTTGTCATTTTCATGATAGGAGTTTGAAATGTAAAAGTACAAAGTCAAGAGATACAATGAAGTCAAGAGTAACAATGAAGATTGGCCTTGGAATACAAAATGAAGCAAGGCAAAGGGTATCAGTTTTGTCAATAGAACACACTCATCATAGCTAACATCCTCTTCCAACAACACCAGAGACGATATACACACAGATATCACAAGATGGTCAACTCTGAAATCAGTTTGATTACATTTTTTTGCAGCTGAAGATGGAGAAGCTTTATATAGTCAGCAAAAACAAGACCTAGAGCTGTTTGTGGCTCAGATCATGAACTCTTTATTGCAAAATTCAAGTTTAAATTGAAGAACGTAGGGAAAACCACTAAGCCATTAAGGTATGACCTAAAGATACTTTTTATTATACAGTGGAGATGCTGAATAGATTCAAGGGATTAGATCTGGTAGACAGAGGACGTGAAGCATTATGGATGGAGGTGTGCAACATTGTATAGGAGGCATTCAACAAAAAATCCCCTCCCCCCAAAAAGAATTGCAAACTAGCAAAGTGGTTGTCTGAGGAGGCTTACAAAGAGCTAAGAAAAGAAGAGAAGCAAAAGACAAAGGAGAAAGGGAAAGATATACCCAACTGAATGCAGATTTCCAAAGAATGGCAAGGAGAGATAAGAAGGCCTTCTTAAGTTAACAATGCAAAGAAAAAGAGTAAAACGATTGAATGGGAAAGACTAGAAATCTCTTCATAGATATTAGAAATATAAAGGAAAATTTTCAAGCCAGAAGGGCATGATGAAGGGGAAAAAAAAATCAGAAGCAGGAGAGAGATGAAGAGGTGGCTATAATACATGGGAAAATTATACAAAAATAATCTTTATGACTCATATAATCATGATGTTGTGGTCATTAACCTAGAGCCAAACATTCTGGGATTTGAGTCAAGTGGGTCTTAGGAAGCCTACAAGCAAAGCTATTGGGGATGATGGAATTCCAGCTGAGCTATTTCAGAGCCTAAACAATGATGCTGCTAACATGCTGCACTCAATATGTTTCCAAGTTTGGACAACTCAGCAGTGGCCACAGGGCTGAGCAACATTAGTTTTTATTCCAATCTCAAATAAAGGCAATGAAAAGAACGTTTAATTTTGTACAATTGTGCTCACTTCATATGATAGCAAGGTAATGCAGAAAATCCTTCAAAATAGTCTTCAGCAGTATGTGAACTGAGAACTTCCGGGTGTACAAACTGGATTAAGAAAAAGCAGAGAAACCAGAGAACAAATTGTCAACATCCAGTGGATCATCAAAAAAAAAAAAAAAAAAGGTGGGGGGGGTGGATTTCAAAAATACATCTAGTTCTGCTTCATTGACTATGATAAAGTCTTTGACTATGTGGATCACAGAAAATTGTAGAAAATTCTTGAGGAAATGGGAATACCAGGCTACCTTACCTGTCTCCTGAGAAACTTGTATGCAGGTCAAGAAAAACTGTTAAAACTGGACATTGAGCAATGGACTGTTTCAAAATTTGGAAAGGAGTAAGACATGCTGTATACTGTCACTGTGCTTATACAACTTATATGCAGAGCACATGATGCAAAATGCCAGGGTGGATGAATCACAGGCTGCATTCAGATACCTAGGGGAAATATCAATAACTGATATGCAGATGACAAGACTTTACCAGCAGAAAGTGAAGAGGAACTAAATACACTCTTGATGAGGGTGAAAGAGGAGAGTGAAAAAGCTGGATTGAAACTCAACATTCAAAAAATGAAGATCATGGCATCTGGTCCCATCACTTCATGGCATATAGAAGTGGAGAAAGTGGAGTGAGTGAAGTCACTCAGCCGTGTCCGACTCTTTGCAACCCCGTGGACTACTGTAGCCCACCAGGCTCCTCCATCCATGGGATTCTCCAGGCAAGAATACTGGAGTGGGTTGCCATTTTCTTCTCCAGGGGATCTTCCCAACCCAGGGATCGAACCCAGGTCTCCGGCATTGCTGGCAGACGCTTTAACCTCTGAGTCACCAGGGAAGCCCAGAGTGACATATTTTCTCTTTTTAGGCTTCAAAATCACTGTTGATAATGATGGCAGATATGAAATTGAAAGACATGTTTGCTCCTTGGCAGGAAAGCTATGACAAACATAGCAGCATATAAAGAGATGAGGCATCACTTTGCCAACAGAATCTACATATTCAAAGCTATGGTATTTCCAGTCATATATGGATGTGAGAGTTATACCATGAAGAAGGATAAGCACGAAAGAATTGATGTTTTCAAACTGTGGTGCCAGAGAAGACTCTTGAGAGTTCCTTGGACAACAAGGAGATCAAACCAGTCAATCTTAAAGGAAATCAACCATGAATATTATTTGGAAGGACTGATGCTGAAGCTCCCGTAGTTTGGTCCCCTGATGAATGAGTCCACTTATTGGAAAATACCCTGAAGTTTGGAATTTTTGAGGGCAGAGGAAGAAGGCAATGACAGGATGAGATGGTTGAATGGCATCACCAGTTGAATGCACATGAATGTGAGCAAACTCAAAGAGACAGTGAAGGGCAAGGAAGACTGGAATTCTAAAGTCTATGAGGTCACAAAGAGTGGGACATGACTTAGGACTGAAAAACAACAATAGAAAATAAATAAATGTCAATGACATTCACATCCACAGAATAAACAGTGAATTCTGCATGAAATACAATACCTCTCAATTCTGGTCTTTTTGTTCCTTAGTCTCATCTCCTTCAAAGTTCCAAACACTATTGTCAGAAGAACTAATACCTCCAATACCTTTAAACATACAATTTCCACTGCTTCAAATCCTCTTCTGATTGATTTTTCCCTTCCTTTTTTTTTTCCAATGATTCCACTATATATTTGGTACAGTCATCTATTATTGAGCTCATCTAGATTAGTACCTTAAATAAAATAAAAATATAATTTGTTTTCTACACTTTATATAGGCATAGAAAAAGACTGAATAAATTCAAATAGAAATGAAAATGGAAGAATTTCTATCATATCAGTCACCTATTTACTAGACTTGTATTATTCAGTTCAGTCAGTCAGTTTAGTCACTCATTCCTGTCCAACACTTTGTGACTCCAAGGACTGCAGCACTCGAGGATTCCCTGTCCATCAACCAAATATTGGAGACTACTGAAACTTATGTCTCTTGTATCAGTGATGACATCCAATCATCTCATTTTCTGTCATCCCTTTCTCCTTGTGCTTTCAAACGTTCCCGACATCAGGGTCTTTTCCAAGGAGTTGGTTCTTCACATCAGGTGGCCAAAGTATTGGAGTTTCAGCTTCCACATCAGTCCTTTCAAAGAATATTCAGGATCAATTTCATTTAGGATTGATGGGTTGTATCTCCTTGCAGTCCAAGGGAATCTCAAGAGTCTTCTCCAACACCACAGTTCAAAAGCATCAATTCTACAGCACTCATTTTTGTTACAGTGCAACTCACACATCCATACATGACTACTGGAAAAACCATAGCTTTGACTAGACAGAACAAGTTGGGAAAGTAATGTCTCTGCCTTTTAAAATGCAGTCTAGGTTGGTCATATCTTTTCTTCCAAGAAGCAAGAGTCTTTTTAATTCTTGGATGCAGTCACCGTCTGCAGTGATTTTGGAGCCCAAAAATATAAAGTCCTTCACAGTTTCCATTGTTCCCCTGTCTATTTGCCATGAAGTGACGGGACCAGATGCCATGACCTTAGTTTTCTGAATGTTGAGATTGAAGCCACTTTTTCACTCTCCTTTTTCACTTTAATCAAGAGGCTCTTTAATTCTTCTTTGCTTTCTGTCAGAAGGGTGGCATCATCTGCATATCTGAGGTTATTGATATTTCTCACAGCAACCTTGATTCCAGCTTGTGCTTCATCCAGCCCAGCATTTCACATGATGCATTCTGCATATAAGTTAAAGAAGCAGAGTGACATTATACAGCCTTGATATACTCTGTTCTTGATTGGAACAAGTGTTGTTCCATGTCCAGTTCTAACTGTTGCTTCTTGACCTGCATACAGATTTCTCAGGAGGCAGGTCAGATGGTCTGGTATTCCCATCTCTTGAAGAATTTTCCACAGTTGGTTGTGATCAACACAGTCAAAGGCTTTAGTGTAGTCAATAAAGCAAGGGTAGATATTCCTGGAACTGTCTAGCTTTTTGATGATCCAATGGAGGTTGACAATTTTATCCCTAGTTCCTCTTTCTTTTGCAAGTAAAGTTTGACCATCTGGAAGCTCACAGTTCATATACTGTTGAAGCCTGGCTTGGAGAATTTTGAGCATCATTTCCCTAGCATGTGAGATGAGTGCAATTGGGCAGTAGTTTGAACATTCTTTGACATTGTCTTTCTTTGGGGTTGGAATGAAAACTGACCTTTTTCAGTCCTGTGGCCACTGCTGTGTTTTCCAAGTTTGCTGGCATATTGAGTACAGCACTTTCACAGCATCATCTTTTAGGATTTGAAACAGTTCAAATGGAATTCCATCACCTCCACTAGCTTTGTTCATGGTGATGCTTCTTAAGCCCCACTTGACTTTGCATTCCAGGATGTATGGCTCTAGGTGAGTGATCACACCATCGTGGTCATCTGGGTCATGAAGGTCTTTTTTGCACAGTTCTTCTGTGCATTCTTGCCACCTCTTCTTAATATCTTCTGCTTCTGCTAGGTACATGCTGCTTTTTTCCTTTATTATCCCCATCTTTGCATGAATTATTCCTTGGTGTCTCTAATTTTCATGAAGAGATCTCTAGTCTTTTCCATTCTATTGTTTTCTTCTTCTTCTTCTTCTTCTTTTTTTTTTTTTTTTTTTTTTTTTTTTTTTTTTTTTTTTTTTTTTTTTTTTTTTTTTTTTTTTTTTTTTTGTTTCTTGTCTTTCTTTGTTTTTTTTTTTTTTTCTCAGTCAGTGTTTTATACTATTCTTTTTACTTTGAAAAGACCTCTATTCAAATAGGCATCATCCTTGACCTCTGCNTTTTTTTTTTTTTTTTTTTTTTTTTTTTTGCGTTGATCACTGAGGCAGACTTTTTATCTCTCCTTGCTATTCTTTGGAACTCTGCATTCAAATGGTTATAGCTTTCCTTTTCTCCTTTGCCTTTTCAAACTTTCCTTTTCTCAGTTATTTGTAAGGCCTCCTCAGACAACCATTCTGCCTTTTTGCAGTTCTTTTTCTTGGGGATCATCTTGATCACTGCCTCCTGTACAATGCAACGAACCACGATCCGTGCTTCTTCAGGCACTCTATCATATCTAATCCCTTGAATCTGTTTGTCTCTTCCACTTTGTAATCATAAGGCATTTGATTTAGGTCATATCTGAAAAGAGCCTGATTCTGGGAAAGATTCAAGGCAGAAGAAGAAGGTGACGACAGAGGATGAGAAGATTGGATGGCATCACCGACTCAATGGAGAGTTGGTGATAGAGAAGGAAGCTTGGAATGATGCAATCAATGGTGTTGTGAAGAGTCAGACATGACTGAGTGACTGAACAGAACTGAACTGAATGGTCTAGTTGTTTTCCCTACTTTCTTAAGTTTCAGTCTGAATTTGGCAATAGGAAGCTCATGATCTGCGCCACAGTAAACTCCTGGTTTTGTTTTTGCTGACTGTATAGAGCTTCTCCACCTTTGGCTGTAAATAATATAAGCAATCTGATTTCGGTATTGACCATTTGGTGATGTCCATGTGTAGAGTCTTCTCTTGTGTTGTTGGAAGAGGGTGTTTGCTATGACTAGTGCCTTCTCTTGGCAAAACTCTGTTAGCTTTTGCCCTGCTTACTTCTGTAGCCCAAGGCCAAATTTGCTTGTTACTCCAGGTATCTTTTGACTTCATATCTTGTCATTCCAGTCCCCTATAATGAAGGGGATATATTTTTTGCATGTGAATTCTAGAAGGTCTTGTAGGTATTCATTGAAAGTGTTCCACTTCAGTTTCTTCAACATTACTGGCCAGGGCATAGTCTTGGATTACTGTGATATTGAATGGTTTGCCTTGGAAGTGAACAGAGATCATTTTGTCATTTTTGAGATTGCATCCAGGTACTGCATTTTGGACTCTTTTGTTGACTATGATGGCTACTCCATTTCTTCTAAGGGATTCTTGCCCACAGTAGTAGATATAATGGTCATCTCTGTTAAATTCACCCATCCCAGTCCACTTTAGTTCACTGATTCCTAAAAGGTTGATGTTCACTCTTGCCATATCATTTGACCACTTTCAATTTGCCTCGATACATGAACCTAACAACCGATAATAGGACCCTAACAACTGACAATAGGAACCTAACCTGCATAGGTTGCTATGCAATATTGCACTTTACAGGATTGGAATTTATTTCCATCACCTGGCACATCCACAACTGGATGCTGTTTTTACTTTGGCTCTGTCTCTTCATTCTTTCTGGAGTTATTCTCCACTGATCTCCAGTAGTATATTGGGCAGCTACCAACCTGGGGAATTCATCTTTCAGTGTCACATATTTTTGCCTTTTCATACTGTTCATGGGGTTTTCAAGTCAAGAATACTGAATTGGTTGGCTTGGAATGTGAAGTCAAGTGGGACTTAGAAAGCATCACTAAGAACAAAGCTAGTGGAGGTGATGGAATTCCCATTGAGCTGTTTCAAATCCTTGAAGATGATGCTGTGAAAGTGCTGCACTCAGTATGCCAGCAAATTTGGAAAACTCAGCAGTGGCCACAGGACTGGAAAATGTCAGTTTTCATTCCAATTCCAAAGAAAGGCAATGCCAAAGAATGCTCAAACTACCCCACAATTGCACTCATCTCACATGCTAGTAAAGTAATGCTCAAAATTCTCCAAGCCAGGCTTCAGCAATATGTGAACCATGAACTCCCTGATGTTCAAGCTGGTTTTAGAACAGGCAGAGGAACCAGAGATCAAATTGCCAACATCCGCTGGATCATGGAAAAAGCAATAGAGCTCCAGAAAAACATGTATTTCTGCTTTATTGACTATGCCAAAGCCTTTGACTGTGTGGATCACAATGAACTGTGGAAAATTCTGAAAGAGATGGGAATACCAGACCACCTAACCTG
>SJYX01014613.1:63600-74432 GCA_006410675.1 Oreotragus oreotragus
GACCGAGGATGAGATGGCTGGATGGCATCACTGACTCGATGGATATGAGTCTGAGTGAACTCCGGGAGATGGTGATGGACAGGGAGGCCTGGAGTGCTGCGATTCATGGGGTCGCAGAGTCGGACACGACTGAGCGACTGAACTGAACTGATATGAATCTGTGCCTGAGGGAAATATTCAGTCCATAGTAGTCTGTCTCCAAAACTTCCTGTCTTTTCAGTTTTCTTCTCAGTGTCCATGGTTCAATGTAATTTTCTATAAAATTACTGGTAAAAGGATTCCCATGTGACATCAGTGGTAAACAATCCACCTGACAATACAGGGGATGTAAGAGACCCAGGTTTAGTCTCTGGGTTGGGAAGATCCCCTGAAGGAGGAAGTGGAAACCCACTCTTGTATTCTTGCCTGGAAAATCCTATGGAGAGAGGAGCCTGGCTTTGAAGAGCTGGACATGACAGAGCACATAAACACCAATTTTATTTACTGATAAAAAGAATTTCTTTTGTGATTGGGAGGGGAAGCACATTACCTTTTGCCCAAATAGACCCAATAACTAATTCTAAATGCATTTATTTTCTGTAGTTTTTTTTCATTTTATGATGATCCTGATGTTCTCCACCATCCTGAAGCTTCTGGCTTGATGGAACAGTGAAAGCCTGGCAAATACAACTGGTCTTAATTTGTGAGTTAGCTAAATTTATTGTAAGTACAGAGATAGAAACTTATTCTAGCTAGTTAAATTAATGAGGCAAATTATTGGAAAATTCTGAGGCTTCAGGCATAATATAAGAAATTAGCTGAATTATCATAGCTAAGGATGTGATGAAACCAGTTCTCTCCAAGGGAATTCAGCAGTAGAAATTCATGGATGTTCTCACCAAAATTCACAAAAATGAATTTCATGTATAGTTACATTGCATTCTGTTTTCATTAATGGCAAATATTAAACATGTATTTTTTTTTTAATTTTACATCTGGTACATTTGGCTAAGTTACCCACCCACCCCTGAGTTAATCACCAATATTCAACAGGATTACTTGGCACATGGCCTCTGTATTGGGGGCTAATTTAAAAAATGAAGCAATCAGCTGAGCTTCAAAGGAAGACCACAGATTATCTATATTGACTGCAAAGAATTTATAAACATAAAAGAAGAATGTGAGAAGGCAGTGAATAATTAAAAACAGCACATTTAGAGACATAGCTATTGTGAGAAGCTCAAAGCAAAAATACCTAAAGCATTGCATCCCTTTCTATTTCAATATTTAATATCACAGACATTATTACCACAAAGTATTCTCAACATTAGACAAGGAATTATGCAATTAGGCACAATATAACTTTCTTTCATGGCTGGAAGAGATAGGGTAAACATACTCAATTTTCCCACACTTCACCCAGTCTTTTAACAAATCCCTCTAGGTTTTACCCCAGTTAACATAATTTCTTATTTCTTTGCTCTGCAAAATGGATTTTGAGTATGTTCAGCCTTTAGAGGAATCCATGTCAGTATGTCTAGTGTAATGCAACAAAATTCTCACAGGAGGGTCAACTCCCCAAATCTGCCAAGTGACGTACTTGGATTATCTCACTCATTACAGCATTTAGTACCGATTTTAGGATCTATTAGTACAGCTTGGTGTGTATTCACACAAAATAATATATAACCATAGGATTCTAGGATTTCTTCTTTTTTCAGGACTTGTATTTTCCACATTTTCCATGTAACTTCAATTTTGTGACTTATTGTATATCATTGTCTGAGAAAAATGCTGCATTTAGTTGTGACTTGAATATTTTCAATCCAGTCTATAATCTATATGACTTTATCTATCTAATCTCCTTTAAATAAAAAGACAAGAACAGTAGTATCTCATACAGTAGCCACTAGTCAAATATAGCTATTAAGCATTTGAAATGTGGCTAGTCTGATAAAATGTGCTATAAATGTAAAATATTTTGAAGACAGTATGAAAGCATCTTAATAATCTTTGGTTTAATGCTTAAATAATATTTTATAAATATTGGCTTAAATAAGATATATTATTAAGATTCCACCTCCTTCTTCACTGTCATACTATGCTATATGTTAAAAGATAGTACTTAAAATTTTTTTAAATTATATATGATATTCCATTATTTTTATATTGGACAATACTAGTCTAGAGTTAAAGAATTTGTTATGCAAATGTCTAAAGCAAATGCCTTTCTAAATATCAGACAAAATTCTGAATTACTGTTAATAAAATGCTATTTATATGATAGGTTCATAATTTTTTCTGCTGAAAACAATATTGTCAGTATGTCTTTCACAATTATATCTTAATCCTCTTATAAGTTGTGTACTCAAATGTTATCAATATTAGTAAGAGTATAATTCTATTCTCCACTAAGGAAAATATTAAAACTGGGACATTATTATTATTATGTAAGTTGTTAACTATTAAGTCATTTTGCTACTTAAAAATGCATATTTTTATAGTGGCGTCAACCTCAAGGCATTTCCTCTTTTGAGACAGTTCCAAATCATTGTACTTGCCTCTCCTTCACCTGTCCATTGTAGAACAACTATAGTATGAATTTATACATATGAACTAGTGGGTTATTTCAATGCCTCTTATTTGGAAGTGGGCAAAGAATAGACTAGGTAAGTGACTCTTCAGTGTTCCATTTGCACAGAGGGGTGCAATTATATTGTTATGGATTGAATAGTTGTGTTTAGCCAAAGTTTATATATAATACTAAAGCTCGAACAGCACACAGACAAGGTGACAGTATTTGGAGATACAGCATTTGGGAAGTAACTAGAGTTATTAGGTTATTAGTGGAATCCTTATTGTGGGACTAATGTCTTTATAGGAAAGAACAGAGAAATTTCTTTCTCTCTCTCTCCCATGTGCAAACCACCAGAACTCTCACCAAAAACCTTCCATGCTGGCATGCTGATCTCAGATGCATAGCTTCCAAACTGAGAGAAACAAATTTCTGCTGTTAAGCCATTTAATTTATGGTATTTTGTATGGCAGCCCGAGCTAAGACATATAGTAATAGAATTCATAATAAATATCATTTATAATAAATCCTCTAGTGTTAAACACTCAAGAAACTGCTGATAATTAGCTGGATTTAAGAAATGGCTTCATTATCATTTTGTGAAACTAAATTTAATCATTAAACTTAATTAGTTAGGATTACATATATTTTCCTGGGAAATTTATGAAAATATTTCTACCCCTTTAACAAAGCATGTGAAACAAATTAGTTTCTCATAATACTATATGACTTTTTTCTTAATTTTATACAATTCAAGTAGCCAAAAGCATGTTATAAACACCATATTCTTATATTTTTACTATTTAATAATCATTCAGTTTTTTATTTCCAAGAAATCCTTTCACAGATTTGCTTATTAGAATGAAATTTCTCTATACCTTTATGTTTTTCCAGGATTTGAATGTTTTGACCACTGTCATGTCCCTATCTGCTTGACTAGATTCCCTCCTTGGGAAAAAAAAAAAAAAAGACGAACTGTTTAATATAGGAATCTTATAAATTTAATAATCTGGTTAGTCAGGTGAAAATAGTTAAGTTTAGTCAAAAAACACAAATTTAATTTATGTATATACCTTCATTTGCTCTGCATGTATACACTCAGACTTGATTCTAATTAAATAATTAATTAGATAATTAGTCTACAGTAAGTTAATTTTGAAATATTTCAAATATACATGCATGCTCAATCATGTCTGACTTTTTGTGACCATGTGGACTGTAGCTCACCAAGCCCCTCTGTCCTAGGATTTCCCAGGCAAGAATACTGGAGTGGGTTGCCAATTCCTTACCCAAGGGTATCTTCTTGACACAGTAATGGGTCCTGAGACTCCTGTATCTCCTGTTTGGAAGNTCATGTCTGACTTTTTGTGACCATGTGGACTGTAGCTCACCAAGCCCCTCTGTCCTAGGATTTCCCAGGCAAGAATACTGGAGTGGGTTGCCAATTCCTTACCCAAGGGTATCTTCTTGACACAGTAATGGGTCCTGAGACTCCTGTATCTCCTGTTTGGAAGGCAGATTCTTTACCACTGAGCCCCCAGGGAAGCCCATTTCAAATACGCTTTTGAATAAATTACAATGTCTTTAATGGAAAGACTTTTACTAATTTCTTAGGAAATTTTTTTTTCACAATTATTCCTTCATTTTCTCCAAATGAAAACATAAATAACTTGAACAAAGTTGAAATTTTAAAAACTGTCTTGCCATGAAAGGTTATTTTTTTTTATGTTTCCTAATCTTTACTTAATATTTACTTGTTCTTTATGATAGTGTCAAACAGATGCATTGTTTTTATGAGGAAAAGAAATTCCCAGAAGTGTTTTACAAATGGATTCTGCAAACTGTAATTCATAAGAGGTGACATCTCCTGTAATTGCATCTGAGTATTCTCTTATGTGTCTTCTGCCAGAAATATATTTGATCACACTTGTTGCCCCTAGCCAGTCTTTAGTATTTTCTTTTCTGGCCCAGATCTCAACTTTGAAAACCAATAAAATTTTTATACATGAAACTGTCTTTATTATCTTTCTTATTGCTGTGTTCATTGGTCTTCTAATGGTTGAATGGATCCCCTTGGTGTAATTGTTATTAGCATGTCTTTCAAACAGGTGTTAAAGACAAGATTAAACAGTCTTCCATAATATGAGGCCAAAGACAGGAATCCTTTACTTTTATTTTAAAACCAGAAGGATATTAAATCTATTTCTCTTTGGCAAGGAAGCCTTAGTGTCCAAAATCTCACTTGAGCCACATTCTGCAAAAGGTCAAGTTTTCAGTGGATTAAAATAAAAATAAAACAAATGAAAACTCCAAAAACAGCCCCATAGTGAGATACTAAGTAAAACACTGATTTTTTTTTTGCTTTTGCTTTAGTGAAATTTTAGTTTCTCTAATGTTCTTCCAATGTAGGAGCCAGGTTCTTAGATGTCAAGTTGCATCATAAAGTAATTTATTTTTCAATTATGCACAGGAAGCTTATATAATAAACATATTGAAAAGGAAATAAAGATCCTAAATTTCTATTAATAATTCTAAATCTAGCCTTCTCTATATTAATTCAGTGATCCACATATCTGCAGATAAACTTCACATAGGGCAAGACAAGTTCATTAATACTGAAGAGTTGACACAGTTGCTTATTAGTTTCATATATATTCGTGTGAAATCAGAATTTAAGAATTATTTCAAAACTATGTGTTATATTCTCTTACTGCTTGCAATGACAGTAAATCAGTTTCAAAGATTGGCTTTATTTCAACATTGAATTGAGAACTAATATTTTGCTTTATAATTCTGTAAATTTCCTTTCCCTACAATAAAAATCTTTTATCTTTTCCTCAATAATTTTCTGTGCAGAAAACTGCATATCTGGCAACCAGTTAGTTACCACTTAAGCAAATTATAAAAGATTGCTTTACAGGCCTGAAATTTCATGTTTAAAAATGGAAAAAAAAAAAAAAAACTTTAAACAGAATCCAATGTAAATTTCTATTTCAGTATCTTTTCTTCTTTCTATTTTGAGTATGTGTTAAATTTTTTACAATATGTCAAACAATTGTAAATCTTTTTGTTCATGTAAATTGGCATTAAGATACAGTCATTTTTGTTGGTTATAGAATAGAAGCCAAACAAATATCTTTAATTAGTTCACTAATAATCTGGGTAGCTATGGGACTGGCCAAAGGTGAGTTCAACCAGGACCAGAACACAGCTTCTGTAGGTTTCACTTTTTCTTAATTTGTTAGTTAAAAGTGAAGAGTGAGAATTAAATACTTACCTTTACAAGGTAAACTTTGAAAGCATTTTTTTATAACATTAATTTTAATTCTAGTAATTGAAGCTATACAAGGGTATGCTTTATAAACTTCATGGAGCTCTTGTACACTTTCAATAACTGCATTACAACTTAGCATCATGAAATGATACTGCATTACAACTTAGTATCATGAAATCAGGGGCATACTTTGAATTATTTAAACACAATACAGAGGAATAAAAATGAAATAAGAAGCCATCCACAGTTATGCTCCTGCTGCTGTTGCTAAGTCGCTTCAGTCAGGCCTGACTCTTTGCAACCCTATCATATTCTGCTTGGCTCCTTTATCCATGGGATTCTCCAGGGAAGAATAGAATTGGTTGTCATATTCTTCTTTAGAGGATCTTCCCAACGCAAGGATCATACCATGAGCACCACCTGGGAAACTCATCCACAATTATACTAATTGTCAATTAAAAGTATTACCACTTTCTACTTGATATAATAGGTGATATCTAGTAGGGTATACTAGAAGTTATCTCAGATTCTTATCCTGCTGTACTCTATTGGGAAGGGTTTCCAAATAGGGTCAGGGGGTAGATCATATCTTTATGAAAGTGGGTATAGAGGGAACATATTTCAACATAATGAAAGCTATTTGTGAGAAATCCACAGCCAATATAATATTCAATGTTGAAAAGCTGAAAGCTTTCTCACTAAGATCTGGAAAAAGACAAAAATACTCACTTTCATCACATCCCTTCAGCATAGTTTTGTAAGACTTAGCCACAACAATCAGGCATATAAAAGAAGTAAAGGCTATTCAAATTGGTATGGAAGAGATAAAACTGTCATTATACACAGATGACATACTATATAGAGAAAACCCTAAATACTTTACACAAAATCTACCAGTACTGATAAATGAATTCAGCAAGGTAACAGGATATAAGATTAACATATAGAAGTTAGCTGCATCTCTTTACACTAACAATGAAATATCAGAAAAGAAATGTAACCAAATAACACCTTTTAAAGTTGCATTAAAAAATACTTAGGAATGAATCCCACCAAGTGGGCAAAAGACATATGCTGAGAACTACAAAATATTAATAAAGGAAAATGATGATTCAAAGAAATAGAAAGATACCACATACACTTGGATTGGAAGAATTAATATCGTTTACATGGTTATAATACCCAAACCAATCTGAAGATTTAATGCAATACCTATCAAAATACCCATGATATTTTTTCACAGAATTAAAACAAAATCTTAAATTTCATATGAAACCTTAAAAAACCCAGACTGCCAGAGACATTCTGAAGAAAAAAGAAGAAAGCAGGAGACATAATCCTCCTAGACTTAATAATACAAAGCTACATCCATCAAAATAGCATGTTATTGGCACAGAAACAGACATATGGTCAAAGGAACAGTACAGAGAATCCGAAAATAAAACACACACAGACACACCTATAGACAATTAATCTTCAGCAAAGGAAGCAAGAATATGCAATGAGGAAAAGAGAGTCTCTTCAGCAAGTGGAGTTGGGAAAGTTGGACAGCCACATGTAAATCAATGAAGCTAGAACACAACCCCACACCACACACAAAAAATTAACTCAGAATAGTTTAAAGGCTTAATTAAAGATGAGATATCATAAAATTCCTAAAAGACAACATAGGCAAAATATTATCTGACATAATCATATCAATGATTTCTAAAGTCAGTCCCCCAAGGCAATAGAAATAAAAGCAAAAATTAAAAAAATGGGGCCTAATCAAAGTTACAAGCTCTTGCACAGAAAAGGAAACCATAAACAACATGAAAAGACAGCTACAGACTGGAAGAAATTATTTGTAAACCCTCACAACAGTCCATCATTAACATGTGTATAAATAATAAATGCTACAGAGGGTGTGGAGAAAAGGTAACCCTCTCAAACTGTTGGTGGCAACATATATAGGTTCAGCAACTATGGAAAACAATATGAAGGTTCCTTAAAAAACTCAAAATAGAACTACTGAATGATTTGGCAATCCCAATCCTGGGCATATTCCCAAACAAAATTATACTTTAAAAAGATACATGCACCCGGTGTTCATAGCAGCACTATCTACAATAGTCCAGACATGAAAATGACCTAAGCATTCATTGACAGACAAATGGATAAAGATGTAATTTGTAAATATATATATATATAATAGTCATTACAATTATATATTATATATAAAATGTTATAATATATACATATTTATATTATTCAGCCATTAAAATAAATAATGCCATTTTCAGCAACATGGATGAGCCTTGAGATTATCATACTAAGCAAACTAAGTCAGAAGGAGAAAGATAAATATCATATATCAGTTAAAAGTGGAATCTAAAATATGACATAAATGGAGATATCTAAGAAAAAAAAAACAGACTCACAGATATAGAGAAAAGATTTGTGGTTTCCAAGAAGGAGGGTGGTAGAGGAGGAAAGGATTGGAGTTTGAAATTAGCAGGTGTAAACTATTATATATAGAATGAATAAACAACAAGGTCCTACAGTATAGCACAGGAAGCTATTTTCAATATCTTATGATAAACCACAATGGAAAAGAATATGCTTATACAGAGACAAAAGTAACGAGAAAAAAAATCTAATTTGAAAAAAAATACCTCTTCTTCAATGCTGTACAATCTGGGCAGAGTTGTTTGGGCTTCCCAGGTTGCTCAGCAGTGAAGAATCTGCCTGCCAATGGAGGAGATGCAAGAGATGTGGGTTCAGTCCCTGAATTGGGAAGATTCCCTGCAATAAGAAATAACAATCCATTTCAGTATTCTTGCCTGAAAAATTTTATTGATGGAGGAGCCTCATGGGCTACAGTCTACAGCATCACAAAGAGTCAGACCCAACTAATCAACTGAGTATCCATACATTATTAAATATAGTGCCCAGACATTTCTGGTGTGCAATGTAGCTGAATTTGTTGGCATTTCTGAGACCTTTACTTTGGGCAGAATTAAACCATTTTTGACTGCAGCCATGAAATTAAAAGATGCTAACTCCTTGGAAGAAAAGTTATGACCAACCTAGATAGCATATTCAAAAGCAGAGACATTACTTCGCCGACTAAGGTCTGTCTAGTCAACACTATGGTTTTTCCAGTGGTCATGTATGGATGTGAGAGTTGGACTGTGAAGAAGGCTGAGCACCAAAGAATTGATGACTTTGAACTGTGGTGTTGGAGAAGAGTCTTGAAAGTCCCTTGGACTGCAAGGAGATCCAACCAGTCCATTCTGAAGGAGATCAACCCTGGGATTTCTTTGGAAGGAATGATGTTAAGCTGAAACTCCAGTACTTTGGCCACCGCATGCGAAAAGTTGACTCATTGGAAAAGACTCTGACGCTGGGAGGGATTGGGGGCAAGAGGAGAAAGGGACGACAGAGGACGAGATGGCTGCATGGCATCACTGACTCGATGGATGTGAGTCTGAGTGAACTCCGGGAGTTGGTGATGGACACGGAGGCCTGGCATGGTGCAATTCATGGTGTCACAAAGAGTCAGACACGACTCAGCGACTGAACTGAAGTTACACTAAACACTGTGTGTGTGTTTGTGTTTATGCATGTGATTTAATTGTTAGCCCTCTAAAAGCAATTTTCTAAATACAGTGCTCCTTGAATTCTCAGTAGCAAACTCTAGACATGATTATTTTTTCTCACAGTTAAAATTTCAGATTTCACATATGAGACTACTTTAACAATCACAAAATAGAACATAGTCTAAAACCAAGCAAATTCACTGTTTGAAATAAATTAAAAATATTTGGAATGAAATATACAGTGCATAATCTATTTCACTATATCATAAAGGTTTAAACATATATTTTAATAGTTAAGGATATCTATGCATAAAGAAGAAAATAAACTACATTCAGTTTCCTTTATTTAGCATCCTATAGCCTTCCCATGACAATGTCATTAAACTTATTTTATTGATTGCCTACTGTTTACCAGTTCTCATGCTAATATTGAAAAGAAAAAGACTAATAAGAAAAAACATTTATATTCGAAGGTCTTTCAATCTGGTAGATAAAATGGGGAAAATAAAAGTTACTGAGATCCTGCTGGGGGCCTGGAAATATAAACCTTTTAATATGTATTATCTTGGTTGGCTGGAGAAGGAAGTGAAAACCCACTCCAGTATTCTTGCGTAAAGAATCCCGTGGACAGAGGAGCCTGGTATGCTGCTGTCCGTGGGGTCCCGCAGAGTAGGACACAACTGAAGCAACTTGGCATGCATGCCAGCATCTTGGTTGGCTGTATAACACAGTGGTTAAATATTTGAATTGAAGCTAAATTACCTACTTACTGATGAATGGTCAAGTCTATCTATAATATCTCAGTTTTTTTCCAAGTATAAAATTGAATAATAATCTTGTCACTGAGATCTGGGAAGTCAAATATTGAGTTGATATAGCATCAAAATGGAGGAAGTCTAAACCCTAAGTCACAAAAAAGAATATCAGCAGACTCATATTTAACTTCATCTGAGCAAGAAATAATGTTTTCTGGTGCTGCTGCTGCTGCTGCTAAGTTGCTTCAGTCGTGTCCAACTCTGTGTGACCCCATAGATGGCAGCCCACCAGGCTCCCCCATCTCTGGGATTCTCCAGGCAAGAACATTGGAGTGGGTTGCCAGCTAAATCACTACAATTTGGTGTTCTGTATGGTATATTTGTAACCACAGTGCAGCTTATTCAGATCAGTATGGAAAAGGACATCTTGTAGTATTGCCCTTCTATAATATTAATAAAATCTTAGATAGTGAGTCATAGGCCTGTCTCTTATACACATCTAGATGTGTATAAGAGACAGGTCTCTTCCATTAGGAATCTTCCATAAGCTTCTTAACCTACCCAGCATAGGGCAGACAGAATGAAAATCACAGTCACAGAAAACTAATCAAACTGATCACATGGACCACTGCCTTGTCTAACTCAATGAAACTATGAGCCATGCCCTG
>SJYX01014613.1:85887-104980 GCA_006410675.1 Oreotragus oreotragus
CCTGATGTTCAAGCTGGTTTTAGAAAAGGCAGAGGAACCAGAGATCAAATTGCCAACATCCGCTGGATCATGGAAAAAGCAAGAGAGTTCCAGAAAAACATCTATTTCTGCTTTATTGACTATGTCAAAGCCTTTGACTGTGTGGCTCACAAGAAACTGTGGAAAATTTTGAGAGAGATGGGAATACCAGACCACCTGACCTGCCTCTTGAGAAATCTGTATGCAGGTCAGGAAGCAACAGTTAGAACTGGACATGGAACAACAGACTGGTTCCAAATAGGAAAAGGAGTACGTCAAGACTGTATATTGTCACCCTGCTTATTTAACTTATATGCAGAGTACATAGTGAGAAACCCGGGACTGGAAGAAACAGAAGCTGGAATCAAGATTGCCAGGAGAAACATTAATAACCTCAGATATGCAGAGGACACCACCCTTATGGAAGAAAGTGAAGAGGAACTAAAAAGCCTCTTGATGTAAGTGAAAGAGGAGACTGAAAAAGTTGGCTTAAAGGTCAACATTCAGAAAACAAAGATCACAGCATCTGGTCCCATCATTTCATGGGAAACAGATTGGGAAACAGTGGAGACAGTGTCAGACTTTATTATTGGGCTTCAAAATCACTGCAGATGGTGATTGCAGCCATGAAATTAAAAGACACTTACTCCTTGGAAGAAAAGTTATGACCAACCTAGATAGCATATTCAAAAGCAGAAACATTACTTTGCTAACAAAGGTCCGTCTAGTCAAGGCTATGGTTTTTCCAGTGGTCATGTATGGATGTGAGTGTTGGACTGTGAAGAAGGCCGAGTGCCGAAGGATTGATGCTTTTGAACTGTGGTGTTGGAGAAGACTCTTGAGAGTCCCTTGGACTGCAAGGAGATCCAGTCCATTCTCAATGAGATCAGCCCTGGGATTTTTTGGAAGGAATGATGACAAAGCTGAAACTCCAGTACTTTGGCCACCTCGTGCAAAAAGTTGACTCATTGGAAAAGACTTTGATGCTGGGAGAGATTGAGGGCAGGAGGAGAAGGGGACGACAGAGGATAAGATGGCTGGATGGCATCACTGACTCGATAGACGTGAGTCTGAGTGAACTCCGGGAGTTGGTGATGGACACGGCGGCCTGGCGTGCTGTGACTCATGGGGTTGCAAAGAGTCGGACACGACTGAGCGACAAACTGCACTGAACTGAATATACAACTTCATTTTTCAGAACATGTTGTAAGTATTCTATAGAACATTTTTTGTGCTAAAAATATAAAACGGCTAGTTTAATGTATTTTAGCATAAATAGATGTAGGTCTTAGTACATGTTCCCATATGAAATGTGGCTTTCCTTCAATAAAAATGTGTTTCACAAGGAATTATAGCAATTATAGAAATTATAGTATTTCTTTTATGTATGCCAGAGTTCACAGCATATTATTTATCAAGTACCTGTAAGTCAAATAATAAGACATATATGAATTAACAATATTGAACATTCAGGTCTATATAAAGTTTTTTGTGTGCGTGTGTGCTAATTTGCCTCAGTAGTGTCTGACTCTTTGTGACCCTATGGACTGTAACAAGCCAGAATCCTCTGTCCTTGAGATTCCCCAGGCAAAAATACTGGAATGAATTGCTGTGCCCTCTTCCAGGGGATCTTCCCAACCCAAGGATTGAAGCAACCCACATCTCTTAGGTCTCCTGCATTGGCAGGTGGATTCTTTACCACTAGTGCCACCTTAGAAGCCCCATACAAAATTTTATAATCATGTTTAATTGGCTCATATAATCATGGAAAATAAATTAAAATGATATTACCTTTATAAGAAAATCATTATAAAATTTAAAATAATTAAATTTTACTTAATTATTTGAAATCATTCTTCAACTTACCACCACTACCAAATATGAACAAACTGAACGGTCTCAACAGCGTACTTTAAATCTTAGCCTATATGAAAGTGAAAGTGAAGTCGCTCAGTTGTGTCCGACCCTCAGCAACCCTATAGACTACAGCCTTCCAGGCTCCTCCGTCAATGAGATTTTCCAGGCAAGAGTGCTGGAGTGGATTGCCATTTCCTTATCCAGGGCATCTTCCCGACCCAGGAATCAAACCCAGGTCTCCTGCACTGCAGGCAGATGCTTTACCGTCTGAGCCACCAGGGAAGCCCAAGCTTATGTATATAATTGCTTTTATACACATGAGATTCCTCACATTTGAAGGAATCAAAGTTTCATCATCAAGTAAAACCAAATGTATTTAAGAGTCCTGGAATGTAATATTTTCAGAAGCCTTCTGACATTCTGCTGTAGTGCCATGAAAGAGCTGTAACTAGAGCTAGATTTCATATCATTCTCTTATACATAATTACAGCAACTGCCAGGAATTTTATAGCTCAAATACTTTAACTGGTTGATATCCCTTAAGGGTCATAAATTAATAGATTATGCCATTGTTGATTATGCTCCATGTTGACCCTGACGTCCTTCTTATAGGCTTATAGCAATCAAACAGCTGTATTATTTTGTTTTGTTTTAAACAAGTGGATATTTAATCTTAAAATCCAAATAAAATATAAACATTAATTAACACTTTTCAAATTATAGAAAGTTCAGCAAAAATGTACAATTTACAAAGGAAAAATGAATGATTTAGACATTCTCCAAGGCTAACTTAAAAATAGGCTTACAAATATTTGCGCTATATAATGATTTGTGCTTATTAATATATATATTTGATGGATTTGACATGCCTTTTATCCTTAAATCCTAAGTTAAACTCAGATACCATTAAATGCAATACACAGTAAAAGACTAATAATTCAGTTTAAAGGGATGAATTTTTTATTGATTAGCATGAAAAATGATTCAATATCTGTGTTTCACTGTTATGACTGTTAAACAAAAACAGTTACAATAACAAGTGAACAGCATTGAAGTGCAGTTGTTCCTCATTATTCATGTTTTATTATTTGCACATTATCTAAAATAAACTCAAGCTATGATTTTCTCTTTGATTAACTTAGTTCCAAATTTTGTGGAGAGGTAAGAATTTTCCTAAGTTTCAAATTATTTCTGATCTGTGTTTTAAATTAATGACATCCAGGTTTAAAAAAATAGCTGGGGAAAAGCCCATTATGTTTTGTGTTTACAAAAATCAGAAGGTATAATCTGTAATTGTATGCAAGGCTTAAGTTCAACATAAGAATAAAAGACGAAACCACAAGTTGGTAGCTTGAACGACAGAATGTCCATGAAATGTTGTCTAAATGAAAGAAACATCTCATTTATATTGGTCAACAGTATGTATAGGCCAGTCTTGATAAGAGACATAAATGGGGCGCACACATTGACTTTTCAAACACAGCTAGTGCATTTCTTTATTGAAGGCTTAAGAAGACAAAAGCAAAAACTGAATATATCTAAAAGGTAAATGCTGGATTCAAGTACATGGATACTTTAGTTGGGCTGATGTCTTTTTCAAGGAACACAACTCTAGCAATATAAAGATTCTTCAAACAGATATTTCCTTAAATCTTATAAGATTCAAAACCTAACATGATTCACAGTAGACAAGTGATGTTTACAATATGCATGCAACTATGTCTGTGTGTGTGTGTACTCAGTCATGTTTGACTCTTTGGGACCCCGTGGACTATAGCCCACCAGGCTCCTCTATCCATGGGGTTCTCCAGGCAAGAATATTGGAGTGGGTTGCCATTCCCTTCTCCAGGAGATCTCGACTCAGGGATTGAACATATGTTTTGTGTCTTCTCCTTTTCCAGGTGGGTTCTTTAACACTAATGCCACCTGGGAAACCCTAAATTATCCATAAATAACTCAAATTGATTATGAATATAATTAAGTATACTGTCAATTAAACTTGCCTTATAAAATTATTTTTAGTTAATGGAATAATTTAAATATCATAAGAATCCAGGTATTCATCCTTTTTACTGAGCAACTTTTCAAAACCTTTTAATAAATAAAATGATGACATTTGGTATAATTAGGTTCACAACCTCTCATGAAATATCATCTATTTAATAGTTTGCATTTAACAGGCTAATATAGCTTTAGAAAAAAATTCTATGATGAACAGTTAAAGCAAATGTCATCTTAGTCAACCACTTTTATTTATTTAGTGGAGAAAACATGAATAGAAATTCAGATACATTAGGACAGTATAATAATCTCATCACATTAGTAATGCAGATGGCACAAGAAGGTTAATTACATCTAAAGTGAACAAGTTTTGTTCATAATGTTCTTTCTTTAGATACTGCCCACTCCTCCTCCACAACAAAATGCAATTACTTTCTTTTCCTTGTCTTCAAACAAAATGTTGCACATGTGGCACAGAGTCCTTAATAAAGATGAATAACCACTCATTCCAAACTTACTGCCACCTTCAAGAAACTAGTTTGGCATCTGAAGGTGAAAAGACAACCCTCTGAATGGGAGAAAATAATAGCAAATGAAGCAACTGACAAACAACTAATCTCAAAAATATACAAGCAACTTATACAGCTCAATTCCAGAAAAATAAACGACCCAATCAAAAAATGGGCCAAAGAACTAAATAGACATTTCTCCAAAGAAGACATACGGATGGCTAACAAACACATGAAAAGATGCTCAACGTCACTCATTATCAGAGAAATGCAAATCAAGACCACAATGAGATACCACTTCACACCAGTCAGANTGAAAATATAGAGGAATGAGTCCAATCCCAAACATATTACATGTGGCATACTTTATATACAGTATTATGTATGCCACATAATGGCAAGATTATCTTTATCCACTCAGCTAACATCTGCTGCACTATATACTAAGCATCAGAGAAAGCAATGGCACCCCACTCCAGTACTCCTGCCTAAGCATACAATCATTAAGTACAGGCGAATGTAGTCCTCTCCTTATGATGTCTGTCGTCCATTGGGAAAGACTGATAGTAAAATAATCACAAAACAACAAAAAGGACTGTTTTATTTGGGCATGTGTGTGTGCTTAGTCATATTCAACGCTTTGCACCCCTTGGACTGTACCCCACCAGGCTTTTATGTCCATGGAATTTTCCTGGCAAGAATACTGGAGTGAATGTCCTCCTCCAGGAAATCTTTCAGACTCTGGGATACAACCCATGTCTCCTGTGTTTCCTGCATTGCAGGCTGGTGCTTTACCACTGAGACACTGGGCATACCCATTCTTTAGATAGCCATCCACAAATAATGGGCTTCCTGTATTTGAATGTTTGCCATTTTGTAACTAATCTTAGTATGCTTTTAGTAGCTATCTTTAGTAGATTATTATGAGAATTATTAGTTATGAAATATGCATCACTTTCTTGAACTAATGTACTTCTTTAGCCTTCTGTATTATTTCAATGGTTAAAATATTTAAATTTTTCTTGGCCTTTCTATTGAGTATGATCCTTAAAAAATATTGCCATTGTCTTTTCTTGTGTTTATGACAGCAGCAACAGATTAGCTCAATGAATAGCTACCTTAAACAAATTTGTAAATCAATGCCCAGTTTCTGTCCTATTATTGGTCATTAAGTTAGGGGCATCTCAAATTACATTCACTTATTTTCTCAAGGTTACTCTTATATACTGCAGATTTACTGCTCATATCTGCCCAATCACAGAGGGTTTTGTTTCCACTGTGATTAATTCAAGTCAAAATGATTTTGCTCTGAAAATATGTAGCTTTTGGGGGTATAAATATACTCCTCTGAACACTCCTTCTTTCAAAACTTGTGTTAAAAATACAACAGTAATAAGTTGTTTGGAAAAATCCATTGTCAGTATGCACATATCTTGTAAAATATCTGGAAAATAAGTATTTGCTTAAAATCTTTAAGCTAGTTCTATATCTTAGGAAAAAAAAATTACTCCAGGCTTAAATTAATCTAGGGTCCTTAAATAGAAAATCTTATCTTTCAGGTACTTTAAATTATATTCTTAAGGTTTTAATTTCTTAAAGTTAAAAATAGATAACTGTGCTCTATTAAATTTTTTTTATAGTTAACACATTTTGTCCTCCAGCTCATTTTGTATTCTGAGACCAAACTTGAGTGTTATTCTGGGTATCTCTGGACTTCATACTTGTGCATTCCAATCCCCATGATGAAAAGAACATCTTTTTTTTTGGTGTTAGCTCTAGAAAGTCTTGTAGGTCTTCACAGAACCAGTAAACTTCAGCTTCTTCTGCATCAGTGGTTGGAACATAGACTTGGATTACTGTGATTCTGAATGGTTTAAATTGGAAACATATCATTCAGTTGTTTTTGAGACTGTACTTAAGTACTGCATTTTGAACTCTTTTTGACTATAAGGGCTACTCCATTTCTTCTCAGGGATTTGTGCCCATGGTAGTATATATAATGGTCATCTGAATTAAATTCTCCCATTCCTGTCCATTTTAGTTCACTGATTTCTAAGATGTAAGTGTTCACTCTTGCCATTTCCTGCTTGATTACATCCTGTTTCCCTTTATTCATGGATGTAATATTCCAGGTTTCTGTGCATTATAGTTCTGTACAGCATTGAACTTTACTTTCACCAGCAGACTTATCCACAAATGAGCATCATTTTTGTTTTGGTTCAGCAGATTCATTCATAGTTCATTAGTGGAGCTATTGTAATTGTCTTTCACTCTTCACTAATAGTATATTAGATAATTTCCCTGGTGGCTGAGAAGATAAAGGATCTGCCTGGAATGCAGGAGACCCAAGTTAGCTCTCTGGATTGGGAAGATTCCCCCTGGAGAATGAAATGGCAACCCATTCCAGTATTCTTGCCTTGAGAATCTCATGGACAGAGGAGTCTGGTGGGCTACAGTGCACGAGGTTGCAAAGAGTCGGATATGATTGAGTGACTTTCATTTTCACTTTTCTAACCTAGAGGGCTCATCTTCCGGCATCATATCTTTTTTACCTTTTCATACTGTCCATGGTTCTTGAGGCATGAATATTGGAGCAGGTTGCTATTTCCTTTTCCAATGGAACACGTTTCATCAGAATACTTCACTATGACCTGTCCATCTCGGGTGTCCCTGAATAGCATGGCTCATAGCTTCATTGAGTTATGCAAGCTCCTTTGCCATGACATGGCTGTGATCCGTGAAGTGGCATGGAACAACTGATTGGTTCAAAATTGGGAAAGGAGCACCACAAATCTGTATTGTCACTCTGTTTATTTAACCTCTATGCAGAGTATATCATATAAAATGCCAGGCTGGATGAATCACAAGCAGGAATCAAGATTGTCAGAGGAAATATCAATAATCTCAGAGTGCAGATGATATCTCCCTAATGGAGAAAGTGAAGAGGAACTAAAGAAACTCTTGATGAGAGTGATAGAGGAGAGTGAAAAACCTGGCTTGACACTCAACGTTCATAAAACTAAGATCATGGCATCTAGTCCCATCACTTCATGTCAAATAGATGGGGAAACAATGGAAACAGTGACAGACTTTATTTTCTTGGGCTCCAAAATCATTGCAGATACTGATTTCAGCCATGAAATTAAAACAACAACAACAAACAACACATGCCCTTTGGAAGGAAAACTATGACAAAGTAGATAGCATATTAAAAAGCAAAGGCATCACTTTGACTACAAAGGTCTGTATAGCCAAAGCTACGGTATTATCCAGTATTCATGTATAGATGTGAGAGTTGGACCTCACATCCAAATCAGCCTCACATGCTCACATCCCAAGGAGTTGTGAAAGAAGGCTGAGCACTGAAGAACTGATGCTTTTGAACTGTGGTGTTGGAGAAGAATCCTGAGTGTTCCTTGGACAGCAAGTTTGCCTTGGAAATGAACAGAGATCATTCTGTTGTTTTTGAGATTGCACCTATGTACTGCATTTCAGACTCTTTTATTGACTATGAGGGCTACTCCATTTCTTCTAAGGGATTCTCGCCCACAGTAGTAGATATAATGGTCATCTGAATTAAATTTGCCCAAATTTAATTCCAGTCCATTTTAGTTCACTGATTCCTAAAATGTTGATATTCACTCTTGCCATCTCCTGTTTGACCACTTCCAATTTACCTTGATTAATGACCTTAACATTCCATGTTCCTATGCAATATTCTCCTTTACAGCATCAGACTTTACTTCAATCACCAGTCACATCCACAAAGGGGTATTGTTTTTGCTTTGGCTCTGTCTCTTCATTCTTTTTGGAGTTATTTTTCCACTCTATTCCAGTAGCATATTGGGCACCTACTAACCTGGGTACTTCATCTTTCAGTGTCTTTTTACCTTTTCATACTGTTCATGGGGTTCTCAAGCCAAGAATACTGAAGTGGTTTGACATTCTCTTCTCCATTGCATCACATTTTGTCAGAATTCGCCACCTTGACCCATCCGTCTTGGATGGCCCTACAGGGCATGGCTCATAGTTTTGTTGAGTTAGACAAGGTTTTGGTTCATGTGATCAGTTTGATTATTTTTTTGTGATTGTGGTTTTCATTCTGTCTGCCCTCTGATGGATGAGGATAAGTGGTTTATGGAAGCTTACTGATGGGAGAGACTGACTGTGGGGGAAACTAGGTCTTGTTCTGATGGGCAGGGCCATGCTCAGTAAATCTTTAATCCAGTTCTCTGTTGATGGACCAGGCTGTGTTCCCTCCCTGTTGTTTGGCCTGAGATCAAACTATGGTGAAGGTAATGAAGATAATGGCAACCTCCTTCAAAAGATCCTATGCACACAATGCTGCACTCAGTACCCCCAACCCTGCATCAGGCCACTGTTGACCCACATCTCCACCAGAGATTCCTGGACACTCACAGGAAAGTCTGGGTCAGTCTCTTGTGGGGTTAATTCTCCTTTCTCCTGGGTTCTGGTGTACACAAGCTTTTTTTTTTGTGTGTGTGCCCTCTAAGAGTCTGGCTGCTCTATGGTGGGGTTAATGGCAACCTCCTCCAAAAAGGCTTATGCCACACCTAGATCTGCTTCCCTCAGAGCTCCTGCTTGTGCAGCAGGCCACTGATGACCCGTACCTCTGCAGGAGACACTCAAACACTCAATGGCAGGTCTGGCTCAGTCTCTGTAGGGTCTTCTGGTGTGCACAAGGTCTGGTTTGAGGCCTCTGATCATCTCTGGTGGGTATGTGGTCTGATTCTAAATGTGATTTCACCACTCCTACCATTTTGCTGAGGCTTCTCCTTTGTCCTTGGAAGTCAGTATCTTTTATTAGTGGGATCCAACATTCTCCTGTCAATTTTTGTTCAGCAACAACTTGTAATTTTGGAATTTTTTCAGGAGAAGATGAATGTATATCCTTATACTCTGACATCTTGCCTGGTATAATCAATCAACCATTCAATATCACAGTAATCCAAGTCTCTGCCTGAACCACTGATACTGAATAAACTGAATTTGAATGGTTCTATGAAGACGTACAAAACCTTCTAGAAATAACACTTTAAAAAGATATTCTTTTCATTATAGGGGACTGGAGTGAAAAAGAAGGAAAGTCAAGAGAAACTTAGGCAAATTTGGCCTTGGAGTACAAAAAGAAGCAGGGCAAAGCCTAACACAGTTTTGTCAAGAGAACAAGCTGGTCATAGCAAAATCCTCTTCCAACAATACAAGAGAAGAATCTACACATGGACATCACCAGATGGTCAATACCAAAATCAGATTAATTATATCATTTGCATCCAAAGATGGAGAAGCTCTATACAGTCAGCAAAAACAAAACTGGGAGCTGAATGTGGCTCAGACTATGAAATTCTTATTGCCAAATTCAATCTGAAATTTAAGAAAGTAGGGAAAACCATTAGACCATTCAGATATGACCTAAATCAAATCCCTTATGATTATACAATGGAAGTGACAAATAGATTCAGTGGAATAGATCTGATAGACAGAGTGCCTGAAGATCTATGGATGGAGGTTCATGACATTGTACTAGAGACAGTGATTAAGACTATCCCCAAGAAAAGAAATGTAAAAAGTCAAAATGGCTGTCTGAAGAGGCCTTACAAAGAGCTGAGAGAAGAAGAGATGTGAAAGGCAAAGGAGAAAAGGAAAGATATACCCGTTTGAATGCAGAGTTCCAAAGGATAGCAAGGAGAGATAAGAAAGCCTTCCTCCGGGGTCAATGCATAGAAATAGAGGGAAAAAATAGAATGGGAAAAGCTAGAGATCTCTTCAAGAAAATTGGAGATACCAAGGAAATAGTTCATGGAAAACTGGGCAAAATAAAGGAGAGAAATGATATTGACCTATCAGAAGCAGAAGATATTAAGAAGAGGTGGGAAAATACACAGAATAACTATAAAAAAAAGATTTTCATGACCCAGATAACCACGATGGTGTGATCACTCACCTACAGCCAAGACATCCTGGAATGTGAAGTCAAGTGGGCCTTAAGAAGCATCACTAAGAACAAAGCTAGTGGAGGTGATGGAAGTCCAGTAGAGCTATTTCAAGTCCTAAAAGATGATGCTGTGAAAGTGCTGCACTTAATATGCCAGCAAATCTAGAAAACTCAGCAGTGGCCACAGGACTGGAAAAGGTCAGGTTTCATTTCAATTCCAAAGAAAGGCAATGCCAACAAATGCTCAAACTACCGAACAATTGCACTAAGCACACATGAGAAAGGAAGAAATGCTCAAAATTCTCCAAGCCAGGCTTCAACAGTACATGAACTATGAACTTCCAGTTGTTCAGTCTGGATTTAGAAAAGGCATAGGAACCAGAGATCAAATTGACAACATCTGCTGGATCATAGAAAAAGTAAGAACATTCCAGAAAAACTTCTATTTATGCTTTATTGACTACACCAAAGCCTTTGACTGTGTGGATCACAGCAAACTGTGGGAAATTCTTCAAGAAATGGGAAAACCAGAGCACCTGTCCTGCCTCCTGATAAGTCTGTATGCAGGTCAAGAAGGAAGAGTTAGAACTGAACATGGAACAATAGGCTGGTTCCAAATTGGGAAAGGAATATGTCAGTGCTGTTTACTGTCACCCTGTTTATTTAAGTTATATGCAGAGTACATCATGTGAAATGCTGGGTTGGATGAAGCATGACCTGGAATAAAGATTGCTAGAGGGAAAGATCAATAACCTCGGATATGCAGATGACACCACCCTTATGGCAGAAAGCAAAGAAGAACTAAAGAGCCTTTTTTGAAAGTGAATGAGGAGAGTGAAAAAGTTGGCTTACAACTCAACATTCAGAAAAACTAAGATCATGACATCACGTCATGGCACATAGATGGGGAAACAATGGAAACAGTGAGAGACTTTATTTTTCTGGGCTCCAAAAATCAGACCACCTATAGATGATGATGGCAGCCATGAAATTAAAGAGTGCTTGCTCCTTGGGAAAAAAAAAAAAAAAAAACCTATTACCAGCCTAGACAACATATTATAATGAAGAGACATTACTTTGCCAATAAAAGGTCCATCTAGTCAAGGCTACAGTTTTTCCAGTAGTCATATATGGATGTGAGAGCTGGACTATAAAGAAAGCAGAATGCTAAAGAATTGATGCTTTTGAAATGTGGTCTTGGAGAAGACTCTTAAAAGTTCCTTGGACTGCAAAGATGTCCAACCAGTCCATCCTAAAGGAAATCAATCCTGAATATTCCTTGGAAAATCTGATGCTGCAGCTGACACTGCAATACTTCGGCCATTTTATGCAAAGAACTTACTCATTGGAAAATATCCTAATGCTGAGAAAGACATTGAAGACAGGAAGAGAATGGGATGACAGAGAATGAAATGGTTAGATGGCATTACTGACTCAATGGACATGAGTTTGAGCAAATTCCAGGAGTTGGTGATGGACAGGGAAGCCTATTGTGCTGCTTCCCAGGGGGTCGCAAAAGTTGGACATGACTGAGTGACTGAACGAAACTGAACTGGACAACAAGCAGATTAAACCAGTCCATCTTAAAGGAAATCAACCCTGAATGTACATTGGAATGGCTGGTGCTGAATCTGGAGCTCCAATACTTTGGTCATGTGATGCAAAGAGCTGACTCATTGGAAAAGACCCTTATGCTGGGAGAGACTGATGGCAAAAGGGGAAGGGGACAGTTGAGGATGAGATGGTTAGATTGCATCATCAAATCAATGGATATGAATTTCAGCAAACTGCAGGAGGAGATAGTGGAGGACAGAAGAGCCTGGTGTGCTAAAGTCAATGGGGTTGCAAAGTGTTGGACACTTCTTAGTGACTTAACAGCAATGACAATGTGCTCCACCTTCCCATTAGATGCCAGAAAATGATTACATGGAAACGATATGCTTTTTCAGTACTTACATGTTATTAAACTGAACTATACATTATAATAATGTAAATATTAAAGAAGCATATCTCATTTCTATGAAATGTCCACTTTATGTATTAATTCAATAATTGTCAATAATATTAAAATACTAAAATTATAGAATTTACATAAATTAGTAGAATTTTCATGCTACAATTTAAAATGTCACATATTTTTCATGGGATTATTAAGTACTTTTTGGTAATTAAGAATATATGAATATGTGTGATGGCCAGAGTTCAAGTAATTTCAGTCTATTTGTACAAATAGTTCAAAGAAATGTTTTTATATTTGAAAGAAATCATTATGCTGGTCCATGAAAATGTCATTTAATTTCAAAGTACCCTTTTATTTATTTATTTTTTTTGCTAAGAAAGTGTCCTAGACTTGAGAAGCATTCAAATGGATATTTTTGAATTCACAGTAGTCAAACTAAAGTTGTCTTGATTTAATTGTGTGCAGATCTTAGAAAAATGATAGTTAACATAGCTGCATACAATAAGTTTGAGATCATAGAGAAATGTGCAGACCATTTCAAAATCTGGCTTTTCCAACCGTTCCCTTTTGTTTCTTTGAAATATCAAGTCAGAAATAAAACAGATAATGGCCCAGTATTTCTCATCAAGATATTTTTGCTAAATGCATTTGATTCTCCTATGTTAATTTACATAATGCTCAATCCATCTTTTTGGCAAAATGATGGTACTATTATAACAGTAATTCACAAAACACATAATAATATATTCATTTAGAGAGAGATTATTTTTTTTCATGAAAATCTGCTATATTTTTTTCCTCAGATGGCTATCCATTATTTATTTTTATAATTTCCCAGGAAACTGGGATTTATATCATGTTTTAAATCCTTATTTACATATCCTATTAATTAAGATGTTTTCTATTCTTAAAAAGAAAATTATTTTCCTGTTTGGTTGTGGAAGGATCTCTCTTTGCTTCTGGATGGGGATGATCTTCACTGATACCATGGAAGGAGCTAGAGTTGAGGATTATGTATCTGGAAGTATGAAGGTGCTTGAAAGATGCTCCTTACATTTTTTGAGCATAGTGTCTAGACTATCATGTTGGTATTTACTTATTTGAGGCCATTTGTGTGTGAGTGTGTGTGTGTGTGTGTGTGTGTGTGTGTGTGTGTGTGTGTGTGGTACTTTTGCTGGAGTAGAGCAGAATAGTCTGAAAGTTTTCTGCATTGCTAGGCTACTTCTTTTCTGGTATTTTGGGAGAACAGNTGGTATTTACTTATTTGAGGCCATTTGTGTGTGAGTGTGTGTGTGTGTGTGTGTGTGTGTGTGTGTGTGTGTGTGTGTGGTACTTTTGCTGGAGTAGAGCAGAATAGTCTGAAAGTTTTCTGCATTGCTAGGCTACTTCTTTTCTGGTATTTTGGGAGAACAGAGTTTTGTTGAGGCATTTTTGTCTGTACCTGTTGGTGTTTCAGGTTGCTTTTTTACTCCAAATCTGGCATATATAAGGCAAAAGTAAACCAAGGAAACTAACCTCCTAATCATCCCAGTGAGCCACCTTACATAATTTTCTTAGGCTTGTTTCAGATACAATTTCCAGAGATTTTATTTGTATTGATACTTAGTCAAAGAATTAGAGAAAGATACATTTATTTCATCTTCTCAGAGTCCTAGTGGTAATTCATATCCTTCACCATCCTCTAGGAATAAAAAGTCACTTCCTTCTGTATAGTGTAAACCATGAAGGGAGCAGTAATGAGTCACTTTTACCCCTCACAACCAAAAACATTTTACTGAAGGCCTACTGAGGAATTACATTTCTCAAACTCTTACAGCAACACAGGAGTAACAAGGAGCCCCACCTCCCAACCTTGGATGTCAACAAAAGCCAAGTGTGAAGCCTGGATCTCAAATTCCACCTGAAATTAAGAAGGTAATGAGTGCATGTCCCTTGCTGCAGTCCTGTTAGAGAAGGCCAGCAAAACAGATTTAAAATTTTAAAGTCAGACTCTCACTATATTCAAAATGTTTAGGTTTTAATCAAGTTATTCATCATGCCAAGACCCAGATAGATCTAGAATTGAATGAAAAAAAAAATTTCAACAGACACTAACACTGAAATGAAGGATATATTAGAATATCTGTCAAAGATTTGAAAATATTATGGAATTCTTCAATAAATAACAATAATCATGCTTGAAAAACTTAAAAGAAAATCTCACTAAGGAAATAAAAGATATACAAAAGAACCAACTGTAAATTTTAAAGCTGAACTATAATAACTGGAGGGAAAATAAATGGACAGACTCATTAGAAGAATTAAAGGAGCAGAAAAAAGAACCAATGAATTGGAAGTTGGACAATAACATTTGGAAGAATAGATAAAGAAAACTGAGTGCCGAAGAATTGATGCTTTTCAACTGTGGTGTTGGAGAAACTCTTGAGAGTCCCTTGGACTGCAAGGAGATTTCAACCAGTTCATTCTAAAGGAGATCAGTCCTGGGTGTTCATTGGAAGGATTGATGTTGAAGCTGAAACTCCAATACTTTGGCACCTAATGTGAAGAGCTGATTCATTGGAAAAGACCCTGATGCTGGGAAAAATTGAAGGCAGGAGGAGAAGGGGATGGCAGAGGATGAGATGGTTGCATGGTATCACTGACTCATTGGACATGTGTTTGAGTGGACTCCAGGAGTTGGTGATGGACAGGGAGGCCTAGTGTGCTGCGGTTCATGGGGTTGCAAAGAGTCAGACCTGACTGAGCGACTGAATTGAACTGAATTGAGGTACCTCTCTTTAGGTATGGATATATATATATATAAAGAGAGATACATGCCTACATAGATATATAATAGGTAGCAATCATTAGAACAACTACTAAAAGCTATACATAAACATACACTAGAAATATTATCAATAGATTAAAATGGAACTCTAAAATTTTTCAAATAACCCACAGAAAGACTGAGAAAAAAAAGAAATAAAAACCAGAAAATAAAAATGGATTTAGCCCTAATTAAGTTAAATGTAAATCATCTGACTGTAGCAATTCAAAGATAGATGGGCATAGTCGATTAAAAATACAACCCAACTCTACATTGTCTATAAGAAACTCAATTCAAGTGTTATGATATAGATAAAAATAAANATATATATATATATAAAGAGAGATACATGCCTACATAGATATATAATAGGTAGCAATCATTAGAACAACTACTAAAAGCTATACATAAACATACACTAGAAATATTATCAATAGATTAAAATGGAACTCTAAAATTTTTCAAATAACCCACAGAAAGACTGAGAAAAAAAAGAAATAAAAACCAGAAAATAAAAATGGATTTAGCCCTAATTAAGTTAAATGTAAATCATCTGACTGTAGCAATTCAAAGATAGATGGGCATAGTCGATTAAAAATACAACCCAACTCTACATTGTCTATAAGAAACTCAATTCAAGTGTTATGATATAGATAAAAATAAAAGGATGAAAAAAGTTATACCATGCAAAGAAAGAAAGCAGGTGTGGCATATTAATGTAAGATAAAGTAGTCTTCAGAGCAACGTAAATTCTCAGAAAAGGGTAAACTACGTAATAGTGAATCAATACTCCAAGAAGGCAAGGCAGGAAGCAACAGAACTGCAAACTATGTGAGTTAGATACTGATAGATCTGAAAAAGAATTAAACAAATATACAATTAACTTGGAAACATCAATGTCCCTATCTCAGCAGTTGATAAAACAATTGTTATATATTCAGCAAGTATATAGAAGAATTCTACAATACAGTTAATGAACATTTAAATAAACTCCACTTTAAAACAGCAGAATATGCATTCAAGTGCACAGAACATACCAAGATAGACCACATTCTGAGCTAAAACAAACATCAACTAATTTAAAGAACTGAAATCATAGAAGTGTGGAATCAAGCTAGAAATCCACAATAGAAAGATAACAGGAAAATTTTTTAGCACTTGTAAATAACACATTTCTAAATACTAATGAATTATTGAGGAAGTTTCAAGGCAAACCAGAAAGAACAGAGAAATGAATAAAAATGAAACTCTAACATGCAGAAATTTGTGGGACACAGTAAACCATGCTGAGAGGGAAGTTTATAGCACTAAAACAGAAAATGACTCAAGTTGAATTATCAAAGTTTCTACCTGAAGCATATTTTAAAAAACCGAAAAAAACATACAATGAGGAACCAACATTATCAAAATAGTGTAAATCAATAACATTGAAAATAGAAAAAGAGCAGACAAAACTCAGTTAAATGAGAGTTGTTTACTTTTAATTAATAAAATTGACAAAACTCTCCAAGATTGAAAAAAGAGACAAGACACAGATTAAGGCTACTAGAGCTCTTGCAGATTTCAAAAGAATGTTAGAGAAACCCTAAAAAACAACATAAATTTGACCACTTAGTTGAAATGAACCAATTATTCAAAAGCACAGTGTACCAAAACTTATAACAATCAAGCAAATTTAATTAGCATTTAAAATGCTAAAATAAAAATATAAAGGCCCAAATAGTTTGACTAGAAAATACTTCCAACTGTTTAAAAAAGAATGTCAATTCTAAAAAAAAAAAAAAAAATCAATTCTATATCTACTAGACTATAAAGAATTTTTTAAATTTTAGGTCATAAAAGTAGTTTTTTCCTGATATGAAAACTAGATCACAAAAATGAGAAAAAATATAACTGAAGATTAACATTTCTCATAAAATATCAAACTATTAGCAAATATATGTTCAGCAATATATATGAAGATTTATAAAGCATAACCAGTGGAGTTTGTTCCAGGTAAATAAGGCTAGTTCAATATTTGAAAAGTCAAACTATGTAACCTAACATGGAAAAAATAAGCAAAATCACATAATGATATCAATCAATGTCCAAAAAACACAAAATCCAACATCTATTGATGATAAAATCTCTCAGTAACATAGAAATAAAGAAGAATATACTTGTTTTAATAAAGTGAAAGTGAAGTTGCTCAGCCGTGTCTGACTCTTTGTGACCCCATGGACACCAGGCTCCTCTGTCCATGGGATTTTCTAGGCAAGAGTACTGGAGTGGGTTGCCTTTTCCTTCTCTTCCCAATCCAGGGATCGAACCCAGGTTTCCCTCATTGTAGACAGACGCTTTACCATCTGAGCCGCCAGGGAAGTCAGTCGACTTAATAAAGGTTTCTACAAAAAACCTATAGATCACATAACACTTTGTGATGAAAGACTGAAGGCCTTATCCTCAACATCATGAACAAGGCAAGTATATCTGTTCTCACCACAATTTTCAAAATAGTGCTAGAAGTACTGGTGTGCAATTGGCAAAAAGGAAAATAAAAACCACAATGGTTGTAAAGAAAGAAATAAAAATATCTTTGCAGAAGGTATAATTGTCCAGCTATAAGATGTTGAGACCTGACAGAAGTCATGACAGGCTTCAAGGACTAAAGTGGGCTAAAGCTACAATCAAGGGAAAAACTGGGTCACTGCCCAGAAGGAACTGAGATCATCCTCCCCCCAACCTTAGGGTTCAGCCAGTCAGCATATTCCCAGGCTCCCAGATAACATGAAAAGTCCCCTAAGCAAGCCCACATGTGCAAAAATTTAACCAATTAATAGATGCCAAAAAAACCCTTGCAACCAATCTGCCCTTGCCAACTCCCTGTCTTTGTTCTAAACCTATAAATACTGCTGTAATTCAGGGCTCGGGGCTCTTGCTCCACTCCACTGCGTTGGATGTGGCAGGGGCCCTGGCTCAAGTCAGAAATGAATTCCCTTTTTGCTTTTGCATTGCCGTGGAAGTCTTGTTTTCTCAGTTTTGGAGACTTGGACTGCGGGCATAACATTTGGGGGCTCGTCCGGGATCCCCTGATTGAGAAGAACAATACTTTCCAGGCATAAGGGAAGCCTCACTAGGAGGAAATAAGTCTGGATGCCGGCATCAGGTCAGGGGGGCAAAAGAGTTGCCCGGCCAGCATAAGTCTGAGGCCCAACGAGCGCACTGGAAGGCAGCTGGCTCTGGTAAGGAGAAAGCTTTCATCAGGTTTAGTCAGGGGTGAATTAGTCGTCCTAGCTAGCGTAAGACCGAGGCCCAGTGAGCGCGCTGGAGGGCAGCTAGCTCTGAGTGGGGGGAAAGAGAGAAGTTCACTTGATCCTGAATCTGGTGGGCAATGGACGCCCTTCGGTAAAGTAACTTTGGGGAACAGGACAACAACAACCCGGGATAAACCTAGTTCAGTGTTTTCGGTCGATATTTGTTTGTCTTTTGTCTGTCGCTTATTTCTGTGTGTCGGCGCCATGCTTGCTCTTTGTGCGCTTATTGTGGGTGCTGCCATCATGGGTCAAAGTTATTCTACACCACTGTCTGTAATGACTGATCATTTTTCCGATTTTAAGTCCCAGGCTCAAAATCTGTCGATGCTAGTGAAGAGGAGCAAACTAGTAATCCTGTGTTCATCTGAGTGGCCGGCATTTGGGGTCATCTGGCCACCAGAGGGAACTTTCAGTTTGCCTGTCATCCTGGCGATCAAAGAAAAAAATAATGGCTCCTGACCCTCAGGGCCATCCAGACCAAGCTCCTTACATCCTGGTCTGGCAAAAGCTAGTAGAAGACCCTCAAGCTTGGCTGAAACCCTTTATTCACAACCCCCTAGTGTTTCCGTTCCACAGATCCTGGTCGCGGAAGTCTGCAAGGAAGAAGACTGTGAGGCATGGGAGAGCCGGAAGAAGCTGATACTCCAGGAATCATCTCTATACCCTAGCCTGATTGATTTAGACACTGAAATC
>SJYX01014613.1:108620-144764 GCA_006410675.1 Oreotragus oreotragus
CGCAGCCCCACCTGATCGAGGAGGGGTTCCCTTTGTTGCTGCCAAACTGGGATTTTGAACGCACTGAAGGTAGGGAGCGTCTCCGAGTGTACCACCAGACTCTGATGGCTGGCCTCCGGGCAGGTGCCAGGAAACCAACAAATTTGTCTAAGGTAAACCTAATAAGGCAAGAGCCGAACGAGAGCCCTGCAGCCTTTTAGAGAGGTTAATGGAGGCTTTCAGGCAGTATACGCCCATGAACCCTCAGGCTGATGAGTCATGCGCAGCAAGTACTAGCCTTTGTTACTCAGGCAGCTCCGGATATCAGGAGAAAATTACAAAAGATAGAGAGGCTGGGAGAACAGACAATACAGGATCTGGTGAGGGCAGCTGAAAAAGTGTTTAATAAGAGAGAAACTCCTGAGGAGAGGGAGGAACAGATTAGACGGGAGAAAAGGGAATATGTGGAACGGATTAGACAGGAGGAAAGGGCATATAGGGCTGAAGAAAACTGGAGGAATCAAAAGGAGCTAGCTCAAATCCTCTTTGCGGGGGCGAGAACAGGGCCCAATTCCCAGAGAACTAGAGACACTCGGTCAAATGGGGGAGAAAAACCAGCTAGACAGGCCCTAAAGAGAGACCAATGCACATACTGCAAAGAGCAGGGACACTGGAAGCATGAGTGCCCCAAAAGAGACCTGAAGAGAAAGACTGTAAGAAAGGAGGAATCTCCCTCGGGGACCCGCGTCTTATATGCAGGGGAAGATAATGATTAGGGGGGTCACGGCTCGGCCCCCCTCCCCAAGTCTTGGGTAACTATCAATGTGGAGGGGAAACCGGTTGGCTTCATGGTGGATACGGGAGCCCAGTACTCAGTTCTCAATACTCAGGCTATGAAAGAGACTGTTCTATGGATCCCCGAGCCAACAACTCCCCGGCAGGTGAGAGAGTTTTTAGGGACTGTTGGGTACTGCAGGCTATGGATCCTGGGGTTCACAGAAAAGGCCAGGCCTTTATACGAAGGAAGCAGAGAAAATAAGGACTGGACTTGGACTGAGCCAACGAGGCAGGCATTTCAGGAACTTCGACAGGCTTTACTAAAAGTGCCAGCCTTTGCCCTCCCTGACCCAATTAAACCATTTCAATTGTTTATGATAAAAAGCAGGGAGTAGGAAAGGGAGTTATGATGCAGCAATAGGGACCTTGGAAGCGGCCTATGGCATATCTCTCTACACGACTGGATCCAGTAGCTGCGGGATGGCCACCTTGTCTCCGTATCATCGCGGCCGCTGCCCTCGTTGTCCATGATGCTGACAAGCTGACTTATGAACAGCGTCTCCTGGTCTACACTCCTCATGCCATAGAGGGGATCCTCAAACAGCCACTGTGTAAGTGAATTTCTAACGCTCGCTTAACCCATTACCAGGCCTTGCTGCTGGATGCTCCCCGGATACACTTTCAGACACTCTGTACTCTGAACCCTGCCACTTTACTGCCAATCCCGGAGGAGGACGGACCCCTCCATGACTATGTTGAAGTGCTAGCTGAGGTAACCGCCATATGGAAAGACCTTAGAGACTTGCCATTAAAAGACAGTGAGCTGGTATGGTTCACGGATGGGAGCAGTTATATAAAGGATGGACAGAGAAAAGCGGGGGCAACCATAGTAGATGACGCTGGGAGGGTCATCTAGGCTGAGGCCTTGCCCCCGGGAATATCCGCCCAAAAAGCAGAACTGATAGCTGTGATACAANGACAGTGAGCTGGTATGGTTCACGGATGGGAGCAGTTATATAAAGGATGGACAGAGAAAAGCGGGGGTAGCCATAGTAGATGACGCTGGGAGGGTCATCTAGGCTGAGGCCTTGCCCCCGGGAATATCCGCCCAAAAAGCAGAACTGATAGCTGTGATACAAGCACTAGAGAGGGAAAAAGGAAAAAGTCACTATTTACACTGACAGCCGATATGCGTTCAGCACTGTGCAAATTCAAGGCCCTATATACAAAGAACGGGGGCTCTTGACGGCAGAGAGAAAAGAGATTAAGAACTTACCTGAGATTCACAGACTCCTGGCAGCAGTCCACTTGCCCCGAGCAATATCCATAATACATGTCCCAGGACACCAGAAAGGGGAGGATTCCTGGGCCCCGGGGGAACCAAGCTGCAGATGCAGCAGCCCGTGAGGCAACTGCTAGAGATTACAAGACCTCTGTACTGACTGTAAGATTGCTGCCGCCGGGGATGGGAACACTTTCCCCAAGCCCCATATATTCCCCCTCTGATTTACACTGGGTGCAAGATAATACCACCTGTCCTGTTGGCAAAAACGGATGGTATCAAGACCATGATGACAACCTGTTGCTCCCTGCCAACTTGGGCAAGCACCTCTGTACCCATTTACATCAAACCACCCATTTGGGAAAAAAAGAAGACTTTGACACTCCTACAGGCAGTACAGCTGCGGTTTCCCCAGCAGAAGAAAACCATCCAGGATATAGTCCGCACCTGCAAGGCCTGTCAGATGAGACCGGGAAAAGGACAGCACACAGNTACAGTCCTTGGAATTTTCCAGACCAGAATACTAATGCCTCAGTTGGTAAAGTATCTGCCTCAATGTGGGAGACTTGTGTTTGATCCCTGGGTTGGGAAGATCCCCTGGAGAAGGGAAAGGTACCCACTCCAGTATTATGGCCTGGAGAATCCCCATGGACAGAGGGGCCTGGCAGTCTGCAGCCCATGGGGTCGCAAAGAGTCAGACATTACTGAACAACTAAGCACAGAGAGAACAGAGGCATATTCCTGACATTTTGCTTGTAACCATGATTTTTTTTTTTTTCTTGAACTTAATATTCAGGGATAACTTAAATTCCTATAGTTCTGATGATTTCTGAGAAATACATTCCTTTCATTATGTCCTTTTGTACTAATATTTTCTGTTTCCTACAATGGGATCTAATATAATTAGGGATTATGATAATTTTAGCAAATGAAAAATAAAAAGTTTCAACATATGTATTGAGTGCTATAGAAGTATGAAAGATCTATTGGTGAATATCTGGGAAAATTCACAGTTTATTCCTAGACTCTTTGCTTGTCATTTTAATCAGTACCAACTTATTTAATTTGGAAATCAATAATCAGGGAGGCAATCTTATATTGGTTTGTCAATTATTACTCTATGTACACATATGAGGAAATTCTTTACTTATGAATTCTTAAGAGACAACTAAAATACTTAACTAACTATCAAGATTGCTTTTTTGCCCTTGGAAAGATAAGCACATCAGAAACAGTTGGCTGAAATTACTCACTGAGATCGTTAACTGGCAACAGACATAAATGAATATATTAGGGTATTGCAGAGCAAGTATTTAGATTTTTTGAAATGGTACATTATACCCAAACCCTTTCTTGAAATGTCACCAATGATCACCCATCGCTTTAAATTTGTTTTCTCACTGTTATGAACTTGTTACTTTCACCCAGCTGTACTGACAGATGGTTGGTGACTTCCTTATTATTACACCTTGAGCTACTGCCAAGTATAACTCCAAGGGATTTGGGGTAGTCATAAATACCACTGTGATGTACTAACATTAATGTAGCATTAGTGAGGTTTTTGAGTCCTTAGTGCATAGTATATTGAGCTTAATATCCTTATCAATGTACTTGGAAAATATAGTTTAGCTTATATAGCTATTATGTCAGCAGGCAATTGACTAAATTGTAATCAGAAAGCAATAAACAGGGGTCAGTCTGGAGACAGGGGATAAAACAACTGGTGTCCTATAGGACTAATCTTAAATTCAGGGTTTTATGCTTTCATCACTGCTCAGAATGATGGACTGGAAAGTATAAAATTTCTGTTTGTAGATCATGCCACATTAAAGAGGCTAAGTTTCACCTTGGATAAGATTGTTAGGATTCGAAGCATCCATTATAAATAGAAAAAAGATATGACTAACAAAGTGAAGGCCAATATAAAAACACTTGTGAGGAAGAAACAATTTACTAAATTCAAGAAGGACAGTTGTTGGTTCATGATATTATTAAAAAAAAAGAAACACATCATGAATTCAGATTTTTTTGTTGTTGCTAAAGTAAATCTGCAACTCTACCTCAGTCATAATAATAAATGCAAACTTCATGATCCTTAAAATATTGTCAGAACACAGAAATATTTTCAAAATAAATTTAAAATATTTAAAAATATTGAAAATATCCCAACTAAATTGATATTATAAAACAAAATTCAAGAGTTATATCACATAAGAAATGTATAAAAATGCATTTATTACATTAATAGTCTCAGAGAAAAAATAGGACCACTTCATAGATATGCAGAATTTGATAAAATTCAACATATTTTATGATAGTTAAGCAAATCTTTATCAATGTGATAAATCGTTATCTACTAAAAACAGCAGAAAACAACTTTTTTGAGAATGTATGGGAATAATTCATTTAAAACAGGGAATATGACATAGGTAACTGCATAACACATTTCATTCTACATTGTACTCACATCCTAGCCAAAGGACTATGACAAGGAAAATAAAGCAAAGGATCATAGAAACTAAGAAATAAAGCCAACATTCTAAAAAAAAATTCAAAGGATATATACGCTAATGATTTACTAGTTATAAAATTGCATCTTAATGCAAACCATTTAAAAACAACTATAGATATTATTATTTAAGTATAAATAAATTCAGGAATAAACAAAGCCATTAATATAATTAGCAAACAGAAATATAACTAGTAAAATATTATTAAACATTAAAGATACTTATATCATTTAAAATAAGAAACTTAATCCATAGTCTTGGGGGAAAAATTTTAGCTCTGTATATACACCAATTCTTTTCAAATTGAGCAAAAATGCAATTCAAATTTACTAATTATCTGACAGGTTGATTGTGAAACTTGGGCAAACTAATTTTCATAGTTATATGTGAAAGACTAGTTTCCAAAATAGCTTAAAGGCTTTCAGAAAGCAATTTGAGGGTTCTTCATATGAAGTTATAATAAATAAAAGTGTAGTACTGAAATAGAAAAATTAACCAATCAGACGTAATAGGAAAAAAACTAGGATATGATTTTACTGGGTTGTTTGACTAAATTAAATCAGCAGATAAAGATTGTAAATGTCGCTCAGTTGTGTCCAACTCTTTGCTACCCTATGGACTATATGGAATTCTCCAGGTCAGAATACTGGAGTGGGTAGCCTTTCCCTTCTCCAGGGGATTTTCCCAACCCGGGAATCCAACTATGGTCTCCTGCATTGCAGGCAGATTCTTTACCAACTGCACTATCAGAAAAGACTGATAACGTCCTGATAGCCACTAAAAGATGGTAAAACAGTTCTTTGACTATTCCCTATTATAGTCATGCATATATATCAATTCCAGATGGGTTTAGAACTTAAATTTGAAAAAGAAAAAACTTTAAAGTTTTGGAAGAAAATATAGGAGCCATAAGCAAGTTTTCTGACACTATGGGGGGAGAGATGTCTTAAAGATGATTTTAAAAAGCTGAATATGCAAAAAATATGGATAAATTTTAATATATTAAAATTAACGCTTTATTTAAACAGAAGATATCAGAATGAAACATATTAAAATTTAAAATATAAATGTGAATTGTAAATTAGAAGTAAAAGTCATAATGGAACAAATATTTAGTATAAAAAGTAAAAGAACTACAAAATTTGAATTAAAATGAGCAAAATTCAGATATATATTTTACAATAGAAGAAACACACATGACATGGTTTTTAAAAAAGATTTTTGAAGTGAGCCATTTTTAAAGTCTTTATTGAATTTGTTACAATATTGCTTCTGCTTTATATTTTTATATTGGCCCCAAAGCATGTGGGGTCTTGTTCCCCAACCAGGGATGAAACATGCATCTCCTGCACTGTAAGGTGAAGTTTTAACTACTGAACCACCAAGGAAGTCCGGTGACTGATATGCACTTAAAATATTATTTCAGTTCAGTTCAGTTCAGTTGCTCAGCCGTGTCTGACTCTTTGTGACCCCATGAACTGCAGCACTCCAAGCTTCCCTGTCCACCACCAGCTCACAGAGCCTACGCAAACCCATGTGCATTGGGTTGGTATGCCATCAAACCATCTCATTCTCGTTAGTCCCCTTCTCTTCCAGCCCTCAATCTTTCCCAGCATCAGAGTCTTTTCCAGTGAANAACCAGGGATGAAACATGCATCTCCTGCACTGTAAGGTGAAGTTTTAACTACTGAACCACCAAGGAAGTCCGGTGACTGATATGAACTTAAAATATTATTTCAGTTCAGTTCAGTTCAGTTGCTCAGCCATGTCCGACTCTTTGTGACCCCATGAACTGCAGCCCTCCAAGCTTCCCTGTCCACCACCAGCTCACAGAGCCTACGCAAACCCATGTGCATTGGGTTGGTATGCCATCAAACCATCTCATTCTCGTTAGTCCCCTTCTCTTCCAGCCCTCAATCTTTCCCAGCATCAGAGTCTTTTCCAGTGAGTCAACTCTTTGCCTGAGGTGGCCAAAGTACTGGAGTTTCAGCTTTAGCATCATTCCTTCCAAAGAAATCCCAGGGCTGATCTTCAGAATGGATTGGTTGGATCTCCTTGCAGTCCAAGGGACTCTCAAGAGTCTTCTCCAACACCACAGTTCAAAAGCATCAATTCTTCAGCACTCAGGTTTCTTTATAGTCCAACTCTCACATGCATACATGACCACTGGAAAAAATATAGCCTTAACTAGACGGACCTTTGTTGGCAAAGTAATGTCTCTGTTTTTTAATATGCTATATCAGTTGGTTATAACTTTCCTTCCAAGGAGTGAGCATCTTCTAATTTCATGGCTGCAATCACGATCTGTAGTGATTTTGGAGCCCCCCAAAATAAAGTCAGACACTGTTTCCACTGTTTCTCCATCTATTTCCCATGAAGTGATGGGACCAGATGCCATGATCTTAGTTTTCTGAATGTTGAGTTTTAAGCCAACTTTTCACCTCCTCTTTCACTTTCATCAAGAGGCTCTTTAGTTCCTCTTCACTTTCTGCCATAAGGGTGGTGTCATCTGCATATCTGAGGTTATTGATATTTCTCCTGGCAATCTTGATTCCAGCTTGTGCTTAATACAGGGCAGCATTTCTCATGATGTACTCTGCAAATAAGTTAAATAAGCAGGATGACAATATACAGCCTTGACGTACTCCTCCTATTTGGAACCAGTCTGTTGTACCATGGCCAGTATTAACTGTTGCTTTCTGACCTGCATATAGGTTTCTCAATCAGGTCAGGTGGTCTGGTATTCCTATCTCTTGAAGAATTTTCCACAGTTTATTGTGTTCCACACAGTCAAAGGCTTTCACATAGTCAATAAAGCAGAAATAGATGTTTTTGTGGAACTTTCTTACTTTGTCAAATATCCAGAGGATGTTGGCAATTTGACCTCTGCTTCCTTTGCCTTTTCTAAAACCAGCTTGAACATCTGGGAGTTCATGGTTCAGGTACTGCTGAAGTCTGGCTTGGAGAATTTTGCGCATTACTTTTCTAGCATGTGAGATAAGTGCAATTGTGTGGTAATTTGAGTATTCTTTGGAATTGGAATGAAAACTGACTTTTCCAGTCTTGGGGCCACTGCTGAGTTTTCCAAATTTGCTGACATATGGAGTGCAGCACTTTCACAGAATTTCTTTGAGGATTTGAAATAACTCAACTTGGATTCCATCTCTTCCACTATTTTTGTTCGTAGTGATGCTTCCTTAGGTGCTCTTGACTTCACATTCTAGGAGGTCTGGCTTTAGGTGACTGATTACACCATCATGATTATCTGGGTCGTGTAGATCTTTTTTGTATAGTTCTGTGTATTCTTGCCACTTCTTCTTAATATCTTTTGCTTCTGTTAGGTCCATACCATTTCTTTCCTATATTGATCCCATTTTTGCAAGAAATGTTCCCTTGGTATCTCTAATTTTCTTGACGAGATCTCTAGTCTTTCCCATTTTATTGTTTTTCCTCTATTTCTTTGCACTGATCACCGAGGAAGGCTTTCTTGTGTCTCCTTGCTATTCTTTGGAACTCTGCATTCAAATGGTGTATCTTTCCTTTTCTCCCTTGGTTTTCACTTCTCTTCTTTTCACAACTATTTGTAAGGCTCCTCAGGCAGCCATTTTGCTTTCCTGAATTTCTTTTTCTTGGGGATGATCTTGATCCCTGTCTCCTTTACAATGTCACAAACCTCTGTCCATAGTTCATCAAGCACTCTGTCTATCAGATCTAGTCCCTTAAATCTATTTCTCACTTCCCTGTATAATCATAAGGGATTTGATTTAGGTCATACCTGAATGGTCTAGTGGTTTTCCCTACTTTCTTCAATTTGAGTCTGAATTTAGCAATAAGGTGTTCATGATCCGTGCCACAGTCAGCTCCTGGTCATGTTCTTTGCTGACTGTATAGACTTATCCATCTTTGGCTGCAAAGGATATAATCAATCTGATTGGTGTTGGTCATCTGGTGATGTACATGTGTAGAGTCTTCTCTTGTGTTGTTGGAAGAGGGTGTTTGCTATGACCAGTGTGTTCTCTTGGCAGAACTTTATTAGCTTTTGCCATGTTTCATTCCGCATTCCAAGGCCAAATTTGCCTGTTACTCCAGGTGTTTCTTGACTTCCTACTTTTGCATCCAGTCCCCTATAATGAAAAGGACATCTGTTTTAGGTGTTAGTTCTAAAAGGTCTTTTAAGTCTTCATAGAACCTTTCAACTTCAGCTTCTTCAGTGTTACTGGTTTGCATATAGACTTGAATTACCATAATATTGAATGGTTTTCCTTGGAATGAACAGAGATCGTTCTGTCATTTTTAAAATGTATCCAAGTACTGCATTTCAGACTCTTTTTTTGACTATGATGGCTACTCCATTTCTTCAAAGGGATTCCTGCTTACATTAGTAGATATAATGGTCATCTAAATTAAATCCACCTACTACAGTCCATTTTAGTTCACTGATTTTAGAACGGTGACTTTCACTCTTGCCATCTCCTATTTGACCACTTCCAGTTTGCCTTGATTCATGGACCTAATATTCCAGGTTCCTGTGTTTTATTGCTCTTTGTAGCATCAGACCTTGCTTCTATCACCAGTTTCATCCACAACTGGATGTTGTTTTTGCTTTGGCTCCATCCCTTCATTCTTTCTGCAGTTTTTTTTCTGCTCATCTCCAGCAGCATATTGGGCAACTACCGACCTGGGGAGTTCATCTTTTAGCCTATCTTTTTGCCTTTTCTTAGTGTTCATGGGGTTCTCAAGGCAAGAATGCTGAAATGGTTTGCCATTTCGTCTCCAGTGGACCACATTCTTTCAGACCTCTCCACCATGACCCATCAGTCTTGGGTGGCCCCACATGGCATGGCCTGGTTTCATTGAGTTACTCAAGGCTGCTTCACTAATAATTAAGAAATTAAAAGTATATATACATACTATACAGTAAATTAAAAACTCTGTACAGTGCCTACTGTTTAGGTAGGAAAGTATGGGATGAAGGAAGAGTATATAGGGAGATGCAAATTATTTATAAGGCCTAGTGGATCTCTATTTTTTTGTATTTCATGTACATCAAAAATATATATTTAAATATATATATTTGAATTATGTATAGTATATGTGATTTTATATTTATGCTAGAAATTGATAGACAGTTGTTTTGATATCCAATATCAAAAGGAATTGATCCCAGAAACTTTGGATTATCAAAATCCATGGATGCTCAAGTTCCATATTTAAAATAACGTATCACTGTTCGCCCTCCATAGTAACACATTCTGCCTCCATGGATACAGCTAACTGTGTATTCTATAGCAGTTTGGTTGAATCTGCAGAACCCACTGATTCAGAGGGCTAATTGCATTCTTTTAGAATATTCAAATGTTATGTATAGTAAAGAATATTTAAAATTCTCACTGAATTACAAAATAATATTGTGCTCACTATGGCAAATAAAAACACAGAATTATCTTACCAATAATTCATCCAAAAAGTATTTTCCAATAATTTTCAAAACCATATCCAATATTATCACTGTTATGACTCTTATCTTCTTCATTCTTTTTGTTCTTGTTAATCAAGCTAACATTGTTGTTTTAGCTGCTAAGTCAAGTCAAGTTAACGTAACTCTGCTGCTGCTGCTGCTGCTGCTGCTAAGCACTTCAGTCGTGTCCGACTCTGTGTGACCCCATAGATGCCAAAGCCCACCAGGCTCCCCCGTCACTGGGATTCTCCAGGCAAGAACACTGGAGTGGGTTGTCATTTCCTTTTCCAATGCATGAAAGTGAAAAGTAAAAGTGAAGCTGCTCAATCGTGTCCGACTTTTTGTGACCCCATGGAGTAACTCAGTCTATCCCAACTCTTTGCAACCCCATGGACTATACAATCCCTGAAATTCTCCAGGTCAGAATACTGGAGTGGGTAGCCATTCCCTTACTCCAAGGGATCTTCCCAACACAGAGATTGAACCTAGGTCTCCTGAAGTGCAGGCAAATGCTTTACCAGCTGAGCCACAAGGGAAGCTCAAGAATACTGGAGTGGGTAGCCTATCCCATCTCCAGCGGATCTTTCTGACCCAGAAACTGAACCAGGGTCTCCTGAATTGCAGGCAGCTTCTTTACCAGCTGAGCTACCAGGGAAGTCCATTGCCAAGTCGTATCCAACTCTTGTGGACCCCATGGACTGTAGCTCACCAGGCTTCTCTGTCAGTGGGATTTCCTAGGCAAGAATACTAGAGTGAGTTGCCATTTTCTCAAAGTGATCTTCCTCATCCAAGGGATTGAACCTGTATCTCCTGTATTGGCAGGCAGAATCTTTACCACTGAGCCACCAGGGAAGACCTTAGCTAGCTTAGAAAAATATGAAACATTTTGCACTTTTGAAACAAATAATCTCACTTCATGTACACTGTAATAATCATTGGCTCCTTTTGTTGTTGTTGTTGTTTTCCTCTTATCGTCATTTGTTGATAAAACACTATACATTCCACAATACATTATTTCCATTTTGAATTTACTAACTTATGTATAAATTTCAGTAACTGCACATTGTTATAGAGATAGAATTTGGAGATATGACTTGCTTATTAAAGCTCTGAATTAAAATATCCAAAATTTAAGGTGACTGTCCAGTAACTTGCAAGTTGTTTAAACCATATTATTTAGTATAGAGATATCAATGATTATTGAGATAAATTCCAGAATTTGAGGAGGTTTAGCTGATTAAAAGTGTGAAGCATATTTATTAGAGAGGGACCTGTGCCAACAAAGATTTTTGCCTCTCCCTTATCTAGGTATTGTATTTTGTTCTCTATTACTTAAATGTAATATATGAGGGTAGACAGAATTCCTTCCCTTAAAAAGTAAAAAATGAATTTAATTAAGAAACATTTCATTAACATGGAGGAAGCTATTCTTTTCTTCTTATTATAATAATGGTTTTCTAAAATTGCAGATTCAAGTAAGATGGAAGGCATTGGCACATATTACATCAGTATTTCAAATCTTTATACATTATAATTTTACAGATGTGAACAAAATTTATTTTTACAAACAGCAAAATAATAAAGATCAATTTTCCTTGTTAACTTTCCACTTTTTTTTCACTTCATTGTTCTAGTCTGTTGCCTGATCTGTCAAAACAAGCATAGAAATACATGGTACATAAAATGATACTAAAGAAATCTACTCAATGTAATACTGAAAATATCTCAGAAAATGTATTGTGATTTTTCTCATGTATTTTCCAAGAAACAAATCCACTATTTTTTATTTTCACAAAATCAGCATAAAATAAAACTGATATTTATGTGGAGTAATTTTCTAAATCAAAGAACAAAATATAAAAATATAAAAAAGTGAAATAAATTAAACTGACAAAAAATCACCCTTTCTAGAAAGAATGCAGAATAAAACCAAACAATGAATTAATGGATACAATAAAAAGCAATGATATATGAAATTTACATTAATAACAACATTTTAGACAAATTTAGAACTAAAACTGTTGCAAGGAAGAATTCTGAAATGGTTGAGATGATAGTAACAAATATTAATTGGCAGCTGCAAAATATATAGCCAATAGCTTTTTCTAAGGGTATGATAAATGATGAGTAAATCACTAAACATGTTATTCCAATAAATTTGATCAAGATGAAAACACACTGTCAGTAAGTCATGATAATTTTAATAAATATAAACTACTTAATCACATGCTGTAATTCTTGTCAAAAATATGTTGATTTTTTGGAGTTTCATAGATAAATACTCTATGAAATTTCAACAATAAAAATCATATGTGTTTGAATTTATGTCAAAAAGTGAAGATTTAGATAAGTTGTCAACACTAAAGATAGCTTATTCTACTCATTCCTGCTAAGACAATTAAGGCATGCAACAATTTCCTCCAGAAGATTATTATCCCATTTAAATTAACACATTTTGTTTTAGCAAATGTATTTTATATTGGAAGTTGTAGAAGTCAGATAAAATTAATTATAAAATCATAATTATAATTTAGATAGTTCTCTTTAAAGAAATGGAAAAAATACTCTGTTTTATTTAAACTCTTTGGCTTGAAGTTAACATCTCTGGTCACTTTAAGAAAATAAATATTCTTTTCTCAAGTATCTCTTTATTCTTTCTGTTCTTCACAGCTCCTTTGCCATTTGACACCATTTGGCTGTTTACTGTCTTCTTACCCAATAAAATGTAATCCTCTTAAAGACTTTGTTTTATTTTATTGCCTTCATGTCTATCACCAGGACTTCCTTCATGGCTCAGTGTTAAAGAATATGCCTGCCAATGCAGGAAACAAGGGTTCAATCCCTGATCCAGGAAGATCCCACAAGCCATGGAACAACTACGCCCATGCACCACAGCTATTGAGTTTCTGCTCTAGGGCCCAGGAGCTGCAACTAATATGTGCCACAGTTACTGAAGTCCATGCACCTTGGAACCCATGCCCTACAATAAGTAAGACAAGCCACCATAATAAGAAACCTTCACCCTCACACTGCAATTAGAGAGCAGCCTCACTCACCACAACTATAGAAAAACCCATGAAGCAATGAAGATCCAGCATAGCCAAAAATAAATTAAAATATATATATCACATGGTAGATACTCAAATAACATTTGTTGGATTAATAAATGAATTAATGAATCCATCTTAAGTTCTGTCTTTTCAAATATGACTCTATTTGTAAATGTTTTGAATTGTGGTGCTGGAGGATTCTTGAGAGTACCTTGGACATCTAGGAGATCAAATCAATCAGCCTTAAAAAAAAAATCAACCCTGAATATTCATTGGCGTAACTGATGCTGAAACTGAAGCTCCAGTACTTGGGCCACCTGATGTGAAGAGCTGACTCATTGGGAAAAACGCTTATGCTGGGAAAGATTGAGGGCAAAAGGAGAAGAGGACAGCAGAGGATGAAATAATTAGATAACACCATCGACTCAATGAACATGAATTTGAACAAACCCCGGGAGACAGTGAAGGACAGGGAAGCCTGGTGTGCTGCAGCCCATGGAGTCCCAAAGAGTTGGACACGACTTAGCAACTGAACGACAACAGATAGGCCTGTCAGAAGCCCAAGATTATTTTTGGCGGTAGCCTCTATACCATATTCACTTTTTAATCTGTGAAAACATTCCTGAAATAAATACTGACTTAGAATTATTTTTAATGCCAAGAGATTAAAAGAGATAATTTTCAACTAGTACAATAAGTTAACACATTTTTCAGAGAATAAAAAAATAGTTCACTGTTCATTAATTTAAAATAGAATGTTTAGTACTCTCTTTGATATCACTTTGTTTTGTGATACACAGATTAATATATTTATATATTTTCTATTTCTTGTCTAGTCTATAACATTCAAATAAAATGCAAATAGTGCTATGACTCAATAAGTGGGAAAATAGTTAAGTTCCATTTACAGAGCAAAAGCCAAGGTGTTTGATGTGATGTCAAAGGCTGTTTCAATACATATAATACATCCCATCTGTTTCTTCCCCCACGTAACCAGCTGTAGAGGTTTGAAAGTGAAAAAAAAAAAGAAAAATTTGGCAATTCCTATCTCTGTTTTGATTAGTATAACTTTGGCTGTCTTGCCAGGAAATTCCTCCCTCTACATTAAGAATATCCTGGAAGTTTCAATTACTTTTCTTCTCTTATGATGTTTTATGATTAAGATATTTAATATTCATTACATTAATAATATTTATTATATATACACAAACATACACACAAAATGCCATGTTTTATCTGAATAACATGTCCTATAAAATGTCCAATTGTCTTTTTTGCCACAGTTTATTAGAGGTCAGAAGAACTTAAATATAAAGATGTCATTTAATCTCAAATTTCAAGCTGTACTGAAATTAAATTCCAGAGAGAACAGATACAGGAGATTTGTGCAAGAACATTTCCCAATAGCAATATCAAAGAGAAATGGAGAATAATTTTTCTAATTGGAAATATGTGGGGAATATAAGGTAGGGAGTATTTAATTAATAGATTTGGAATAAGGCCAGAACTTCAGGGTTAATACCTCTGCTGTTTCAAAGAGTACCATGGGATCCTGATTGCCAATGAATGGTCAACAAGACTGGTAAGTTTCACTCTAGATTAATTCTAATGCAGCTTTAAGCACTTCTTTGGGATAAGTATTTTGTACATACTGTTTCATTTCTTTTGTAATTCTTTTTTTTTTTTTTTACTACCAACATTTTCTAAGCTCAGGTAATGGAATTTATTATTTAATATGATGTTTCAAAATAAGCTTTTAATTTGTTTTAATACTTCTGATTTTTAATATAGCTCTCACATAATGTTATTAGTTAACTATCAATCCCTACCACACATAATGATATAACTCATTCATATTTAAAATGATGCTCTTTAAAGAATATGAATAATTTAAGTAATACAATAAGTAGTCTAGTATCTCATGAAAATGGTCTATCTTGTTTCTGAAGTAAAGCTGCTTGAGTTATTATAGAAAATTTTCTATGATCACATGACGATTCATATGATCAATTCTTGCAGAAACATTTTGATCATTGTTAATGACAAAGTGTAGTTCCAAATGTAATTTTTTTATAAAAAGATAACAATCATTAGAACACCAGGGATAGAAATGAGCAAGAAGTGCTTAGGTGTGATGATTTTTTTTAAGTTACATCAACTATTGTTGTTTATATTTTAAAATATCCTAAATATCTGTTTTATTTTGACTGAAACTATTTAACAGTAAGTTTAAGAATCTTGGCCATTTATTTACCAATGCTTTAAATGTGAGGATAACATTGACTTATGTATTACTCTGCTTGGGCATCCATAACACAGTATCATAGACTGGATGGCTTAAACAACAGAAATTAATTTTCTCAAAGTTATGAAATCTATAAGAACAAAATATAGATGTCAGCATGGTTTCTAATGAAACTCCTCTTTCTGGCTTATAGGCCATTACCTTCTCACTGTGTCCAAGCATGTTTTCTCCTCCATGCATGTGTGTGTTGTGTACACTCCTGCAAGTGCATATGTGAAGAGGAAGAGAGTACAGGGGTGAGCTCTCAAGTTATCTCTTCACCTTCTTATAAGGACATTAGTGTATAGAATTAGGGCCTCACCCTTAAGTATTTTGTTAACCTTAATTACCTTCCTACAGGCCTTATTTCCAAATACAGATGACATTAAGAGTTAGGGCTTCAACAAATATGTTTTGAAAGATCACAATTCAGTCAATAACAAAATACATTAGCATATTTCAGAACACTCTATTGTTCTTGTGTGCATGTATAGACATGGACAAAGCTGGACATTATTTCTGAAAAAAATCAATTATATTTGGAAATATCCAAAATGCTTTCATTAAGGAATCTTCAGAATGAGTCATACCATTTGCTGACATTTACTTATACTAGTTTCATTGCTTTTGCATAATGCATTAAGGTTCTTGTATACAAACACATGCAGACACACACCTCTCCATATATGACATCTAAAGTGAAAGAAAGTGAAGTTGCTCAGTCATGTCCAACTCTCTGCAACCCCATGGACTGTACCCTACCAGGCTCCTCGGTCCATGGGATTTTCCAGGCATGAATACTGGAGTGGGTTGCCATTTTCTTCTCCAGCGCATCTTCCCAACCCAGGGATAGAACCTGAGTCTCCCACATTGCAGGCAGACACTTTAATAACTGAGCTAACAGGGAAGACCCCATATGATATCTAACTTCCCCCAAAATCCTCAAGATACTCTCTTGGTTAGGACAAAATAGTATGATTAAAAAAATGAATTAAGATGTGGCAGGTGTGTCAGAAAAGTGAAAAAGAATATGCCATGAATAAACTTCCAGACTGTTCAAATCTTTAATGTTATTTTCTGACTTGTATTTATAATTTTGTTTCTCACACCCATTATGAACTTCATCTCTTAATTTCCCTGTAGTCCTATCAATACAGCACCAAAGTATAATATATATTTAAATATCTGCTGTCAGATCAAATCTCCAATATTATACTTGGTCATCATATCTAACTACTGAAATATGTGTTGCTTTGTTCCAGTATGCTGGCTTGACTGTTATTAGTGAAAGGGAAAGTGAAGTCACTCAGTCATGTCCAACTCTTTGAGACCCCACAGACTGTAGCCAGGATCCTCCATCCATGGGATTTTTTTTTTTCCAGGTAAGAGTAATAGAGTGGGTTGCCATTTCCTTCTCCAGCTATTATAGCATAGTAAATAATATTCCCTGGTATTGTAAATGAAGGGATTGTTAAAAATAGATGATTTGGGGACTTTCCTGGTGGTACAGTGGCTGAGAATCTGCCTGCCAATGCAGACACATGGATTCAATCCCTGGGTCCAGGAGGATTCTACATGCCATGAAGCAATGAGGCCCATGTGCCACAACTACTGTGCCTGGCACTTACAGCCTGTGCTCTGAAACAATAGCAGCCATTGCAATGAGAAGCTTGCACACCGCAACAAAAAGTAGCCCCCTGCTCGCTGCAAGCAGAGAAAGCCAGCACAGAGCACAGACCCAGTGCAGGCAAAGTAATTAATTAATTAATTAGATGGTTCTATTGCATACAAGGGCTTTCCTGGTGGCTCAGCTGGTAAAGAATCCACCTGCAATGTGTGAGACCTGGCTTTAATCCCTGGGTTGGGAAGATACCCTGGAGTAGAAAATGGCAAACCACCCAGTATTCTTACCTGGAGAATTCCATGGACTATATAGTTCATGAGGTCACAAAGACTGAGCAACTTTCACTTTCCCTTTTATTGGATACAAAGTTATGAAGTCTGCAGTAAGATGAAAATTAGCCCAGGGGCAATTTCTGTAGCTAATGAATCCTCCAACTTTACTCTTAGAATTGGTCTAATTCACGTTTGTCCATCTACATCAGTCAGTCAGTTCAGTCGCTCAATTGTATCCGACTCTGTGAACCTATGGTCTGCAGCACACCAGGCTTCCTTGTCCATCACCAACTCCAGGTGTTTACTAAAACTCAACTCCATTGAGTTGGTTGTGCCATTCAACCATCACATCCTCTGTTTTCCTCTTCTCCCACTGCCTTCAATCTTTCCCAGTATCAGGGTCTTTTCAAATGAGTCAGCTCTTTGCATGAGGTGGCCAAAGTATTGGAGTTTTAGATTCAACATCAGTCCTTCCAATGAACATCCAGGACTGATCTCCAGGATGGGCTGATTGGATCTTCTTACAGTCTAAGGGACTCTCAAGAGTCTTCTTCAGCATCACAGTTCAAAAGCATCAATTATTTGGTGCTCACCTTTCTTTACAATCCAACTCTCACATCCATACAGGACCACTGGAAAAACCATAGCCTTGACTAGATGGACCTTTGTTGGGCAAATAATGTCTCTGCTTTTTAATATGTTATCTAGGTTGGTCATAACTTTCCTTCCATATTGATATGGTTTATAATAGGTACAATATGGATTTTTAACTTTTTTCAATATGCAATATAAATTATTATTAGTCATGTTTTGTGTTTTTATGATCACCATACCTTTTAAAAATATATTGTCATCATCAACCCTTTACTTTTTATATGCAGTATTTGAATAAATTGAGAAAACATCAAATTATTCTCCCACTACAAGAATATATAGAAATCCAACTCTCACATCCATACAGGACCACTGGAAAAACCATAGCCTTGACTAGATGGACCTTTGTTGGCCAAATAATGTCTCTGCTTTTTAATATGTTATCTAGGTTGGTCATAACTTTCCTTCCATATTGATATGGTTTATAATAGGTACAATATGGATTTTTAACTTTTTTCAATATGCAATATAAATTATTATTAGTCATGTTTTGTGTTTTTATGATCACCATACCTTTTAAAAATATATTGTCATCATCAACCCTTTACTTTTTATATGCAGTATTTGAATAAATTGAGAAAACATCAAATTATTCTCCCACTACAAGAATATATAGATCTATCTATCCTTCCCCCATATAGCTATCAATAGATGGTCAATAACATGGCTGACCACTTATTTCAAATTTTAGAGGTATATTAATTTAAAGTGCACTTAGTCTGATATTGAAACAAGACCATTTACTAGTTTTATATAGCTGAATTATACAACTTGCATAATTTGCTTTTCATATAAACTATATTTTGCATCTTAACTTGCTGGCCATGCCAGAATAGGGCATTTATGACTTGAAATCTTACCGTACATAATTACAAAGCTATATGAAGCAAAATTAACAGACTTTGGACAAGAGGAAGCAACAGATTGTGATCCCTGAGAGATGGAAACAAGCACTCCAATCGTCCAGGCATTATGCCTGAAGGCAGTTTCAGAAATTCAAGGACAAAGAGTAAGTATTCGAAGAGCCTGAAGGTCTCACTGAGTTAAAAGAGATCATTGACATTTGGGGCAGCTGAGGCAGCTGGAAGTTATAAGGCAGAGTTCTATCAAGGAAATACACAGAAAGAGACTCACAAATGTGTAGAAGATCTTTGCTCTATATTGAACTGCACATGCATAAGGTAAAACCACACCTACACCTACCCTCGCAACCCTCAACACACACACACAATGGAAAGTTTTAAAATGAACCATTTCCAGAGATCACACAGGCTGGAAAGATTTGCAAGTTCTGACCAGCCACAATGGGGAGTACTTGGACACCAAATAGGATTTTCAATAACAAACTACAAGAAAATAAATTTCAGTATAAGGTAGGAATATCCCTTGAGAACATCTGTTTTTTCTGTGTAAGCAAAGTTTGTTCCAGCTGGTTTTAGAAAAGGCAGATCATGGAAAAAGCAAGAGAGTTCCAGAAAAAGATCTATTTCTGCTTTATTGATTACGCCAAAGAATTTGACTGTGTGGATCACAATAAACTGTGGAAAATTCTGAAAGAGATAGGAATAACAGACCACCTGACCAAGGGAGGCCTGGCGTGCTGCGATTCATGGGGTCGCAAAGAGTCAGACACGACTGAACGACTGAACTGACCTGAACTGAAACAAAGTCTTAAAACAGGTCTCAAAGGAATCGAAATGACCTGCATATAATGCAAGTGCCTTAAAATTAAAGCTCCAAATTTATTTTTTAAATGGAAAACATAATATTTGAACATTTAAAATTATAATATTTACAGTGTTTTTTATCAAATAGACATGCTAAGTGGCAGAAATGTGCCTGTAGAAATTTCTAAGGAAACTACAAAATAAAACCTACTACAATTAAATAGTTTAATCAGTGAATTAATCAGTAAAAAGGTCACTGGACATAAGTTAAATGTAAAATATCATTTACATTTTTATAGATTAGTAATAAACATAAGAATTAGACATTTTAAAGGTGTATCTTATGCTACCATTAAAAATCAAATTCAGAAGAATTTAACAAACTTTTGCAAGATTAAAACTTGAAAAATATAAAACATTTCTGAGAGAAATTAAGAAGGGCATAAATAACTGCATCAAAAATCCATAGTTTTAAATGATAATTCTCCCTGATTTGAAGTACAGATTCACTACTATCTTGGTCAAAATCACATTAGGGTGTAGTGAAGACCAAATGACAAATAGGAAATATATGTAGTAATGCAAAAACACTGAATAGTCAAAAATTCCTGATATAAATTGTATTATTGTGCTAGAGTAATCAACTGTTTGTTGGATTAAGGATACAAATATAAATTAATTGAACAAACTAGGGTCTGAGATATACCCATAGTGAACTGATTTTTTTACAAAAGGACTCAGTCAATTCAATAGTAAAATGTCATTTCAACAAATAAAAGTTAAATACTCAGATATTCCAACAAAAACTCAAAATGAAACATAAATGGTAAAATGTAAAGCTACTAACTTTGTAGAAGAAAGCATAGGAATAAATGTTCATAAACATGGAGTGGGCAAAATAATAATTTAAAAGAACCAAAAATCCAAACTATAAAAGAAGAAAAGTAAAATTGAAGTTCACAGATACTAAAATATTCTGATCTGGAAAATTATAACTAAAAATAATTGAATGAAGATACAGAGTGGATGACAATATCCACAATATAATAATACATGTATTTGGCAAATTACTAATATCTAAATGGCATAAAGCTCTTAAAGTTCAATAATTAAACATAACCCAATAAAAATGTGCTAAATATCTGGACATTTCCTGAAATAAGATACACAGATGATTGATAAGACAAGAAAACTTGCTGAATGACTAAAATCACACAAAAAAATACCACTATAAACCCAGTGATAATACAATATGTACTAAGTCACTTCAGTCATTTCTGACTCTTTGCAACCCTAACCCTATGATCTGTAGTCTACCAGGCTAGTCTGTCCATGGGGATTCTCCAGGCAAGAATACCTTAAAGGGTTGCCATGTCCTCCTTCAGGGGATTTTCCTAACCCAGGGATCAAACCAATGTCTCTTATGTCTCCTGCATTGGCAGATGAGTTCATCACCACTAGTGCCACATGGGAAGCCCAGATCATATAATGGCTAATACGAAAAAGACTGACTGTTGGCAAAGATATGGAGCAGAAAGAATGCTCCCAGTGAGAAAGAAAAGGGTTAAAGCCATTTTGGAAAACCAGTATGGCAGTTTCTTGCAAAGTTTGAAGTGTCTTTTATAAACAACTCAGTGATTACATTCCTAAGTATGTGAATCCCAAAAAAGATGATTAAATCTCAATAAGTTTATAAAGAGCAAAAAATGAAACATACAAGAGTTCATCCTGTATAGGTTCATTTATGAGTAGCTCTAGGTAAGACAAGTCTAATCTGTAGTGATAGCAGATAGCAAACGAAGAAAAAGGTCACAGGAAATTTTCATGTTATGAATGCATTCTAATAATGCATTCAGCACTACTATGTAGTGCTGACTACACAAGCATACACATTTGTTAAACTCATTCTAAAATGGGCACATTTTCTTGCTTGAATTATATTTCACCAAATTTAAGTTTAAAAAGTCTATATTATAATCTTTTGAACTAGAACTCTTTTTTTCTTTTTGGCTTTCTTTTTTTAATTTAAATTTATTTATTTTAATTGGAGGCTAATTACTTTACAATATTGTATTGGTTTTACCATACATCAACATGAATCTGCCATAGGTATACACTTGTTCACAATCCTGAAACCTCTCCCACCTCCCTCTGCATACCATCCCTCTGGGTCATAGCAGTGTACCAGCCCCAAGCATCCTGTATCATGCATCTAACCTGGACTGGCGATTTGCTTCTTATATGATATTATACATGTTTCAATGTCATTCTCCCAAATTATCCCCCCTCTCCCTCTCCCATAGAGTTCAAAAGATTGTTCTATACATTTGTGTCTATTTTGCTGTCTCACATACAGGTTTATCATTATCATCTTTCTAAATTCCATATATGTGTGTTAGTATACTGTATTGGTGTTTTTCTTTCTGGCTTACTTCACTCTGTATAATAGGCTCCAGTTTCATCCACTTCATTAGAACTGATTCAAATATATTCTTTTTAATGGCTGAGTAATACTCCATTGTGTATATATACCACAGCTTTCTTATCCATTCATCTTCTTGGTTTTCTTTTAGAGAGAGAGGAAGAGACAGAGACAGAGAGAGACAGAGGTTTTGGCTAAACTTTAGAAAGCTATGACAACCCTAGACAGAGTCTTAAAAAGCAAAAACATTATTTTGTCAACAAAGTTTTATATAGTCCAAGCTATGGTTTTTTTTTTTTTTTCCAGCAGTCATGTACAGATATGAGAACTGGACCATAAAGAAGTCTGAGTGCTAAAGAACTGATGCTTTTGAATTGTGATGCTGGAGATCTTGAAAGTCTCTTGGACAGCAAAGAGATCAAACCAATCAATCTTAAAGAAAATCAACCATGAATATTCATTGGAAGGTCTGATGCTGATGCTGAAGTTTCAATACTTTGGCTACCTGATGTGAAGAACCCATTCATTGGGAAAAAGCCTCATGCTGGAAAAGACTGAAGGAAGGAGGAGAGGGGAAGGCAGAGGATGAGATGGTTGGATTAAGTTGGACATGAGTTTGAGCAAACTCTGGGAGATGGTGAAGGACAAGGAAACTTGTTCCTAGGCGAAGGCACAATGACCTCCACCTCTGAATGTCTGTAAGGAAAAAGATTAACACATCCATCATGGAGGCTGGTTATTCTAGGAGATACTTACAAGACAATGGCCTTTTACTTTACTTCCTCAACTCCTCCCCTCTCTATTCTATAAAAGAACCTGACATACAGATAGCAACAAGATAGTTATTTTGAAATATTAGTCTTCCATTGTCTCTGTCATTCAACTTTCCTAATAAAGTTGTATTTCTTGTCTCAAAACCTTGTCCCTAATTTTATTGGCCTGTAGACCTTGCTGGCCTGTAGAGTCCAGCAAAGTATGGCTGGACTGAGTAACATCTAGACATGTCTCGATGTTGCAGATATGATAAATCTTTCACTATTTCATTGTCATCTACAAGCTAATGAAATCCCTCCCTTTCCAATTATTAATTGCTGCATAACCAACTACTCCAAAATTTAGTGGATCAAAACAATGGCAGTGTATATGCATGCATGTGTGCTAAGTTGCTTCAATTGTGTCTGCCTTTTTGCAACCTTATGTACCGTAGCCCCCCAAGCTCTTCTGTCCATGGGATTCTCCAGGCAAGAATACTAGAGTGAGTTACCATGTCTTGCTCTTTGGAATCTTCCTGACCCAGGAATCAAACCCATGTCTCTTATGTCTTCTACATTTGCAGGCAGGTTCTTTACCACTAACACCACTTTGAGAAGCCCTCGGAGCATACATATTTGCCTGCAAATATGCAATTTTTCAGGTCAGTGGGGACTGCTGTTCTCTTCTCCACTTGGCATGAATCAGTGTGTCAAGACAGTTGAAAGTTAGATTCATCCAGGGGTTTTCCTACTGAAATGTTTGGTGGTTAATGTGTGCTGTAAGGTGAGGCATCAACTAGAGTTTATCTTCTTATCTTTCTCAAAGTATGGTGGCTGGGTTTTAAGGGTGAATATCCCAAGAAAGAGTGAGCAAAATGGAAACTGTATTGTCACTTAGGCAGAATTTACTAAGAGTAATATTTGTATATTATGACACAGAAATTCTAATAGGTGTAGGTCCAACATAGGTATTTATACCAAACACATGTTTAAGAGTTCCAAAAGCATTTATGTCAAATAAGGAAAAATAAATGATAGCAACACCCTAAATATTCATCAACAATAAGACGGACAAATTGAAATATATTTACTATACACAAAATTGCTATGTGCAACAATGCAAATAGATTCATAAGTATATTTCTGAATGAATGACTATGAATTAAGCTAGACTTAAAAGAGTATATCAAGCATAATTTAGTTTGCCTAAAATTGAAAATCTCAAAAGAAAAGTCTGTGGAGATAAAAGTCCTGGTATTAGCTTGGAAGGAGTTTACCAACTTGAGGGAAACTTTAGAGAAAACTGGTTCTATTCTTATTTGGGTGTTGATTAGATTAGAGATTTTACTTATAAATGAACTGAGCTATGAACTTAACATAGACACTTCTCTCTGTATATATTATACTTAATATAAAATTTTACTGAATAAAAAATAATTTTTTCAGTAATAAAATTTTACTGAAAATATATGCACAGATGAACAGTTCATGTAATTGTACATTCCTTAACTGTATGTTCCTTTGGGATTCTATTAGGTTCATGCCTGTATGATATCAAAATAAAATTATATATTAATATTCTATGCTTTTAAAACAAGATACAAATAAGAAAACTTTTAAAGAACTAAGTTTTACATAAGAACTGTTATAAAAATTCACTCAGGAAAATTATTGCCTGTTAACAAGGTGACAGCTCAAGAAAAGCATACACTAAAGTCTCTTAAGGAACCAGCTTCAGAAATATAGTTCAAGAACATACAGGTTATTATAATTTTATCACACTGATTTTTGTTTGTTTGTTTTAATGACATTACTCTTAAACGCCATAAAATAAAGAAAGTAAGAAATGACAAAATTGTCACCTTAGTGACATTAGTATTATATTTAACTTCAAAATGACTCTCATTGTTTCAGGTTTTAAATGTATTTCTACCTATTTTAAGCTGTTCGATTGTTTATAAATTGAGGCATTTGACTTAATTTAGACTATTTCATAAATTAAAAATTAAGTCACAACTTATTTCCACATATGGGGCATGGTAATGTAAACATATTCATTCATTCAATAGACAACAACACAGAGTTATGGACAAGACAGACATGTGCCATATCTTTATGAAGCTCAATCAAATGGGGAATGTTATGGCTGAACTATGTCTCCCTAACATTCATATGTTGAAGTTCCAAGTCCCAATATATAAGAAGGAAATCTTATTTGGAGATAAATTATTTAAAGAGGTGACAAAGTTAAAATGAATCCATCAGGGCAGGGCCTTAATCACATATAGGTGATGTACTTACGGGAAGCACAGAGACATCAAGGATGTGTGCACTAAGGAAAAGCAGTGTAAGGACAAAGGCAGAAAGCCACTGGCTGCAGGTCAAGGAGATAAGCCGCAGGTGAAATCAAACATGGCAACAACTTGATCTTGCCTGGCCTCTATAACTATGAGAAAATATGTTTCTGTGGTTTAAGCCACCCAATTTAAAGTATTTTGTTTTGGCGGTCCTCATAAACTAATAAGGAAGTTGTATCTAGAGTGGGTTGCCATTTCCTTCTCCAATGCATGAAAGTGAAAAGTGAAAGTGAAGTCACTCAGTTGTTTCCAACTCTTAGCGACCCCATGTACTGTAGCCTACCAGGCTCCTCCGTCCACGGGAATTTCCAGGCAAGAGTACTGGAGTGGGATGCTATTGCCTTCTCCATATATACACATACACACATGTTAAATTAAATATCTTTCACTGATAGTATATTTAGGTAAAAATTTAATCTTTATAATTCTGAGAATATCCACTTGTGGATAGGATATTACTCATCTCTTCTTCACTATTTTATATTTAAATAATTTTAGATTTTGTTGTGTTATTGTTCAATCGCTAAGCCATGTCCGACTCTTTTGTGATCCCATGGACTGTAGCCAGGCAGGTGCCTCTGTTCATGGGATTTCCTAGGCAAGAATACTGCAGTGAGTTGCCATTCCCTTCTCTAAGAGATCTTCCTGACCTAGGGATAAAATCTGCATCTCCTGTATTGGCAGGAGGATTCTCTACTGCTGAGCCACCAGGGAAGGCCAATTTTACACTTATGAAACTGTTACAAAGATAGTGTGGAGTATTCCCTTGTACTTTTCATCTATCTTTATTTAATATTATTATCAACACAAGCATAGCATATTCACCAAAACCAAGCAACTAACATTGGTATGCTATACTAACAATAGAACTATTTATATTTCACTAGTTTTTCAGTAACATTTTTATTCTATTTTGGGATTCAAGCCAAGCTATACCTTCCTGTTCATCAATCAGTTTCTTCAGTCTTCTCCAAAGCAATTTGTGATTTTTTTTTCCCCTTACATCCCTGATACTTTTTAAGGTCAAGTATTTGTGTCATTTATTTTGTAGAATGACTCTCAATTTTTGCTTTAATTTTCTTTCTCATGATTATATTGAAGCCATAGTGTTTTGGAAAGAAATACTACAGAGGCAGTATGCATATTCTGTTGACCTGACCTATGACTGCTGATGTTAATTTGATCACCTGGCTAAGTGTCTGCCAGGTTTCTTCACTTCAATGTTGCCATTTTTCTTTTTAGATATACTATTATTTGGAAGTGGCTTACTCGGTCTAGTCTTTATTCAAAGGATAGTAAACTAAAAGGTTCATCTTGTAAATTGAAGTATATTTTCAAAAAATGGTGATGATCCTAAGACTTCTCAACACAAGGCAAAAAGTTCTCCATTTCTCAGTGAGATTGCGGATGTTCGTGAAACCTATTGCGGTAATCTTTTAATGATTATTGTAAGTCAAATCATTATACTATATAGCTTAAGCTCATACAGTGCTATCTGTCAATTANAGGTGGGAGGGGGGTTCATGTTTGGGAGTTTGTGTAAAAAAATAAATAAATACAAAAAAAAATAAATAAAGAACAACAAAAATAAAATAAAATAAAATGACACCCCAATTGGAATGGAAACAGTCACTATTTGCAAATGAAACAATTTTATATTTAGAAAGTCCTAATAACAACAAAAGATGTTTGAACTAATAAAGGAATTCAGTAAATTTTCAGAGTACAAAATAACATTTAATATTCAGGGGCATATCTTGACAGTAACAATGAAATATCTGAAAAAGAGATAAATAAAACAATATCATCTACAATATAATCAAAAAGGATAAAATACCTAGGAATAAATTAAATGGAAAACCATAAGACACTGATGAAAGAAAGTGTAGGTACAAATATTTGGGAAATTATTCTATATTATATGAATCTTTTTGAAATGTCCAAAATAGACAAATCCACTCAGACAGAGAGTGGATTGGTAGTTATTATAGGATAGAGGAATGCAGACTGCCTGCTAATAGGTATGGGGTTTCTTTTGGAGCTGATGAAACTATTCTGAAATTAGATAGGGCTGATGGTTGCCCAACTTTGTAACTACACTAAAAATCACTTCATTGTACATTTTGAAATAATGAATTTTTGGTATGCAAATTAATGTTTATTTTTAATGTTAAAATGTTAATTAGTTGCAAATTTAGAGTAATAGTTTTAAAAAGTTTAAATTCTAAGGGTTCATATTTTAAATATAAGCATTTTACTCAGTGGCAATCCCCAAACTGAAGTTACTTCCCATACTTGGCTGCATATTAGAATCACATAAGAGGTGTTGACTGAACTCTGTACTCTGCAAAATCAAATAAAGAAAATTTCTGGATGCGTGAAATAGGCAGGTATTAGTATTTCTGAAAGTTCAGCAATGATTCTATTACCTTGTTGTTGCTGTTCTTATGTTGCTGAATTAAGTCTTATTCTTTTGTTACTCCATGGACTATAGTCCACAAGGCTCCTCTGTCCATGGGATTTCCTAGGCAAGAATACTGCAGTGGGTTGCCATTTCTCGAGGGGATTTTCTCTACCTAGGGATCAACCCTGCATCTCTTGCACTGGCAGACAGATTCTTTATCACTGAGCCACTGAAAAAGCCCTTAATAATTTTATCACATAGCCAAATTAAAGAACCATTACAATCACAACATACATAAATTAAGGCATCTATAATTTAAAAGGGTCTTCCCAGGTAATTTAGTGGTAAAGAATCCACTTGCCAATGCAGGAGAGGCAGGTTTGATTCCTGGGTTGGGAAGATCCACTGGAGAAGGAAATGGCAACTTACTCCAATATTCTCGCCTGGGAAATCCCATGGATAGAGAAGCCTAGTGCGCTATGGTCCATGGGATCCCAAAAGAGTTGGACATGACTTAGTGACTAAACAAACGCATATTGAAGTGGGTATAATTGAAAAGTTTATGTACAGCAAGTACAAATATTATAGAAGTTATCTTCAAATTGGAATAATACATTATTTGTGTAAACAACAAATACAAAATAACAGACTTGTCCAAATAATTGATTGAAAGCTTTACAGTCAAATTAGATTTTAAGAGATTTAAGTGTATATATAAAAAAAAAACTAATGTGATATATTTGAAATAAATCACATGAATCAAACTGGTAAATCCTATAATCAAAAGATTTAGCAGCATGGCTACAGAAAGTTCTATATTCTTTTAAGCAATTTGCAATAAAACAAAACAAAATAAAAATAATTTAAGTATAGCAAAAAGAAATATTACCTATTTTTTGAAATGCAGTTTTGTATATGAAATTGTCAAAAGGTTATACATATGAGTGTATATGATTATATATGTTTTATATTTCAATTGCAAATAAAAGACCATTTTGAAGATAATTTGAATTGAAGTAGTATATATGTGACTATATCTGTAAGACAGTTCTTTTTCAGCAAGATTTTTATCTCAATATCAATCATGTTTTTTGAATATTTTTCCCCCTTGAAGCAAAATACAGTAATATTCTAACAGATTTGGAGCAGTGCAGACTTGAAATATTTATTTACTTAGCAGAAAAGTAATTAGCAACTAGAAAACAGCTTTAAATGCAAATCTTTGGAGTTAGTCAATTAAAGTATTAATTAAAACTCTGTAAGATATGAAGGAGCTTCCCTGGTGGATGAAAGTTAAGAATCTCTCTGTCAATGCAGGAGACCTGGGTTCAATTCTGGATAGGGAAGATTCTCTGGGGGGTTGGGGGGGGAAATGGCAATACACTTCAATTTTTTTGCCTGGGAAATCTCATGGCCAGAGAAGCCTGGTGGGCTACAGTCCATGGTGTCACAAGAGTCAGACAACACAACAACTAAACAACGGTGTAAGAACAAGGCTAAGAAAATTCAGAATTTCTATTCACAGAGAACATTTTTCATATTAATGAACCCCTGCAATTTATTTTTCCGTATTTAAAATTAATTTTCAGTTTCATGCTGAAATTTATAGAATAAAATAAATAGTAATGCAATATCTTTGGAAAGGAATATATGAATCAGAAAACTTATATTTTACCTGTTGAAATAGAGCAGGTATTTATTTACATGGATTTAATTTGATTTCTTGCCAAGGGTATAACTGGGCTTCTCAGGTGGCAGTAGTGGTAAAGAATTAGCCAAATTAAAGAACCATTACAATCACAACATACATAAATTAAGGCATCTATAATTTAAAAGGGTCTTCCCAGGTAATTTAGTGGTAAAGAATCCACTTGCCAATGCAGGAGAGGCAGGTTTGATTCCTGGGTTGGGAAGATCCACTGGAGAAGGAAATGGCAACTTACTCCAATATTCTCGCCTGGGAAATCCCATGGATAGAGAAGCCTAGTGCGCTATGGTCCATGGGATCCCAAAAGAGTTGGACATGACTTAGTGACTAAACAAACACATATTGAAGTGGGTATAATTGAAAAGTTTATGTACAGCAAGTACAAATATTATAGAAGTTATCTTCAAATTGGAATAATACATTATTTGTGTAAACAACAAATACAAAATAACAGACTTGTCCAAATAATTGATTGAAAGCTTTACAGTCAAATTAGATTTTAAGAGATTTAAGTGTATATATAAAAAAAAAACTAATGTGATATATTTGAAATAAATCACATGAATCAAACTGGTAAATCCTATAATCAAAAGATTTAGCAGCATGGCTACAGAAAGTTCTATATTCTTTTAAGCAATTTGCAATAAAACAAAACAAAATAAAAATAATTTAAGTATAGCAAAAAGAAATATTACCTATTTTTTGAAATGCAGTTTTGTATATGAAATTGTCAAAAGGTTATACATATGAGTGTATATGATTATATATGTTTTATATTTCAATTGCAAATAAAAGACCATTTTGAAGATAATTTGAATTGAAGTAGTATATATGTGACTATATCTGTAAGACAGTTCTTTTTCAGCAAGATTTTTATCTCAATATCAATCATGTTTTTTGAATATTTTTCCCCCTTGAAGCAAAATACAGTAATATTCTAACAGATTTGGAGCAGTGCAGACTTGAAATATTTATTTACTTAGCAGAAAAGTAATTAGCAACTAGAAAACAGCTTTAAATGCAAATCTTTGGAGTTAGTCAATTAAAGTATTAATTAAAACTCTGTAAGATATGAAGGAGCTTCCCTGGTGGATGAAAGTTAAGAATCTCTCTGTCAATGCAGGAGACCTGGGTTCAATTCTGGATAGGGAAGATTCTCTGGGGGGCTGGGGGGGGAAATGGCAATACACTTCAATTTTTTTGCCTGGGAAATCTCATGGCCAGAGAAGCCTGGTGGGCTACAGTCCATGGTGTCACAAGAGTCAGACAACACAACAACTAAACAACGGTGTAAGAACAAGGCTAAGAAAATTCAGAATTTCTATTCACAGAGAACATTTTTCATATTAATGAACCCCTGCAATTTATTTTTCCGTATTTAAAATTAATTTTCAGTTTCATGCTGAAATTTATAGAATAAAATAAATAGTAATGCAATATCTTTGGAAAGGAATATATGAATCAGAAAACTTATATTTTACCTGTTGAAATAGAGCAGGTATTTATTTACATGGATTTAATTTGATTTCTTGCCAAGGGTATAACTGGGCTTCTCAGGTGGCAGTAGTGGTAAAGAATTTGCCTGCCAATGTGGGAGACACAAAAGACTCAGATTTGATCCCTGGAGCAGGAAGATCCCCTGGAGAAGGAGGTGCAGTATTCCTGCCTGGAAAATTCCATGGATGGAGGAGCCTGGTAGGCATAGTCCAAGCACATACAGACATGACCAAGAACATACACAAGGATATGACAAAAAAAGCTATGGCCCTATTAGTGGTAACCTTTTTGTAATACCTTTAAGAACACCTTAACTTCAATTGTTTCCTATTACGCCTGCCAATGTGGGAGATACAAAAGACTCAGGTTTGATCCCTAGAGCAGGAAGATCCCCTGGAGAAGGAGGTGCAGTATTCTTGCCTGGAAAATTCCATGGATGGAGGAGCCTGGTAGGCATAGTCCAAGCACATACAGACATGACCAAGCACATACACAAGGATATGACAAAAAAAGCTATGGCCCTATTAGTGGTAATCTTTTTGTAATACCTTTAAGAACACCTTAACTTCAATTGTTTCCTATTTGAAAGACTATAGGAGCCCATAAGTTTATGAGGAACAAAATCTAATAAAGTTTCCATTCATCAAGAAATATTTGTTGAGCACTTATTATACATACATTGAAATAAGTTAGACATCAGTGACTATTACTGATTTGACTTGTTCATTTATAAGTAGTATCCATATTTCAAATGTATTCTCTATTCAGAAAGAAATTCTAATGAAATTTTAAAATGTCTATCAAATAATTGTTCCTCCTCTACCTATTCTAAAAACCAATAAATTCAATTTTCATGTACTTAGTTTCTTCTTATAGGGGCTTTCCAGGTGGTAAAGAACCTGCCTGCCAATGCTGGAGACTTAAGAGACACAGGTTCCATCCCTACTTGCAGGAGATCCCCTGGAGAAGAAAATAGCAACACATTCCAGTATTCTTGCCTGGAGAATTCCCCCAAAGGGGATAGTCCATAGGGTCATAAAGAGTCAGACATGAATGAAGTGAATTAGCACAGCAAAACTCCTTGTATATTTTACACTATACTGCACAGCAGAGAAAAAACTGTTTAAATATAGTTAATATATTAGTTATATAGTTAATATGGTAACTATAGTTATATAGTTAATATATTAAATAGTTAAAAAAACTATTTAATAGTTAATAAAGAACTCATGTCTGTTTTCTGCCACCATTCTTGGTAAGTAAGGAGCTCTGTAGTTAAAATTTTACCGTGCTAATGAGTCATTCTCTGGTAAGAGGTGATAGATTAATCAACTTGACCAGGCAGATGTTCTCATCAGAGATTTTGGTTTGCTGATTGAGAATGCAGTCAATCTCTAATAGTATTAAACTTGAGAGAAAATACAATCATGAATTTTATTGGAATAGACATTTCCTGGGACTTCCCTGGTGGCTCAGACGGTAAAGCATCTGTCTACAATGGGGGAGACCCGGGTTCAAGCCCTGGGTTGAGAAGATCCCCTGGAGAAGGTCCTGATAAGGTTATGGAGAAGAAAAACCCAATTTGCTGATATAGATGAAAAACCCAATTTGCTGAGGTAGATGAGATAAGACACTTCACAGAGAGGTTCTCAGAAATTTGATTCCAGGTCTAAGTGGCTTTTTATCTATAACATCTCAGATAGTCCTATGGCATTTCCAATCCATTTGACTTTATTTTCTATAACGTGGCAAAGTATCTCCACTTCCCCTTCCACCTTGCCTCTGTGTGTGTGTGTTTATCTTGTCTGATTTCTTCTTTTGGGGTAACTTAGATCAACATTTATTTTCGAAATCTAAAATATTATTGACTAAAACAAAAAGAATATTTTAACGAAACCAAAATTCAAGCCAAAATTTAAGAAATAAATGAATCCTTCTAGTTTACACCTATGACATTTTGCCTTTTGATATCTTTTGTATTTATTTAAAATATTCATTTCTTGGCACAGTCTTAATATTGGAAGTTGTTTTTAAGAAACATGTCTTATGAATATGAGATTGGATTTAAATTACAAATTTTAAGTGTGATTAGAAAGAAAGAAATTGCTTTCCCAGAACTTCTTGAGATTTCATATAAAATCACAATAATTTGCAAATATAAAATCTAGGTGAACTAGAATGCTGCCTAATTACCACTTCAAATCTAAGAGTCTATGGCATAGTTGATTAAAAAATCTAATTTAAAATCATTCAGTTCTTTCAACATTACCATAATGCCTCTTGGTCCCATTCCACATACAGCAATATATCTGTGTAGATGCTTTTAGACTAAGAGTAATGTCACTCTGCTATTTACTCAAAATGTAGAGTTGAATTTATATCTCAGAAGCTCATCAACACAGCTCAAATATATGGAGATACGTGTTTATTTATTCTTTCTGGTTGCCAAATTTCATTCATTAGAACATCTTATTTAAGAGCTACTAAAAATAACAACAGTTTAGAGTGTAATTTACCAGAGACAAAATTAGTCAAGTCAGTGAAGACAATTAAATAAGACAGTTTAATAAAAACTTCATAAATAGTGTATTTAGCTCATTAGCAATTTCCCCTTCTTCTACTAAAATAATACCTCCTTTCTGTCTTAAGGTGCATTTAATTAACCTAACATAATGTACAATTTAATTAAAGGATTTCTCTAGTTATTTCTTCCACATTATCATCTGAGAAGTAATATCATGTGATTCAAATGATATCATATATGCAAATGTAGGAGACTGAATATTTTTTCCCTCTAATTAAGAGCTAGTGAAAGGCAAGATACATGGCAGTTAAGACCATAGATGCCTGTACACTACTGATACTATATATAAAATAGATTATTAATGAAAATCTACTGTATGGCACAGGGAACTCTATTCAATGCTCTGTGGTGACTTAAATGGGAAGGAAAGACAGGATATATGTATATGTATATCTGATTCACTTTGCTGTACAGTAAGAAAAGTAACAGAGCATTGTAAAGCAACTATATTCCAATAAAAATTAAAATAAAAAAGAACATGGACGCTGGATACAGATGACCTAAATTTGAATTATAAATATGCAATTTAAAAGCTGTGTGCTGTTGCAGGCTGATTCACCTTTCTGCATCTCAATTTTCTCATCTGAAAAACAGAGATGATAGTAACTGCCTGACTGATAAGTAAAGTGAAGTGAAGTGTTAGTCGCTCAGTCATTTTCAACTTTGCGAACCCATATGCTATAGCCCACCAGGCTTCTCAGTCCATTGGCTTCTCCAGGCAAGAAAGCTGAACTGGAGTGGATTGTCATTCTCTTCTCCAAAGGATCTTCCTGACCCAGGGATTAACCACCAGGTCTCCTGCATTGCAGGCAAATTCTTTACTGTTTGAGCTGCGGGGAAACCTGACTGATACAGTTATTCTAAATACTAGGTGAGATGATATTTTAAAAACACTTAGAATTGTGTGCAGTTAGCATAGTGTTTACTACTGTTTTGGACTGCAAGGAGATCCAACCAGTCCATTCTGAAATCAGCACTGGGATTTCTTTGGAGGGAATGATGCTGAAGCTGAAACTCCAGTACTTTGGCCACCTCATGCGAAGAGTTGACTTATTGGAAAAGACTCTGATGCTGGGAAGGATTGGGGGCAGGAGGAGAAGGGGACGACAGAGGATGAGATGGTTGGATGGCATCACTGACTTGATGGACGTGAGTTTGAGTGAACTCCAGGAGATGGTTATGGACAAGGAGGCCTGGTGTGCCACGATTCATGGGGTTGCAAAGAGTCGGACACGACTGAGCGACTGAACTGAACTGAACTGAACTGATGTGCTTTATGTCTCTACAATTATATAGGCATGGAGAAAACCATGGGAAAGTATAAATTAAGTTAGAAATACAATTAATTAGTGGTGGAAAAATGTCAAGGATAGGAAGATTGGGTAGAAACAAGAAATGAGGTAGTAAAGGTGACCCTAAAATACAAATGATATAATAACTTATAGGCATTTATGTAAAATGATATATACTTACATAAACTTTTTGAAATGTTTTAAAAATTAATGGAATGGTACCTCATTACTGAAACAATTATAAACATTTTTAACTTTATTTTTTCTGCTTATCTTCCGGAGGTTAAATATATAATTCTTTGTAACTATAGAGAGCAAATAAATTGCAGCTATTATTTCGTTTAACTCACGAACTGGTTGTTAGAAATTCTGAGACACAAGTAACTACATCTTTTTGTATCTTGCCCTATTTATTCAGAAGTACTTTATGTAATTTTCTCTAGTCACCTAGTAAAACCTAATTCATAGCTTAAAAATAGTTTCAAGTTCTGATCAGTTGTTTTTAGCTTTAAATATGTTCTGAGGACAAAATAATTGTTACTGTTTTTGATTCAAGCAGCTTTTCGGAGCAATTAAAAAAGAAAGAAACAAAGAAGGAAATTTATACTATATCCAAAATCTTCTCTTGTGTTTTTTGATGTAAGTTTCTGCATTATATTATATTCCTTCTAACTAAAGATATTCCTTTAATATTACTTTTAGAATGGGTCTACTGGCAAAATCTTCCCTATTTTAGTTGTTCCAAAAAGTTCTTTATTTCTCCTTCATTTTATAGAATATTTACATAGGTATACTTTCCTAAATTTATATTTTATTGTTCTTCTTCTAGGACTTTGAAAAATTATCTCCTTAATCTTCTTGCTTGCAAAGTTTTCATGAGAAGTCTGCTGTAATTCTTATCCTTTTATTATAGGTAATATGTTTTGTTTAATCTGGCTGTCTTCAAGACTTCATCTTTGTTTTTGGTTTTCAGCATTTGAATATGATGTGCCTATGTATAATCTTTTTTGGTTTTACAGTGTTCATGGTTTTCTGTGCTCCTGTCAACTCTGTTTTAGTGTCTATTACTGATTTTAGAAAAAAAAATGTCAGACATAATTTCAAATAATTCTCATTCTTTTTTCATCTCCTTAAATTCCAATTATATGTCTTTTTTAATTTAAATTTAATTATTTTAATTGGAAGCTAATTACTTTACAATATTGTATTCATTTTGCCATATATCAACATGAATCCGCCATGGGTATACACGTGTTCCCCATCCTGAACCCCCCTCCCACATCCCTCCCCATACCATCCCTCTGGGTCATCCCAGTGCACCAGCCCCAAACATCCTGTATCCTGCATTGAACCTGGACTGGTGATTCATTTCTTATATGATATCATACATATTTCAATGCCATTCTCCCAAATCATCCCACCCTCTCTCTCTCCCACAGAGTCCAAAAGACTGTTCTATACATCTGTGTCTCTTTTGCCATCTCACATAAAGGGTTATCATTGCCATCTTTCTAAATTCCATATATATGCCTTAGTATACTGTATTGGTGCTTTTCTTTCTGGCTTACTTC
>SJYX01014613.1:144780-162155 GCA_006410675.1 Oreotragus oreotragus
CTCTCTCTCCCACAGAGTCCAAAAGACTGTTTTATACATCTGATACTGACAACTCTTGGACTCTTTTCTTTCTCTTTGTATTTCAATATGGTTGATTTATCTTCATCTTTCTTCAGGTTCACTAATAATTTGTTCAGTTGTGTTGAGTCTAATGACAAGCCATTAAGGACATTCTTCATTTTGATCTTTTCCTTTGATTTTTAGTTTTTCTATTTGATTCTTAGTTACATTTTTAACATTTCTGCTTATATTACTTGTGTGATCTGTATGTCATTTAACTTTTCTATTAGAGCCTTTAACATTTTAATCACATATATTAAAATTCCCCCTCTGATAGTACCAATATCTGTATCATATCTGAGCCTGACTTCCATCTTCAGACTGTGTTTACCTTGAAGACACAAAATGCGTTTTGTATGGTATATACTTTTTGTCTAAAATCAGACTTGATATTTTGGAGAATAGAAACAGGTTTATTCCTCTTTTCTGCAAGGCCTGTACTGTATATATTAATAGAGTCAGAAATTGGATTGTATTTGAAACTTATCTACAGTGTACTTTAAGCATGAAATTCTTAAGAATTAAGATCTTATCTTTTAGAATGTGGGTTAGTTTGTCAGAGAGTTCTCAGTGTCTGCTCCTAGTTTGTCTCTGATCCCTTCTACTATGCAGCTTCTCACTACATAGTATTTATTTCTTGTGGTTCTCCCTGGTGTCTTTCATGGTTAGTTTTACCTGAGTTTTCTTATTGTGCAAGTGGAGAGTGAGAGGGGAGTATTCTATTATGTTCTGATTAAGTTCATCCTTAGATACTGTGAATCTGGGTCCCAGGAGTGTGACTGTCACCCTCTTTCCACTGTATGCTGGACTCCATGCATATTCTGCACTTCCACCTAAAGGAAGATTTTAAGTGCTATTTGAAGTGCTGCTGTTATAATATTAGACATTTGTTTATGCAAGAAAATTAAACTTAAAAAAAACTAAAATTACCCTGTACTCATATTGTCCAAACATCAGGTTAGTAAATATGGTTTTTCTCTACCAATATTCTTTTAGTTCCTTAGACACAACTTTTAGAAAGCTCCTGTCTGATTTTGTAGAATAAATGAATTTAGAGATATTTAATTTATCCTAACTGCCTTTATAAGTTAAGATGAATGTCTATGCACTTTCTATAGAGTAAGAGGGAACATAACTCCTTTTCTGGAACAATGAATGACAGCCTAATGCATATTGAAATAAAATTATAATTTTTCTTGAAATACTTTTATGAACTGCTCAGGAGGTATTTAAATAGTCAAGGAAAGTTATATATATTTCCTGGATGAAAAATATTGTGACACTATGCATAAAAATGATTGGCCATTTAAAAACTCATAACATAGATGAATGTCTTTAAAATATAAAATGAGAATATGCACTAAGACTCTGATGTTTTTAGGAACATAACTCCTTTTCTGGAACAATGAATGACAGCCTAATACATATTGAAATAAAATTATAATTTTTCTTGAAATACTTTTATGAACTGCTCAGGAGGTATTTAAATAGTCAAGGAAAGTTATATATATTTCCTGGATGAAAAATATTGTGACACTATGCATAAAAATGATTGGCCATTTAAAAACTCATAACATAGATGAATGTCTTTAAAATATAAAATGAGAATATGCACTAAGACTCTGATGTTTTTTACTGCTCTGCTACGGGAGTGCTAAAACCTGTTCCTTTCCAAGATTTGCATTTTATTAACTAGGAAAAATATATTGAAGTTCTAAGAAACATTGTTTTAAAAGACCTACAAAAAAGGTATTGAAGACTATGCATTTAAAAATGGAAAATCATATACAAAATATCACATTCATAATTCTCCATTGTAGGCTAAATAAAACAAATTAATATACATGAAAGTGACCTCACAATATTTTACTACATTTCAAAATTATGTCTGTACTGCACAATTGTACTCATCTCACACACTAGCAAATTAATGCTCAAAATTCTCCAAGCTAGTCTTCAATAGTACAGGAACTGAGAATTCCAGCTATTCAGCTGGATTTAGAAAAGGCAGAAGAACCAGAGATCAAATTACAAACAACTGTTGGATCACAGAAAAAGCAAGAGAATTCCAGAAAAACATCTACTTGTGCTTCATTGACTACGGCAAAGCCTTTGTGTGTGTGTGAATCACAACAAACTGTGGAAAATTCTTAAAGAGATGGGAATACTAGATTACCTGACTTGCCTCCTGAAAAGTCTGTATGCAGGTCAAGAAACAAAAGTTAGAACCAGACATGGCAATGCACTGTTTCCAAATTGGAAAAGGAGTACATCAAGGTGATATATTGTCACCCTGCTTATTTAACTTGTATGCAGAGTACATCATGCAAAATGCCAGGCTGTATGAAGCACAACCTGGAATCAAGATTGCTGGGAAAAATATAAATAACCTCAGATATGCAGATTACACCATCCTTATGGCAAAAAGTGAAGAGGAATTAAAGAGCCTTTTGATGAAGGTGAAAGAGGAGAGTGAAAAAGCTGGCTTAAAACTCAACATTCAAGAAACGAAAAACATGGCATCTATTCTCATTACTTCACAGACAGTAGATGGGGTAACAATGGAAACAGTGAGAGAATTTATTTTCTGGGCTCCAAAATCACTGCAGATGGTGACTGTAGCCATGAAATTAAAAGATGCTTGCTCCTTGGAAGAAAAGCTATGATCAATCTAGGCAGCATATTTAAAAGCAGAGACATTACTTTGCTGACAAAGGTCTGTCTAGTCAAAGCTCTGGTTTTTCCAGTAGTCATGTATGAATGTGAGAGTTGGACCATAAAGAAAGCTGAGTGCTGAAGAATTAACGCTTTTGAACTGTGATGTTGGAGAAGACTCTTGAGAGTCTCTTGCACTGAAAGGAGATCAAGCCGGTCAATCCTAAAGGAAATCAGCCTTGAATATTCATCGGAAGGACTGATGCTGAAGCTGATACGCCAATACTTTGGCCACCTGGTGTGAAGAAATGACTCATTTGAAAAGACCCTGATACTGAGAAAAATTGAAGCTAGGAGTATAGGGGCACGAGAGGATTAGATGGGTTGATGTCATCATTGACTCAATGGACACGAGTTTGGGCAAGCTCTGGGATATGGTGATGGACAGGGAAGCCTGGCATACTGCAGTCCAAAGGGTGACAAAGAGACACTGAGACAAAGTCCCCTGAGCGACTGAACTGAACTGAGCACTTCAATCAAATTCTTACCATTTTGACCTTACATTTTTACACCAACAGAGTCCAAAATATGTATTTTATTATTATTTTGTAAGACATATAATTGTTTTTCTCTCAGCACTGGAAAAAGAGACACCATCCTTTTTATTAAGATATTCTTTATATTTTTTTTACAATGACAAAAATGCTAACTCTTCTCTGATACATAGTGTCTCACAAACTATTTCCTGACGTTCTCAAATTTTGGCTAAGTCACATTGATCTGGCTGATGGACCATATGTGTCAATTCAGAACTCTAAGTTAGAATCTCAGATATTATCAATTTTAAGATGATTAAGTTCTCTAATCCTCAAATTTCTCATTTTTCAAGGTTCATCCCTTAGCAAATCAACCCTGAGAGGAGATCTGTGGAAACATACGGCATAGTCAAAAGAGCTTTGGATTTTTTTTTTTTTTTTTTTTAGTTATGTCTTAGACGACATTCTACTGAGTCATAATTCAACTGACACCTTTGAGAAGTCTTGCAATAAAGAAATTTGTATATTAAAAAAAATCTTTCCCATTGTTTTGTGATCAATAAATCTCTCTTTTACCAGCAAAATGTATTGATATCCTGTGGAAGTTGTATTCTGGAAAACAACTTTCAGTATATGATGTCCTATTCCAAATGAATCACCTAGTTCCTTGTGATTGGAAAGTAGAAGCGTTAGAATCATCCCTATATTTTCACACACACACAGGTACACACTACTGATATCTCCTCTTCTACACACATACACTTATAAACAGAAAAATATATCTTTTATTGGAATCTAGTTTCTCTCCTAAGTTCAATATAAATTAAGGTGTTTATTTTTCCCCAAGGTGGTATAATGAAGAATAACAGAAAATAAGATGTGAAGAACTGACTCATTGGAAAAGACCCTGATGCTGGGAAAGATTGAGGGCAGGAGGAGAAAGGGGTGATAGAGGATGAGATGGTTGGATGGAACCACCGACTCAATGGACATGAGTTTGAGCAAGCTATGGGAGACAGTGAAGGACACAGAAGGCTGGCATGCTGCAGTTCATGGGGTCGCAACAAGTCGGACATTACTTAGAGACTGAACAACAAGAACAATCAAGGGTTTATGGCATCTGTGATTTTAGTACCAGAAACCTCAATTCTAGCAGTGAATCATATGTAATCAAATGGCTTTGACTATGCTATGACTGCTAATGACTTTTAGATGGCTGCTAAAAGTAATTTTTACAACCAGAAACTGTCAAGCCTAAAATCCAATGTTTCTTGCCTCTCCTATTAATGCTAAAATGCAAGCTCTCAGGAGGGCCTCAAACTGGTTTGAGAAGGAGGGCCAGTGACCTCTTAGTGACTGTTGAACAGGAGTAACTTGTTTTCCTTCTGTAGTGGATATTAAGTCCTTCAAAATCTGAAGGTTCTAAATGAGAAGTTGAGGATCTCCTTACCTATGTAAAAGTCGGGACACTCAATTAAGGAGATACTAAAAGAATACCAATGTTGGATAAAACTGAGTGGAAGACCTAGAAGAAAATTTAATTTTATGTGGGAAGGGGTTTAGGGGTGTTGGGATGTTCTTTCAAGTCCAGTGAAGTGAACTTGAATATAGTTGTTCGAACATCTGCTATCCTAGGCACTATAAAGAATACACAGATAAATAAAATATTGCCTCTGGGGACTTCCCTGACGATCCAGTGGTTGGGACTCTGCACTTCCAATGCAAGAGGTGTAGGTTCAATCCCTGGTCAGGGAACTAAGATCCTGCATACTGTGCAATGTGGCCAAAAAAGTATCTATCTATCTATAGCCTGTTTTTGAAGAGCTCATAATCTATCAGACAAGACTTTACAGAAACCTAATCAGATGTCTAAACCAGTGCTTTCCAAACTGTGTACTATAGCACGGGTCCTCAAACCCAGGGCCATAGACTGGTACCGGATCATGGCATGTTAGGAACCAGGCCACTGCACAGCAGGAGGTGAGCAGCGGCCAAGCTAGTGAAGCTTCATCTGTATTTACAGTCACTCCCAATCACTCACATTTCAGCCTGAGTGCTGCCTCCTGTCAGGATCAGCAACAGCATTCGATTCTCATAGGAGCATGAACCCTACTGTGAACTGTGCATGCAAGGGATCTAGGTTGTGTGCTTCTCATGAGAGTCTAAAGCCTGATGATCTAATCAAGCATTATGGTGTGTTGTATAATTATTTCATTATATGGCACAATGTAATAATGATGGAAACAAAGTGCATAATAAATGTAATGTGCTTGAATCATCCCCACCCCCTACCCCTATCTGTGGAAAAATTGTCTTCCATGAAACCAGTCCCTGGTGCCAAAAACATTGGGGAACGCTGTACTATAGAACCTAGAGTGAGTATTTGACAGAGATGGACATTTAAAATGAAGCATTTTATGATGTTGTGAGATACATTGGAAAAGGTGTTTCCTACCAAACAGAGAAGATGCAAAGACCTAAGGAAGATATTGAATAATTCTATCACTATATGATTTAAGGAATTCAAGCAGATGCTGCTGCTGGTGGTGATCACAACAGTGCTAGTTAGTATATACTAATTGCTTGCTGTGTTCCAGGAATTCTGAAAAGTCTGCAAAATTCTTCAAAGATCTTTACATACAATATCTTATGTTCTCTCATACACGTTTGAGCTAGGTACTATTGTACAAACAAAAACCAAGGTTCAGAGAAGTGAAGTAGCTTATACAAGTCCTTACAAATTTTTTCTATTAATAATCTTTTAAGTGTTAGATTAGTTATTAAGACAAACTCTGCAACTATTTTTGATTACTATATCTATGTGAACTTTACTTTTTTTAATCGTGTATAAAGCAAAACACAAAACAAATTGGATTACATTGACAAAAGACTACAACTGTCATCCTTAACACCTAGTTTGATTTTTTGCACTGAACATATATAAAAATATTATATACATGAACATATTAAAATTTCAAACTAATAAAACCTTTATTTTAAAAACCTTTGTATGTTTTCCATATTATGGCTCTTTGTATGACTTCATGTGGGTGAAAAAGAGTTAAGTTACTGTTCAACAAGTTTTGAAAACCACTGTTCTAAAGCATTTGAGGACTGCCCTTTGGGAATTAAGAAGAGATACAGCCTAACTGAAATATTCAGGATATTTGGTGTCTATAACTGGGAACCTAGTGGTTGCAATACCTAGCTTTTTAAGCAGTCTATATTCACAGAAGGCATAATCACCTTAGGTAGAAGGAACTTGGTCTGAGTTTGTAAGGAGAAGAATTTAGCAAACTCTTGTTCCTGAGCTGTGGCCCACAGAGCTTTCCAGAGACCTATTATAACAGCCACAAAGACAGGAAGTTGCTGTTTATTATTATAATAATTATAACAAAGCTATGACATTGGGAACAACAACCAGCAATCAAGTGAGTACTGTGCTGTGCATGTGTTAAGTTGCTTCAGTCGTGTCCAACTCTTTGTGACCCCATGGACCCCAGAGTAGCCTGCCAGTCTTCTCTGTCCATGGAATTTTCCAGACAAGAATACTGGAGTGGGTTGCCACTTCCTTCTCTAGGGGATCTTCCCAACTGGGGGACTGAACCTGTATCTCCTGCACTGGCAGGTGGATTCTTTACCATTGTGCTACCTGGCACATTTATTACTATTACTATTTCATTTCTTTCTCAAAACAATCCTAATATATGGGGACTACTATTCCTATTTTACCAGTGCAAAAATTCAAGCTTGAGTAAATGTGAAGGGGTTAAATTACTTCAACAAGTTCCCACTGCTAGGAAGTAGAAGAACTGGAATTGAACTGAGGTCTATTTAATACTACCTCCTGTGTTTTCACAACTATGACAAATGCTGCTGCCCCCAGTTAGCTCTGTAAAAACTCCATTCTGCTATTCTCTTTATGTCTCCTATATGCGAGACAGCAAAAGAGACACAGACATAAAGAAGAGACTTTTGGATTATGTGGGAGAAGGAGATGGTGGGATGATTTGAGAGAATGGCATTGAAACATGTATATTACCATATGTGAAATAGATCACCAGTCCAAGTTCGATGCAGGAAACAGGGCACTCAAAGCCGGTGCACTGGGACAGCCCTGAGGGATGGGATGGGGAAGGAGCTGGGAGGGGGGTTCAGAATCGGGAACACATGTAGTACACCCATGGCTGATTCATGTCAATGAATGGCAAAAACCACTCTAATATTGTAAAGTAATTAGTCTCCAATTAAAATAAACAAATTAATTAAAAAACTCAACATTCAAAAAACTAAAAAAAAAAAAAAGTAGTAGGAAAGGATGGCAAAGCATCAGGCAAAGAAGGGGTTAGATACCAAATCTCGTGCTGAAAGCTATGACCCTAAAGCTCAATAGCAGCACTGTATGGTAAAGGGCAGAGGATAGTCTTCATTTTTCCATTGAATAGATAATGAGACAGCCCCCAACAATGTTTCCCCTGAACTGAGCATGATCAACACTTCTGTGTATCTCAAGCAGCTCATTCCAGGCTTGTCCCGTGAAGTCTTCTCCAGGATCCTCCTCCTATCATCAGGGGAAAGATCCTTGGGGAAGGTGAGAAATTGAGAATAAGGAAAAAGTTTCTCAGTGGCTGTCAAGCATCAGCTCTGAGGGTGTTTGGAAACTGATCGGTATGTTTTATGAAGGTTGTGCATGCATACATAATTAATATAACTCATCAATAAATATCTCTTCAATGACTGACTATCACAATATCATGGTCAATAAGACTTACTTTGCACTGTCCTAACAGAAGTCCCAAAATTCATGTTACTTTACTACTGCATACTTCCATTTTCTTTGCGACCTTTGCATGAATAACTTAATTTCCATCTTGTATGAAAGACAAATGAGTTGTGTGTATATTTTTTTAAGCTTAGACAGAGAATGTTTTCTCCTAAACAAACTCTACACTGGGCCACCTAGGACAATATTTCCCAAACTTTTAATAACTGTTATCTGTCTAGACATCAACTCATACTGGAAAAGCAGTGAAAGCTGTCAAAGGGTAAAACAATCAACATCTGCAAAGATGAATTTGGGCACAGTAGAGGTAGATTAAAAAGTAAATAAACTGCACTTCAAACAGTGATTAATGCACAAGAAAGATAAGCACAGAGGTGGGCTAAGCCAGGCACAGTAAATATCTTTTCTTAAAACTCTTGCCAGTAAATCATAATTACATAGAGGATCATCAAGTCTTTTTGAGAAGGTACCTTTCACTGGGTAAGAAATGAGGCAAAATTTTAAGACACCAAGAGACTTAGAGACCAGTCAAAAAAAGAAGAAGTTGTTTTCTCACTTTTCTCTCTTTAAAATACTATTATGTTTGGGAGTTCGTGTAAAAAAATAAATAAATAAATAAAATACTATTATACAATATTCAAACCTTGTGAAATCTGTGTACCATTTTTCATATGACTTTTCAGATATGAATTCTTCTCTATTTTTATGGATGGGTATCTGGTTTGTTATTCTCATTACAAGCAATCCAACTCAAAGCATGGAGGAGTTCTGTTTCTTTTAGTCAATTTCTAGGGCAGAATAGATTGGTAGTATTAATATCCAATCATAATTTCAGTATCTCATTAAAAGGGCCTTCAACGTACAGACATTCCATTCCACGTAACATTAAATATAAAGCTCAGGAAAATATTTTGAAGAGAATTATGAACACTTTTTATTACTTTTGCTGAAGTAAAATGTTCATTACAATGTAAAATATATATACAGGGCTGAGTGAACCATAATTAAGACATGATACTAAGTAGAATTCTTGATTTTCTCATTCCTCTATAAACCAAGAAAAAATTTCTTATAAACATATATAGAACTGTAAACGTATGTAGAACTATGGATTAGTGGGAAATGTATATTCTGATTTCAACTAACAAAACACCAAAATTAGAACATGAATTTTTATTTATTATATTTTATTATTAACTGGACAAATTCAGTACAACTATGGTAATGTACTGAAGTTGATCTAAAGATTCCAAAGTTTTATTTCTTTATAACTGAAGAAATTAGGTGTATAATTGCTTTCCTATTAAAGATAATTATACATGAAATATATTTTAAGAAAGTAGTGATAAGCAAAGATGCATTTTAGGTTACTCATTTTAAATGATTTATCAATTTAGAACCTGAGGTGATTCATCTCTCTACAAAGCATGTCCATGATTATCATAAATAATCTATACGTTATTGTGAAGCTGAAAAATACTGCAAATATTGAGTCGTAGTATTATCTTTGGGCTTCCCAGGTGGCTCAGTGGCAAAGAATCTGCTTGCCAATGCAAGAGCCACAGAAGACATGGATTTGACCACTGGATCAGGAAGATCTCCGGGAGAAGGAAATGGCAACTCACTCTCATATTCTTGCCTGGAGAATTCCATGGACAGAGGAGCCTGGTGGTGTGCTACAGTCCATAGGGTCACAGAATCAGACACAACTAAGAACAGTGCACGCACACACAGAATTATCTTTCAGCTTACTTATGAATGTCAAGATGTGATACTTTGAAAATCAACAGGATACATATTTATACTATACCATGCAATTTCTTGAAGAGGATACTGTTTATCAAACAAATAACCTGTAATAGCACAAACATGTAAGAAGGGGAAAGATCTGAGAAACTTTGAAGGGGAAAGATTTGAGAAAAGGTCTTTTAAATACATATGCTTCAAATTAGCCAGCTAATTAAATTTGGTTAGTGGGCATTATGATAAGGGGGAAATAATTGAGTACTGGTCACCTCTGTAATTTATACTTAGAAAAACATATATTATTAAAGAACAAATTAAAATGCATAATTTTAAAATGTTAAATTTAATGAGGAAATATTTACAAATTATATTTTTGTCTTAATCTGTAAATTATATAAGACCATTTAAATTATGTTAGCATCATACATCAACATAACAATCAAATTTACAATTATTGTAAAGACCAGTTATTTTCCTAGAGGCAAATACTATTGTCCTTGACTTCCTAAGAAAGGAAGACTATTTGGAATCCTTTTTTTCCTCAATTAATTAATGAGAAATTAGGGCTTTTTTAATAAAACAGTCCCACGTATTTTTACTGAATTCTTTCCATAATCTAACATATTTCCATATTCTTTTATGCTTAATTTCCTTCTTTCAAAATAGAAATTATATTTTGAGTACTACATAGAATGCTATTTCCTTTAATGCTATTTCCTCTGAAGAATCATCCTTGATACTTTCAACCTTTATATTTTATTTCTAATAGTTCACAAAATGATTTAAAATTTCCATCTCATGTATAATATTTGCAATATATTGAAATCACTGTTTATAAAGGACAATTTTATAATTGCTATATATGATACAGACCTTGAATTTTATACCATTTATTAGTTATCTCTGTTTCCAATTTCTTTCCCAGTCAGCGTCATAAGCTGTTTGTTAACAGTGAAATATAATCCTGAAAAAAAGCAATTTATTAAGTGTTTTCAACAAATTGGAAAATGAAATCAGGAATTAAGATTTTCATAGGAAAAAGAGGGATGTAGGTTTGGAAAAGACCAGTCAACCCTAAAAGAAATGAACCCTGAATATTCATTGGAAGGAGTGATGTTGAACCAGAAGCTCCAATACTTTGGCCACCTGATGTAAAGAGCTGACTCAAATAAAAGACCCTGATGCTGGGAAAGACTGAGGGCAGGGGGAGAAGAGTACAACAGAGGATGAGATGGTTGGATGGTATCACTGACTCAATGGACATGAGTTTGAACAAGCTTAAGGAGACAGTGAAGGACAGGGAAGCCTAGGGTGCTGCAGTTCATGTGGTCACAAAGAGTCAGACAAGATTTAGGGACTAAAAACAATAAAGGCAGCCTAGGTAAGCTTCCTTGCCTTTGACTTCTGCTTAGTTCTCAAACAAGAGGTGATTTGAAAAAGAAAAAAGAATGAAAGAGTGAATGTAAGAGAAATTAGTGATGTGTAGAAATGATTGCACAATGGAAACTACAGTTTTCATTAAAAGTTTCTTTGGGATACTGTAGTATTAGAATAATTCTACTCTTTCATTGTCCATGTAAACTTCGAAAACACAGTGACTAGGGAAAAGGGAGGCATTCTATATATACTTATAAATAAAACTCAGGGCAATCTTAGGGCCTTAAAAATTCCATGTAATCCACGACCACTTTGAAACCTTGGTGCCTGAATCATATGGAAAACATGACAGCAAATTATGGAATAGAGTAAACAGGAATGCAGAAAATAATGGATAGAAAATATACATGGCATACATTACTTGGCTAAATAAAGTTATGAAAATTGATGAGACATATTCTCACTGTACACTATAAATAACTATGGTTCCAGAGGTTGAAATTTGCAGTTGAATGAAAAGTTATGCAATGCAAGGGAAAGGCTAGACAAAGGAGGCAAGAATATACACTGGAGTAAAGACAATCTCTTTAACAAGTGGTGCTGGGAAAACTGGTCAACCACTTGTAAAAGAATGAAACTAGATCACTTCCTAACACCACACACAAAAATAAACTCAAAATGGATTAAAGATCTAAATGTAAGACCAGANAAAGAAATAATAATGATTATTTTCCTTTATTGATTTAAAAAATCCCAAGCTCCCATAGCTTTGGAACTCATTTACAACTCAACAATACATTTTCAACAACACTTTCTTCAAATTTGAAACTTTTTAAAAGCTTATCTCTATGTTTCTTGCCCTTGAAGTAGTATTTTATTATTTTCTTTATATCAAACTTAGTATTGCATGAATAGTACTGTTTTGTTCTGTTACATAATATCTACTTTCCATGGAATTGCCCTGACATTTAATTGAAAGATAACATTTAGAGCAGATTGACCTGTTTGACATTATTTATCCTTCAAACCACAATATGCCCTTGCTTCACAGCACTGAAAAGCCTTTCTGTTTTCAGATATCTGACATAGCATGAACATCCTTCAGTGTCCAGGCTAGAGCCACACTTTCTAAGCATGTATTTTGTGTGTTCCAATGCTTATCTTCCCAATTAATTGCACAAATAATCAGGATATTATTTTTCCCAAATCATGATAGTTGTTCTTATTAAGAGTACATGGACAAAAATGACTTAACTCAGAAATATGTTGACACTCTTTATCAATATACGGATTCTACTTAGGCATTGATATTGAAATATTAGAAATAAAAATAAGCAAAATTTAAAAATCAAAATTTTCACAATATATTATACAATTAAACCCATACAAAAATTATTTTCTATCTATCTAAGCTAAAGTCTTAAACTGCTGCAACACCTGCAAGGAAATTATAGAAAATGCCAAATATGGACAGGCATTCTGAAAACTCAACTACCCTAAAGCATGAGAAAAACTTGTATGCTTGGAGATGTATGTATGCTTGCTAAGTTACTTCAGTCCTGTCCGATTCTTTGCAACCTCTGGACTGTAGCCCACCAGGCTCCTCTGTCCATGGGGTTCTCTAGGCAAGAATACTGGAGTGGCTTGCTGTGCATTCCTCCAGGGGATCTTCCAGACCGATGGATCAAATTGTGTCACCTTCGGCTGCTGCACTGCAGGCAGATTCTTTACCACTAAGCCACTGGGTCAGCCCCATGTTTAGAACTAACACATTTACATTTATGAAATTGCTTGCCCAGTATGAACTATTAGTATTAGGCTCTAACTTAATGAGGTCTACTTTTCAAATTTTCATTGTTCTAAAACACTGCTAATTATTAAATTCAATTTGTATTATTTGTCACCTCAATANTGGGTCAGCCCCATGTTTAGAACTAACACATTTACATTTATGAAATTGCTTGCCCAGTATGAACTATTAGTATTAGGCTCTAACTTAATGAGGTCTACTTTTCAAATTTTCATTGTTCTAAAACACTGCTAATTATTAAATTCAATTTGTATTATTTGTCACCTCAATATATAGAATAAGAAAAATAGTTTATAAAGTTGTCAAGCATCAAATCACCATTTTATTTTAAAACAACATTTTTCATGAGCTCAGAAGCTAAATGTAGTTCAAATGGAGGAAGAGTTGGCACAGATGTCAAAGAATTGTGTGCTTTGTGCTAGTCACAGATGAAGTTTATATCTAGCTTTCCTTGGGACCTTAGAGGATCATAATGAGTGGTCACCTTGAAAAAAATTGACAAATTTTGTATGTTTTATGAGTTAATTTATGAAAACGTTTTACTCCTCCAATATACCAATGGCTGCTGTCAACATTTTAAATAGAGAAAAATGTTGAGCCACATTTGTTGTAACCTGTCAATATCCCTGGATATGACATAATAACCCTGCTTGTGACATTACCATAGAGAATGCATGGAGAGCCTATTTAGATTGTTTCATATATCTCACCACAAAATTTTAAAATGTGCACAAAAATAGNCTTTCAGGTTGTGCATTTTTTTTTTTTAGTCGACACCCTACTAATTTGATAAAAACATTAAACTGCCTTTGCCTCTCCTGTGACCTTTTGGCACCCAACTACACTGAATGGAAAGGGTGCCCAGTTGACATAGGAAAGGCACCAGGATTTTGACAGCCAGCGCATAAGGATTCCAGTGGGTACACACCTGTTAGCTGAACAAAGGCATTTCCCTGATCCAGGAAATAAAACATTGAATTTCACGTTCAGCTAATTCAACAAAATTCTGGCACAATCAGTTTGCACAGCCTGGAGTACTGTGAAATTGACTTGGTATATATATATGTGTGCCAAATAATCAAAGCTAGGGAAGTGACTTTCTTTTGAAAGGTCTTCTTAGTCTTTGCTGGGCAGTGTATACCATTTGACACATCTGCTGTTGTTTGGGGAAACTGAAGGTTGGGAATACCTTCTTGTGGAATTTGTAAGAGTATATACCCTGAATGTTCAGTAGTATTGATGGCATACAGGAGGATTGCTACCTCAGTTAAAGTAATATGAGATAAAAAGACTTAATTTGGGATCATCAGTTAGGGAGTTGGCACCATAGTCTCACACAAAATTGTGTAAAGATGTGGATCTCCAAATGAAAGTACTAATGTTAAAGTTTGGGTGTAGAAAGATGATAAGAGTTAACGTTCACACATTTTAAAAGAAAAGAAATAGGCTATAAGGATGCTTCCTTGGTGGCTTAGATGGCAAAAGAATCTGCCTGCATTGTAGGAAACCCCGGTTCAATCCTGCAGGATACCTGGGTTTGATCCCTGTGTTGGGAAGATCTCCTGGAGAGGGGAATGGCTAACCACTCCAGTATTTCTGCCTGGAGAAACCCCATGAACAGAGGAGCCTAGTGGGCTACAGCCCATGGGGTTGCAAAGAGTTGGACATGACTAAAGGAACTTACACTTTCACTTTTTTATAGGCTAGAACTGAGTCAGTGGATTGCCTGGCTTACAAAGTTAATCATAACACCGGGGGCTAGGGTCAGTCTAGTGCATTTGAGCTGATTCAGGACCTCAAAGGGAAAAGATAACCACACCATGCTTATAGCAGCATTCAGGCAATTCCCACTGCTTTGCTGGAATCAGGACGCACTGGTTTTACCTGGCTTCTAGATAGGTTATTCAGAACTAGATTCCCAGCCTAGGTCCATGGCACTTTGGAGGTTCACAGAGACTGAAGGCAAGGTAGGAGTTAAACATCTATTACTACTGGTTTTCAGGGACCATGTGGATAATATCTAATGGTTCTCACTATGCAAAGCTGTTCATAACCATTACATCCTCAAGAGATACTAATTAAAGGTTTCATTCCCTCCCCATCTCATGTGTTACAAAATGCACGGGCTGAGGGTTAAATCTCTGGCCAGTGCACCGAGCAAAGAGAAATTCATAGAGACATGGAAAATGCAGTGTATGACGATTTTTAATGGAACTCTCTAATCAAACCTCTCAGAGTTATGCTCAGTAGTCAGTGACTAATAGGTTGTGGAGGAAAAGATTATATTCAATCTGCCTGTTAACTACAAGACTTTAATCAATTTCAGTGGAAAATGCTCTGAGGCAGAAAGAAATATAATAGGGCACTGACCTAATCTCTCAGAAGGCTCAGTGCCACTTTCTCTTTTCTCTCCAGCTGGGGAGATACATTAGTTGAGACCATTCCTAAGTGTATTCTACATCAGTGCTGAGGAAGAAGAGGCCCATCTTGCTCAATGAACCACACATACCCTTAGCTACGAAATGCTGAAAGCTGACTCTCCCAATATAGTATTTCATCACACCAGAGCATCTGGAGAGCCTCGTTGAGGGGTTGTGGCAAGCCCGAGGGCTCAAAGTTCTGCCCTCTTCTCTAAGAAAGCCAATAAAATCTTACCTCTAGCATACAGCATGATGAAAACAAAACACATCTTTGAGCCAGATTTGGACCATGGGTCACCAGCTTGTAACCTCTAGTCTAGACTGTAATTATTAGAGGATTTTAGAGAAAAGGGAGATTAATGGAGGCCAGAATGGTAAAAGCATGGTTTGCAGAAGTAGTGCAGTTTGAATGGTCCTTGGCAGGTGAGTAGGGTTTCTCTTCTTCCAACTATTTCGTTTCATGTAAACATACTTTCGAAAGGCCTACAAACAACACTCCTCCCCACATAATCACCATTCTCTATCTGCACATATCTATACCTCCATCAGTTTAGAATCAGGAAAACATATCCTTTTTCTCACCTATGATATTTATCAAAGAAGGAGGGAAATTGATTCACCATCTTGCAACTCAAATTTATAAGGAAACTTTCCTGATTATCTTCTTCCTAAATGGGCTCTTCCCTCAACCACCCACAACTGACTACTCTAGGACCTAATGTCTGTACCATTTATTTGGTTCACAGAAGAGACTTGCAATAAAATAGCAGATCTCTTCTTAAGATGGGATATATCAAGTCACAGGATGGACAGAAAAGCAAATAAAGTGGGATTGTTGGAAGACGGATGAATTCAGGTTGTAGCTGTGTGAATGAGTTTTCTACTTATGAGCCAGATGATCACTTAAAATCAGTTAGCTTCAGTCCCTTTCATATATAAAATGGATTATAATAATTCCTACCTCTCTCATATTAACTGGTGCTGCTGCTGCTGCTGCTAAGTTGCTTCAGTTGTGTCTGACTCTGTGCGACCGCATAGATGGCAGCCCACCAGGCTCCCCCATCCCTGGGATTCTCCAGGCAAGAACATTGGAGTGGGTTGCCATTTGCTTCTCCAGTGCATTAAAGTGAAAAGTGAAAGTGAAGTCGCTCAGTCGTGTCCGACTCTTAGCGACCCCATGGACTGCAGCCCACCAGGCTCCTTCGTCCATGGGNGCCATTCTCCCAAATCATCCCACCCTCTCCCTCTCCCACAGAGTCCAAAAGACTGTTCTATACATCTTTACCTCTTTCAAAGTTACCCTGGCCAAACCCTCAGCAAAGATTAAAAAATATATATATATTCTACACTAATGTGTAAATGACTTGTACTTTCTAGAGATATATGTAATTAAGGATAATGTCTAGGAGTATCAATGGCCAAGGGAATGGATCTATAGGAGTTTGATTTTATACAGTAGGTGATAAACAGCAAGTAAAACATTTAGACCCTTCTGTAGTAGGAAGTTCTTGGAAGGTTTAGAAGATTATATAGCTTAATGAATAGCCATATACTAAAAGCAAGTCTTATCTCAAATTTATTTTATTTTCCTAGCTCTTCCTCTATTTAAGTATAAACTCTTAAAAATCCAAGTCAACAGGCATTTATCAGGTGCCTGTTGTGTGCCTGATAACATGTTAGGTGAAAGATATACAGTAACTGAGGATTAGTTTCTGTCTCCTTTTTAAGCAATATATGTATATGTGCATGCATGCCAAGTTGCTTCAGTTCTGTCCAACTCTTTGCAACCCTAAGGACTGTAGCCCACTAGGCTCCTCTGCCCATGGGATTCTCCAGGTAAGAATACTGGAATGGGTTGCCATGCCCTCCTCCAGGGGATATTCCCGACCCTGAGATTGAACCCACATCTCCTGTGGCTCCTGCATTGCAGGCGGATTCTTTACCACTTTACCATAGCCACCAGGGAAGCCTGTGTGTATATATATATA
>SJYX01014613.1:200405-211808 GCA_006410675.1 Oreotragus oreotragus
CCTTGGACTGCAAAGAGATCCTACCAGTCCACCCTAGAGGAAATAAGTCCTGAATGTTCATTGGAAGGACTGATGCTGAAGCTGAAACTCCAATACTTTGGCCACCTGATGCGAAGAACTGACTCATTGGAAAAGACCTTTATGCTGGAAATATTGAAGGCAGGAGAAGAAGGGGACAACAGAGGATGAGATGATTGGATGGCATCACTGACCTGATGGAAATGAGTTTGAGCAAGCTCCAGGAGTTGGCAATGGACAGGAAATCTTGGTGTTCTGCAGTTCAAGGGGTCACGATGAGTCGGTCACGACTGAGAGACTGAACTGACTGAACTGAACATGTAAGAATGCTTATTATCAGAAAAAATAAGAGATAACATATGGTGGCAATATGTGGAAAAAAAAGGGGGCCTTTGTACACTGTAGTGAATGTAAACTTGTGACTGTGGAAAACAGTATGGAAATTCCTCATGAAATTAGATAGAATTATTATGTGACGCACGAATCCAATATCTGGGTATATTTCCAAACGAGATAAAATTACTCTCTTGAAGAGACATTCATACACTCATGTTCATTGCTACAATAGCCAAAATATGGAAAGAACCTAAATATCCAGTGATGGATAAGTGGATAATAAAATGTTTTACATCTGTCTCTATCTATCAATCTATCATCTATCTATCCCTCATTTAATTCAACCTTAAGAAGGAAGGAAATCCTACTATTTGTGAAAACATGGATGAACCTGAAAATCATTGTACAAATGAAATAAAACAGAAAAAGACAAGTATTGCATGGTATCATTTATATGAAAAAGTCTTTTTAAAAAGTTGAGCTCATGGAAGCAGAGGGTAAAATGTTGTTTACTTGGGGCTGTAGGAAAAGGGAAATAAGGAAATATTTATAAAAGGGTACAGATTTTCAATTATAAATGAATAAGATCTAAATATCTAATATGTAATACAGTGATTGTAGTTGATAATGCATGTGAGCATGCTCAGTCCCATCTGACTCTTTGCAACCCCATGGATTGTAGCCTCCCAGGTTCCTCTGTTCACAGGATTTTCCAGGGAAGAATACTGAAATGGGTTGTTATTTCCTCCTCCAAAAGATTATCCCAGCCCAGGGATCAGAAACAGTGGTGCCTGGCAGACTACAGTCCATAGGGTCACAAAGATTTGGACAAGAGTAAAGCAATTTAGCATTGCCTTCACTAGGTTAATCACAACTCATTCATTATTTTAGAAGACTTGCTTCTTAGTTCACTTTATATAATAGGTATTATCATATTATTTTACATCCCTAAAAATAAGAATTATGTATTCTTCAGTTAATCAGAAGTTTCTCCTTCAAGCATATGATGATTCCTTGATAGAAGTTATTGACCTATAGTGAGTATGTACTGTGAGAAACATTTTGTAGAAATGAATTAAGATATATAAACTATGCATATGAAATATATTTATTAAGTTAAAACACAAAAATAAAGCCGTACAATCATAAAAAAATAAACCCACTGTAAAAAGAATCACTCATTATAAATGCCTTACTTTCTGTTTGCAATGTTTCATCTATAGGAGGACCAATGTATTATATTATATGGTAAGATTATGATTGCTAGTATATTTTATTTATGTTAAAGAGAAGATAGCAGCATGCTTTTTTGTATGTGTATTCAAGATTTGGTGACATGTGAAAATGTTTGTTGTTCTGTCGTGTCTGTCTTTTTGTGACTCCATGGAGTATAGCCTGCCAGGCTACTTCATCCGTGGGATCCTGCAGGTAAGAGTAAAGCAAGAGTACTGAAGTGGGTTGCCATTTCCTTCTCAAGGGAATCTTTCCAATTCAGGGATAGAATATGGGTCTTCTGCATTGCAAGTAGATTCTTTGTCATCTGAGCCAGCATGATCAACTTACTTGATATTATTTTTTAGTTTGAATATACATATCACTGCATAGATTTATATTTATATTAATAATTTACAAATTATAGAAGCTATTTTAAACATAAAGATTACATGAATTGGTGCTGGTAGATATTGGTAAACATTCTTGTTATGTCATCCAGAAAATACTACCAGTTATGTTATAATAATAGCTAAAAAGAGAAAAAGCTCTAAACTAATAGTCTCATTAGTTCAGTTCAGTTCAGTTTAGTCTCTCAGTCATGTCCAACTCTTTGCGACCCCGTGAATTGCAGCATGCCAGGCCTCCCTGTCCATCATCAACTCCCGGAGTTCACACAAACTCATGTCCATTGACTCGGTGATGCCATCCAGCCATCTCATCCTCGGTCGTCCCCTTCTCCTCCTGCCCCCAATCCCTCCCAGCATCAGAGTCTTTTCCACTGAGTCACCTCTTTGCATGAGGTGTCCAAAGTAGTGGAATTTCAACTTTAGCATCATTCCTTCAAAGAACATCCAGGACTGATCTTCAAAACTTACAAAAATGGATTATGAAAACAAGACCCTTAAAGGAAGAATAAATGAGGGTAAGATACTAATAAGAACTAATCACATGAAAGTTGGTATAAAATAAGATGAGCCATTAGAGCATATTACATATTTTTTATTTTGGCTATTCAGACATACTGAATTAAATTTCCTTTTCACATTGAATTACTCCAATGATGTGTAGCACAAACAGTTAGTATGGCAAATGTTTACTTTTACTAAATATTATTGGTATTAGTTTTCAATGAATATATTTAATAAGCTTTACATTATTAACCAGATATTAGTTTGATGTCAAGCTCACATATGTCTATGGTAGGTTCATCCATCATTCAATTATTCTTAAATTTTAAATGAATACTCTATACTTTCAAAACTATTTTAAAAAATTATCATTTTTATGAGAAAATGTATAGAAAAATGTCAATGTATAATGACTTCACAGAATTAAGTGGAGTCAGTTATCTAATTTTTAGGCAATTAGAGTTACTATCATGTAGTTCTCAATAAGTACAGCCTGTCATATACTAAGAATTTTAGAACTCATGCTTATGTCAGGCATCTTCATTTACCAAAATGTATCTTCATAGTTTTAGGTCTACAGAGGAATTCAACATGTGAAACTGGACAAGTATTTTATCTAACACTCTGTTTGAAAGTTAATATAAATCTATGTAATTTTCCTCCAGTAATTCAGGTCATTTTTCAGATACTGTTTGGTCAAGGGTCATTGCAGAACTCTTCATATAATAAAGTTTTGTCTTTCTAATGAATATATTTACTAAAAAGAAAAAATAAAATGGAACCAAATAGCAAAGAGAATATTCTTTCAGGACACAATTAGAGAGAAAACAACTGATGACCACTGCAAAATTTCCTACCACATTGCTTAGTTTCAAAATCAGAATGCATACGGAATATAAATACATTAATGAATATTAAGTATCCTTCTACAAGGGCTAGAGAGACCTAAAGTTCTCTGGCGTGGCACCCAAGGATCCCTCACAGAATGCACAAATGATCCAGCTTGACAGAGGATATCAGAACCCTTCCAGTGCTGCACCAGAATAAATAAACCTCTCTCTTCTGACACTGTACTTTCCAGAAGACTGATTCCCCATCTTGAGTCTTTCTTCTCCTTCTTTTCCTTCCTCAATCAAAGTTTGACATTAACGTGTGTGATTGGCTATAGCTATACTTAGACTTAGGGTAGTCTGGCAAAAAGACTTTTCTGGTTTCTACCTTCGAACTGTAAAACCCAAAAGAGAGGGAGAGAATTCAAAGAAGTTTAGTGACTCCAAATGTTCCATATCCCCTGCAATAAGTAACCACAACCTTGAGGTTCATAAAAAGTGTAAGGCAGCAGATATGGCCTTCCCAGTGGCTCAGCGTAAATAGGAGATGTGGGTCTGATCCCTGTGTCTGAAAGATCCCCTGGAGGAGGAAATGGCAACGCAGTTCAGTAATCTTGCATCAAAAATCCCAAGGATATAAGAGTCTTGCAGGCTATCATCCATGGGGTTGCAAAGAGCTGGACAAGATCCAGTGACTAAACAGCAACCAATATGTAGGGTGTATGAGGTGGTTACATTAGACACTGGCAGCAAGTGTCACTTTGAGGACCTGGCAATATGGAGGTGATTCCAGAAAGAATCTTGTAGATATGACAGTTTGCCTCTCACCTATCAAGTTTCAAGAGAAATGCTGGCATTTAGTAGAAAAAAAAGAGGATACAAAAGATGAACAGTCAGGCTTGGTGATCTGACATTTTAAAGTGTGCAGAGAGCTACAGAAGTTATCAGTTTCTCAGAGGTATGATAGAATACAAACATTGGAGTTATTAAATGTTTCAAAGTGTTGATTCTAAAGCCCCAGGAGCAAAAGAAATAACTAATATTACATATTTTAACAATTTCAATATTTGCTTTAGGAATTAAAACTAGTATTAAATGGTATTTTCTCATATTAATCATATTAAGCAAACAGTGTAAATATGATAGTTATTAATATTTTTATAGGTCAAACCCATCATGTATAATTAATTACTGTCCCTTAGGATTTTTTCTCACTTGTTGAAGACTATTTTTTATATCCCTTCTTTCTTGTGATCCGAGGTTTTTTAAAATTATGTTCCATTTGCTTCTTGAACCTATTCCTAACAAAACTTTCTATCTCCAAAAGTGGATATAGATTCTGATTCTTACTTCAAAGTGGAAAAACTTTCTGACTTCCATTAGCAATCTCCAACTTCTGATTATACAGCTCAACCCTCTCTAGATGCATAGCTTTCTACATCACACATAAAGATGGCTCCTTTGTGTTACTAATCATGAAATTCTTCTGGCTGACGTCTTCCTGACTGTATATATGCTTTAACACTCAGATATCTGCTTTAAGTAATAATCTTTCATAGAAAAATGCCAATGTACAATGAATTATACAGAACTAAACTGAGTCAGTGACCTAGATTTTTGGGCAATTAGAGTTACTGATTGGAAAAGGCAATGGCACCCCACTCCAGTACTCTTGCCTGGAAAATCCCATGGACGGAGGAGCCTGGTGGAATGAAATCGATGTGGTCTCTAAGAGTCGGACACGAATGAGTCACACTGGAGAAAGAAATGGTAACCCACTCCAGTGTTCTTGCCTTGAGAATCCCAGGGACGGGGGAGCCTGGTGGGCTGCCGTCTATAGGGTCACACAGAGTCGGACGCGACTGAAACGACTTAGCAGCATCAGCAGCAGCAGAGTTACTGATATATTATTCCTTTTATATATTAAGAATTTTGGAAGTTGAATGACTTCATAGAGATAGTTCACTTTTTGAATAGGTTGAGTTTTGTCTTTGATGTGTACCTTATGTGTCTGAAAGGCACTTCTAAAAAGGATCTTTAACCCATTCAGGGTACCTGATTTTTCTTAGCATAATAATGGTGCATATGAATTTCAAGGGATGTTTGAATGTTACTTTCAGGTAGAATGGTTCTAAAGTCCTTAAATTATTTAAATAACTGAAAACAAAAAGGCTGTGTTGAGTCACACACACAAGAACAAAATGATCACTCACATTAACCCTTTAAAAACAGTATGTCTTTCCAGATAGCATCTTAAGGATCTGGTGAAGGGGACATTGTGCCTAAAACACACAAATGTTCCTAAAAATGCTCAGTGTTACAACAAAAGAGATTTCCTATAATAGCTGTTCAACTTAATTTTCCCTCTTTCTTTCATTTTCTCATTACTCTGTCCTCTTATCACAAATTATTTTCCTGAAATCCTTAATAATCCTCAGAACTTTCTTCTGTCTGTAGGTTAATGCACAAATATGAAGGGTTTTTTTTGTTTGTTTGTTTGTTTTACCATACTTTATTTTCTGTTTCTCACCTGAAAGCATAATAAAATATGAGGGCCGTAAACACACACACCCATATACAAGATAGAATTGTATGCCATCTGGTATTAGTAAATACATATTGTTGTTGTTCATCGCTATGTGTGCTTAATCTAATATTGGAGATTGTGAATAGCTTATAAGATTTCATGCTTTTTGTTACTAATTGTCACTTTCACTTTGGAATATTTCCATTGTCTTAATGTTTTTATTTTCAATTTTATCTTTTGAGGAAGTTATGCTGCTTGCAGGCTTCCCTGGTAGCTCAGCTGATAAAGAATTTACCTGCAAAGCAGGAGACCCCAGTTCGATTCCTGGATTGGGAAAATGTCTTAGACAATGGATAGGCTACTCACTCCAGTATTCTTGGGTTTTCCTAGTGGCTCAGATGGTAAAGAATTTGCCTGCAATATGGAAAACATGGGTTTNAAATGCTCAGTGTTACAACAAAAGAGATTTCCTATAATAGCTGTTCAACTTAATTTTCCCTCTTTCTTTCATTTTCTCATTACTCTGTCCTCTTATCACAAATTATTTTCCTGAAATCCTTAATAATCCTCAGAACTTTCTTCTGTCTGTAGGTTAATGCACAAATATGAAGGGTTTTTTTTGTTTGTTTGTTTGTTTTACCATACTTTATTTTCTGTTTCTCACCTGAAAGCATAATAAAATATGAGGGCCGTAAACACACACACCCATATACAAGATAGAATTGTATGCCATCTGGTATTAGTAAATACATATTGTTGTTGTTCATCGCTATGTGTGCTTAATCTAATATTGGAGATTGTGAATAGCTTATAAGATTTCATGCTTTTTGTTACTAATTGTCACTTTCACTTTGGAATATTTCCATTGTCTTAATGTTTTTATTTTCAATTTTATCTTTTGAGGAAGTTATGCTGCTTGCAGGCTTCCCTGGTAGCTCAGCTGATAAAGAATTTACCTGCAAAGCAGGAGACCCCAGTTCGATTCCTGGATTGGGAAAATGTCTTAGACAATGGATAGGCTACTCACTCCAGTATTCTTGGGTTTTCCTAGTGGCTCAGATGGTAAAGAATTTGCCTGCAATATGGAAAACATGGGTTTTATCCTGTGATTGGGAAAATCCCCTGGAAGAGGGTATGGCAACACACTCCAGTATTCTTGCTTGGAGAATTTCATAGACAGAGGATCCTGGTGGGTTACAGTCCATGGGGTCTCAAAGAGTGGGCCACTATTGAGCAACTAAGCACAGAACAGCACACTGCTTGCAGGATCATTACCTATGGTAATCTTCACTGATGGAGTAACTGTCTCTCTCACTTACACAGTGAAAAATACATGATAAGTCTCAAAAGCCAGGTGAAAGCTGCAGGAGAGTCCTTCTCTACGTCAGGACTGACTGAAACAACACAGCCATGAGAGACCCAAAGTGATTGCACTGGAAATGTTATTTCCATCTAAGGAAACTATGGGGAATTTCTTTTTCAGTCTACAAAACAAAAGTAGTTTGACACAAAATAGATACATACTTCGTATGATAGAATTTTATTGAAATTTTGCTTGAGACAAATGGAATTATTCTCCTAAGAACCGAATTATAAGTAAGCTTTGAAAAAATCAAAGATTATAGATAGATTTATACTTTTTAAACGTGCCAGTTTCCCCAAATAAAATTATTACATTGGTGGCACTAGTGGTAAAGAACCTGCCTGCCAATTCAAGAAACATAAGAGATCTGTGCTCGATCCCATTGTCAGGTAGATCCCTGGAGGAGGGCATGGCAACCCACTCCAGTATTCATGCCTGGAGAATCCTATGGACAGAAGAGTCTGGCAGGCAATGGTCCATAGGGTTGCAAAGAGTCAGACTGGTCTGAAGCAACTTAGCACACACACACTTATGAAATAAATATAACCTTTTTATAAAGCCTTATGTAACATTTCCTAGAAATCAGAAGGAAAAATGTTAAGCCACAAGAAGTGAGTTGAAAATTTTCTATNATTCATTTCTTACATGATAGAATACATATTTCAATGCTATAAAACTAAAACAGACATACCCAAAATGCATGTAACATATCTGACAAGAAACAAACAAAAATTCTTAGAGTAAAGGTAAAGGAAAACAATTTGCATGGTTTTATCATTTAAGATTTTTTACAGATGTATAGAAAATTTACAAAGATAGTACAATGAATATTACTGCATACCACTCACTCAGCTTCACCCTTAACATTTTACATTGCTATTGTACATTCATCAAAACTGAGTGAGATTGCTATACTACTCTTAACTGAACTTTATCTTTATGTGGATTTCAGTTTTTCATTATATCCTCTTTCTGTATTAGGATCCTATCCACAAAATCAAAATTTGTTTGTCATGTCTCTCCAGTGTCCTCTTGTCTATGACTGTTTCTCAGTCTTTCCTTGCTTTTCATAATCTTCATAGTCTTGAGAAGTACTGTCCAGGTATTCTGTAAAGTGACCTTACTTAATTGATTTGTTTTGTTTTTTCTCATGTTTAAATTTAGCCTATTGGCTCAGATAGTAAATGGTCTGCCTAAAATGCAGGAGACGCAGGTTCAATCCTTGGGTTGGGCAAATCTCCTGGAGAAAGAAATGGCAACCCACTCCAGTATTCTTGCCTGGAAAATCCAATGGAGGGAAGAGCCTGGTAGGCTACAGTCCATGGGGTCGCAAAGAGTCGGAGATGACTGAGCAACTTCACTTTCACTTTCACTATGTGTTTTCAGGGAAAAAAAGAAAAATCAGAGGGAAAGTGCCCTTTTTGTATTTTCATGTCAAGTGAAATTGTTATCTTTAGACATCATTGATAATATTAACCTTCATCTCTTGGTTAAGGTAACATAGGAATTGATCCAAGCAATTTGGAATAATGGTGTTTTGATTGCCTATTGAAAGGCTAAAGAAACTTAAAATACTGTATTCAAGTTCATTTCTCAAGGGGATATGATTAACCACTCTAAAGATATTTTCTCTGTCTACTGGGATTGAATAAATAAGTAAATGGATGGTGGGCAGTGGGATTCAGGCTTCTCACTGTCACAGAGAGAAGTTAAAAGATAAAAAGAATGGAAGATTAGAATGAATGGTGGTGATAGATTGAATCAGAGACATTTCTATAAACCAATATATATATATAAGTGTGCATGCTCAGTTGTGTCTGATTCTTTGCAACATGAACTGTAGCCCACCAGACTCCTCTGTCTATGGGATTCTCCAGGCTGTTAACACTGGAGTGGGTTGCCATTTCCTATGCCAGGGGATCTTTTTGGCCTAGGGGTTGAAACTTCTTTCCTGTGCCTTCTGCATTGGCAGGTAGATTCTTTACCACTGAGTCACCTGGGAAGACTGGCACCATATCATTATTCTCTAAGAAGCAGAAGTAATTAAAACTGTGTTAAAAAGTTCTAGCAAAGAGTTGTGATTATGTGCACTAGTGCAATGGCAAGTAATTAGCTGATTTTAAGAAAATTTTATTTTGAGACTGAATACATGTAGATTCTTGAGAATAGTGTATATTCTGAATTTAAAAGCAATTATGAGAGATTTTATTTGATGTTATTTAAATATAAAAACCATGATATATCTTATTTGTTTAGTTCAAGTATGTCTCTTACAAGAATAAAATTTCAGCAAAAATCAAATTCAATATTGAACATTTGATCATAAATATTTAAAACCTAATTTGTTAAACACTTGAGGGCTGAAGAATTGATGCTTTTGAACTGCAGTGTTGGAGAAGACTCTTGAGAGTCCCGTGGACTGCAAGGAGATCCAACCAGTCCATTCTGAAGGAGATCAGCCCTGGGATTTCTTTGGAAGGAATGATGCTAAAGCTGAAACTCCAGTACTTTGGCCACCTCATGCGAAGAGTTGACTCATTGGAAAAGACTCCGATGCTGGGAGGGATTGGGGGCAGAAGGAGAAGGGGACGATTGAGGATGAGATGGCTGGATGGCATCACTGACTCCATGGATGCAGAGTGAACTCTGGGAGTTGGTGATGGACAGGGAGGCCTGGCGTGCTGCAATTCATGGGATCGCAAAGAGTCGGACACGACTGAGTGACTGAACTGAACTGAACTGAAAGGAAAACATTATGTTTAAATAATTCATATCTTTATTATCTTCAGCTCAGTTCAGTTCAGTTCAGTCGCTCAGTCATATCCGACTCTTTGCGATCCCATGAGGAATGTTATATAGTGGCCTAAAATGTTCTCTTTACAGCATCGGACTTTGCTTCTATCACCAGTCACATCCACAACTGGGTGTTGTTTTTACTTTGGCTCCATCCCTTCATTCTTTCCGGAGTTATTTCTCCACTGATCTCCAGTAGCATATCGGGCACCTACCAACCTGGAGACTTCATTTTTTAGCGTCCTATCTTTTTGCCTTTAAATACTTTTCATGGGGTTCTCAAGGAAAGAATACTGAAGTGGTTTGCCATTCCCTTCTCCACTGGACCATATTTTGTCAGAACTCTCTAACATTACCCATCAGTCCTGGGTGGCCCTACATGGCATGACTTAGTTTCACTGAGTTAGTCAAGGCTGTGGTCCATGTGATCAGATTGGCTAGTTTTCTGTGATTGTGGTTTCAGTCTGTCTGCCCCCTGATATCCTCTCTCAGTGCCTACTGTCTTACTGGGGTTTCTCTTATATTGGATATTGGGTATCTCTTCACAGCTGCTCAAGAAAAGTGCAGCCCTTATTCCTGACTTTGACATGGGGTATCTCTTCACGGCCGCCACTCCTGACCTTGGATGTGGGGTAGCTCATCTCAGCCGCTCGCAGCTCCAGCACCAAATCAAGGCAAATTGAAAGTGGTCAAACAGGAGAGGGCAAGAGTAAACATCGACATTCCAGGAATCAGCGAACTAAAATGGACAGGAATGGGTGAATATAACTCAGGTAACCATTAGATCTACTACTATGGGCAGGAATCCCTTAGAAGAAATGGAGTAGCAATCATAGTCAAAAAAAGAATCCAAAATGCAGTACTTGGATGCGATCTCAAAAATGACAAAAAGATATCTGTTCATTTTCAAGGCAAACCATTCAATATCACGGTAATCCAAGTGTATGTCCTGATCAGTAATGCTGAAGAAGCTGAAGCTGAATGGTATGATGAAGACCTACAAAACTTTTTAGAACACCCCAAAAAAAAGTGTCTTTTTCACTGTGGGGAAATTTGTCCTTGGAGTACAGAATGAAGCAGGGCAAGGGCTAATAGTGTTTTGCCAAGAGAATGCCTGGTCAAAGCAAACACCCTCTTCAAATGGACATCACTAGGTGGCCAAGATCAAAATAAAATTGATTATATTCTTTACAGCCAAAGATGGAGAAGCTCTATATAGTCAGCAAAAACAAGATCGGGAGCTGACTGTAGCTCAGATCATGAACTCCTTATTGCCTAATTCAGACTGAAATTAAAGAAAGTAGGGAAAACCACTAGACCATTCAGGTAGGATCCAAATCAAATCCCTTACGATTATACAGTAGAAGTGAGAAATAGATTTAAGGGACTAGATCTGATAGACAGAGTGCCTGC
>SJYX01014613.1:236933-250362 GCA_006410675.1 Oreotragus oreotragus
TTTTGAATATACTATCTAGGTTGGTCATAAATTTTCTTCCAAGGAGTAATTTCATGGCTGCAATCACCATCTGCAGTGATTTTGGAGCCTCAAAAAATAAAGTCTGACATTGTTTTCACTGTTTACGCATCTATTTTCCATGAAGTGATGGGACTGATGTCTATTACATATTAGTTATTATTCTGAATGGTGGTAATGCAAAATATAAAGCATTAATGTTCTGTAAAACCAGTGCTATGCATGCTGCTGCTACTGCTGCTAAGTTGCTTCAGTCATGTCTGACTCTTAGCGACGCCATGGACCGCAGCCTACCAGGCTCCTCTGGCCATGGGATTTTCTAGGCAAGAGTACTGGACTGGGTTTCCATTGCCTTCTCCAAATGCTATGCATAGCTCTTGGCATATAGAAAAAACAATAATAACTAATATCTTTGTGTGTGTTCTATTTATGAGATACAACTCTATATATCTTACAACTATTACCCACATTTCACAAGTAAGTAAAATAATGTAGTAGAAAGTTAGTTAGAAGTTGACAAATTCTGGATACCCCATTTAAAGTTAAAGAAGAAAAAAATCTAATTTCAAATCTATAAAATAAATGTACAGTCAAGCACAAGTTTTCTTGTTTCTGTTTTACTGTGTTCATATGCTATTGTAAGAAATACAATTGCAAGAGAAATTCCATATATCCCTTTCTTAGTGACCCCAGTGTAACACCTTGCATTAGTAAAACACCACAACCAAGAAACTAAGGTTGATACAATCCATTCACTTTACTCAGATTCCATCAGTTTTACATGCAAATGTGTGAGTGTCTTTGTGTGTATATGTATTTAGTTCTATGCAGTTTTAACACATAAGTATTTGTGTGACCACCATCACAATCAACACACAGAATAATTCCAAATACGGTTTGTGTTGTCCTTTCAAAGTCACAGCCACATCACTTCTGCTCTCCCTCCCTAGTCTTCAGCAATCACTAATCTATTTTTTGTCTTTACAATCTTGTTATTTTTAAAAAGTGGACATGAACGGAATCACATATAGGCAAATTTTGGAGGTTCTGTCTTCACTCAGGATATTTCTCTTTGGACCCATCCAAACTGTATCTTGTAGAAGCAGTTTTTATTCCTGAATTGTTTCTTATGTTAGAAATGTATGATAGATTGTTCAAAATCTAGATTATACAATCTAGTAGATTGTACTCACCCAACTGAAGGACATTTAGATTTTTTCCAGTTGGTATACTTCAAATAAAGCTTCTATGTACATTTGTGTACAGGATTTTGTGTGAGCATAAGCTTTCATTTCTTTGGAATAAATGTCCCAGAGTGCAATTACTTGATTTTATGGTAAGTACATTTTTAGTTTTATAAGATACTCTAACACTCTTTCCACAGTGGCTATAATATTTTGCATTTCTATACCAACAATGTTTGAGTGAGCCAGTTTCTCCTCAATCTTGCCACACTGTGTAGCATGTGGAATCTTACTTACCACGGATCAAACCTGTGCCTCCTGCATTGAGCACGTGGAGTCTTAACCACTGGACCACACAGGAAGTCCCTGACACTATCTTTGACAGGGGAACTGGAGTATCATCGGTTTCTGCCTGGAGAGGATAGAAGAAGATAAGCTTCCTCTTGGCCCCACTGATAACATAGTATGAGGGTATTTCTGTAAGGCCATCTGACTCATTAGCCATCGAACTGGGATAAAAGTTTACTTACCCTCTCAGCCTCACTAAAACCACTGGGAGAGGAGGGTTGGTTATCTTACTGGTGCTTTATTAGAGTCCAGTAAGTCCCATCCATAGGAAGCTTCAAGGTGCAAACATTCAAAGATGCAACCTTAACATTCAAGAAACTAAGATCTTGGCATTCAGTCCCATCACTTCATGGCATCTAGATGAGGAAACAATGGAAACAGTGACAGACTTCATATTGCTGCACTTCAAAATTCCTGCAGATGTTGACTGCAGCCATTAAATTAAATGATGCTTGCTCCTTGGAAGAAAAGCTATGACAAGCCTAGACAGCATATTAAAAAGCAGATACCACTTTGACAACAATGGTCCATATAGTCAAAGCTGTGGTTTTCCTAGTAGTCATGTATGGATGTGAGAACTGGACCATAAAGGAAGCTGAGAGCCAAAGAATTGATGCTTTTGAACTGTGGTGTTGGAGAAGACTCTTGATAGTCCCTTTGACTGCAGGAAGATCAAGCCAGTCAATCCTAAAGGAAATCAGTCCTGAATATTCATTGGAAGGACTGATGCTGAAGCTGAAGCTCCAATACTTTGGCCATCTGATGCGAAAAACTGACTCTTTAGAAGACCCTGATGTTGGAAATATTGAAGGCAGGAGAAGGGGATGACAGAAAATGAGATGGTTGCATGGCATCACCGACTCGGTGGACATGAGTTTGAGAAAGCTCTGGGAGTTGGTGATGGACAGGGAAGGCTGGTGTGCTTCAGTTCATGGAGTTGCAAATGGTTGGACATGACTGAGCAACTGAACTGAACTGAAAGATGCAAACATATGTTCCATCAAACTCATGCATGAGTGAAACTGTAGTTTTCCCTCTGTCTCCTACTGTTGATGATCCTTCAGCTCTACCACCTCCCACCCTTCTCCCTCCTCCAGTCAGTAATTCTTGCCCGTTTTTTTGATACCAGTCCCGGTATGTACTGTATTAATACTACTATACTTTTCAAGGTACCGTGAAAAAAAGTGTGAAAAGTGAAAGTCACTCAATTCTGTCCAACTCTTTGCAACCCTGTGGACTATACAGTCCATGGAATTCTCCAGGACAGAATAGTGAAGTGGGTAGCCTTTCCCTTCTCCAGGGGATTTTCCCAAGCTAGGGACTGAACACAGTTCACCCACATTGCAGGCAGATTCTTTACCAGCTGAGACACAAGGTAAGCCCCTTGTGTATTAATTACGATTATACTTTTTAATTATTACAGGATTCCCTCATAGCTCAGTTGGTAAGGAATCCACTTGCAATGCAGGCAACCCCAGCTCAATTCCTGGGTAGGGGAGATCCTCTGGAAAAGGGATAGGCTACCCACTCCAGTATTTTTAGGCTTCTCCTATGGCTCAGCTGGTAAAGAATCACTTGTGATGTGGGAGACTCAGTTCAGTCCCACTCTTTGCAACCCTATGGACTACAGCATGCTAAGCTTCCTTGTCCTTTACCAACTACCGGAGTTTGCTCAAACTCATGTCCTTTGAGTTGATGATGCTATCCAAATATCACATCCTCTATTGTCTCTTTCTCCTCTTGCCCTCAATCTTTCCCAGCATCAGTATTTTCCAATGAGTCCTCTTTTTGCACCAGGTGGTTAAAGGATTGAAGCTTTAGCATCAGTCCTTCCAATGAATATTCAGAGTTGATTTCCTGTAGGATTGACTGGTTTGATCTCCTTGGTATCCAAGGGACTTTCAAGAGTCTTTTTCAGCACAACAGTTTGAAAGTCTCTGTTCATCAGTGCTCAGTCTTCTTTATGCACAAACTCTCACATCTGTACATAGCTTTGACTATATGCCCCATTGTAGGCAAAGTGATGTCTCTGCTCTATAATATGCCTTTTAAGTTTGTCATGATTTTTCTTCCAAGGAGAAAGTGTCTTTTAATTTCAAGGTGGCAGTCACCATCTGCATTGATTTTGGAGCCTGAGAAAATAAAATTTGTCACTGTTTTCATTTTTTCCTCATCTATGCACCATTAAGTGATGGGACCAGATGCTATGATCTTGGTTTTTTGAATGTTGAGTTTTGAGCCAGCTTTTTCACTCTCCTCCTTCACCTTCAAAAAGAAGCTTTTTAATGTATTCTTCACTTTCTGCCATAAAAGTGGTGTCACTGCATATCTGAGGTTACTGATATTTTCCCAAGCAACTTTGATTCCAGCTTGTAATTCATCCATGCTGGGATTTCACATGATGTACTCTGCCTATAAGTTACATAAGCAGAGTGACAATATACAGCCCTGATGTACTCCTTTTCCAGTTTGGAATCAGTCTGTTCTTCTATGTCTGGTTCTGACTATTGCTTTGTGACCTGCATACAGGTTTCTCTGGAGGCAGATAAGGTGCTCTGGTATTCCCATCTCTTTAAGAATTTTCCATAGTTTGTTGTGATCTACACAGTCAAAGACTTTAGTGTAGTCAATGAAACATAAGTAGATTTTTTTTTTCCTGAAATTTTCTAGCTTTTTATATGATCCAACAGATTTGGCAATTTGATCTCTGGTTCTTCTGCCTTTTCTAAACATAACTTGGACTTCTGGAATTTCTGTTAACATAGTTTTGAAGCATAGTTTGAAGAATTTTGAGCAACCCTTTGCTAGCTTGTGAAATAAGTACAATTATTTGGTACTTTGAACATTGTTTGTCATTGTCCTTCTTTGGGATTGGAATGAAAACTAACATTTTCCAGTCCTGTGGCCACTGCTGAGTTTCCCAAATTTGCTGGCATATTGAGTGCAGCACTTTCACAGTGTCACATTTTAGGATTTGAAATAGATCAGCTGGAATTCCATCACCTCCACTAGTTTTTTCGTAGTGATGCTTCCTAAACCCCACTTGATTTGCATTCTAGGATGTCTGGCTTTAGGAGAGTGACCACACCATTGTGGTTAGCCAAGTCATTAAGATCTTTTCTGTATAAATCTGTGTATTCTTGCCACCTCTTCTTTTAATATCTTCAGCTTCTGTTAAGTCCATACCATTTCTGTCTTTTGTTGTGTCTATATTTGCATGAAATATTCCTGTGGTATCTCTAAATTTCTTGAAGAAATTTAGAAAAAATTTGCTAGTTGTGTACATGGATTAACTCTGTCATCCTTACAACAAATTGGACTTAATAACTTGCTATTAGAATGGAACTCATTCATATGCAGTGGTCTTACATATTGACAAGAGTTTTTGTTGTTAGGACACCATTTTCTGAGTCTTGTGACTGAGAAGAACTGTCTTCTTTTGAAGCTCCTTTTGTCTCTACCTTTTTGCAAATCTGGATTGGAAGCTTTTGCTGAACCATGCTCAGTGTATATAGAAACTAAGGCATTCAACCCCATGACATTACTTAAATCCTAAAGTCCGTAGGCTGTTCTCCTTTACAGTCTACCCTTTATAGTCTTCTATGTTGTGCTATACCTAGCACTTTTACTTCATTTTGTCAGCTTTAAAAAGAGTGGAACTGGAAAAATTTCACCCATATTGGCTGAAATCCACACAAGTTTATGTTGATTAATGAGAAAAACAATTTAAGTCCATTTTAAAGAATAATACCAATACTATATTTTCTTTTAAAATTAACTACTTTTTAATATCATAATTTGTAGTCTACATTTTCTTAGATATAAAATCCTTTTTTTAAAGGCATTTTCTACAATTTTACTGTAAAAAGTATCTACATAAATGGCTCACAACCACACAGTAGCTGCTGAATNCTAGGCCTCCTGTCTCTTATACACATCTAGATGTGTATAAGAGACAGTTATTTGTGTGTCTGACCCAGAAACTTCTCCTCTGAATTGTGTAAATAAATTGCTAGATTAGCTATGCCCAAATATCTTTAGTTTTGCCTCTCTCATGCCTGACCTTAACTTACTACCAACACATTACAGTAGGCTGGAGTTAGGGCCAAACAAACAGCAGAATCGTGTTGTAACATCATTTCTATTCCATTTGCAAGGGAACTGTACTTTGAAAAAATTCAACTTAGGAAAGTTGCAAATATAGTATAATGGCAACCCAAGAATTCTTCATCTAGGTTCACAATTTTGCCACATTTACTTCATCTTTCTTTCTCTTAATTCCATACAATGTTGACAGAAAACCACAGTTGTGTTATGGAAATATTATATCACTAATCCAAAATAGTTTCCTTAGTTGAAAAAAATGTTAGGTTCTCCTCAAGCAAAATTTTATTCTTATTTACAAATTCCTATAATTATCTGTGACTTTTAAATGTCATAAAAGAAATAGGCAAACTTTGTTTGCAGAGTATGAAACAGGTGTTAATTATTTAGCTGAGATTGTTTTCAATATAAATAAATGTCCCATTGGTTTTATGTCTTTTATATGGCCCTTGGCAATCATTTTGAAAGAAGACACCTTAATAGGTAACAAACTTTTATAGATCTATTCAGAAAGATCTAAATATTAAATTACTACAATAAAATTGACTAACTGAAAATGTTGGTGCACTTGTTTCACTAGTGCTGCCTGGAACATCTGAGTGATCTCTTTTCTTCATAAAGAACATATATTTAACCAGCCTAATGTTGAAAATTAAGCACAATATAAAAAGGAAAATAAAATTGAAAAGTTTTATTTGATTCTCTAAACTACTTAGACAACAGCGATCCAAATTTATTTTCAACTGCGAATGCATTCAGTTGTATTAAAAATAAACAAAGCAGAATTCATCTTGTGGTAAGTCTCTCCATATTCCAAGGCAAAAATTATGAGACTGTAGAGTCGGAATTATTTATGATCTTAAAAGTTACGTAGCAAAATAACTCTATGTTAGGGCCAGTTATGAAGAATTTGATTATTAAACTGAAGGCAGCAGAAAGTATCAATTCAGTGAGATAGCCTGAAATCTGTCACGAGAGTATCTGCAGCAGGGCAGTCAGCAAGTGCTATAAAATCAGGGATCTTTCNAAAGTTACGTAGCAAAATAACTCTATGTTAGGGCCAGTTATGAAGAATTTGATTATTAAACTGAAGGCAGCAGAAAGTATCAATTCAGTGAGATAGCCTGAAATCTGTCACGAGAGTATCTGCAGCAGGGCAGTCAGCAAGTGCTATAAAATCAGGGATCTTTCCCAGCCCCATCCCTACTCCCACCCTAGGGAGCTGGTTATTAAAAATTTACCAGGACACCAGTGGTTTTATCCAGCCTGATTTTTTAGTATGGAAATTGCACTAATTATTTTACTGTTCTGTATATCACATTTCTCAATTGTCAAATGGAAATAGTAGTATTTATCTTAAAGCAATTTGGGGACAACTGCAGTAAGTGCATTCTTTTAAATCACCTGACATTCACTTCCTAGGGAGCTGGTTATTAAAAATTTACCAGGACACCAGTGGTTTTATCCAGCCTGATTTTTTAGTATGGAAATTGCACTAATTATTTTACTGTTCTGTATATCACATTTCTCAATTGTCAAATGGAAATAGTAGTATTTATCTTAAAGCAATTTGGGGACAACTGCAGTAAGTGCATTCTTTTAAATCACCTGACATTCACTAGATGCTCAGATGAATTGATATGTAATTTAAATTGCCTTTACAAAGAGTTCAGAAGTCGTTGTTCAATCCTAAAACCATCAAGCATAACATATTGAGAGATAAAATAGGATTTAATTAATAAGTTGATACTAAAGATACAGCTGTGGAATATATACACATGAATATATGTTTCTACAATTCTAAGTATTGGACTAAAATGAGTCCAGAATATTCAACAATAGAATAAAATGTATATTTTGTAATTTAACAGAAAGTCATAATCTAAAGGGGTTAAGTCAGAGGCTCTAAGGATTTTCCTTCAATCTTTCCCAGCATCAGGGTCTTTTCAAATGAGTCAGCTCTTCGCATCAGGTGGCCAAAGTATTGGAGTTTCAGCTTCAACATCAGTCCTTCCAGTGAACATGCAGGACGGATCTCCTTTAGGATGGACTGATTGGATCTCCTTACAGTCCAAGGGAGTCTCAAGAGTCTTCTCCCACACCACAGTTCAAAAGCATCAATTCTTCGATGCTCAGCTTTCTTTATAGTCCAACTCTCACATCCATACATGACCACTGGAAAAACCATAGCCTTGACTAGATGGACCTTTGTTGGCAAAGTAATGTCTCTGCTTTTTAATATGCTGTCTAGGTTGGTCATAGCTTTCCTTCCAAGGAGTAAGCATCTTTTAATTTCACGGCTGCAGTCACCACATGCAGTGATTTTGGAGCCCCCCCAAAGTAAAGTCAGTCACTGTTTCCCCATCTATTTGCCATGAAGTGATGGGACCAGATGCCATGATCTTCATTTCTGAATGTTGAGCTTTCAGCCAGCTTTTTCGCTCTGCTCTTGGTGAGCTCCGTGGGCAGCAGTCGTGGCATCTGGTTATTTCCCGGTGTGGGCGGCAGCTCCAGGCAACAGACCTGGCGCCTTACTCCAGGGCCCCTGCCCTCAGTGACGCTGTTGCTGCTGCTGCTAACTCATTCCAGTCCGACTCTGAGCAACCCTACGAACAGCAGCCCACCAGGCTCCTCTGTGCATGGGATTCTCTAGGCACGAAGACTGGAGTGGGTTGTGATGCCCTCCTCCGGGGCTCCAGGGTCAAACCTGGGCCTCCTGCATTGTAGACAGAGTCTTTACCCCGGAGCCACTAGGGAAGCCCCCAATTATGTTGCTGTGTTGCCTTAAATCAACTAAACCAGGACAGCCGTTAAAGGAGGAGGAAAAAAAAACAAACCTATTTTTGTCAAATGTGCAATTCTTAAATTTTTGTGAGGGTCTTCCACTTAATAATTTGTCATTGCCTTCAAGTTATTCAAAAATCATCCTTTCAGACAGCTTCCAGGACCATCCAATTGAACAACAATCAGTGCCTGCCTCCACCTCCCAGTGTCAGTCCTCTTTGCCGGCTGTGTGTCGTTTTAAAAAGTTATTTATTTGGCTGTGCCCAGTCTTAGTTGTAGCACATGGGATCTTTGATCTTTAGTTGTGGCTTTCAAACTCTTAGTTGTGGCATAAAAGATCTAGTTTCCTGACTAGGAATCCAGCCTGGGCCCCCTGCATTGGGAGGGCAGAGCCTTAGCCCCTGGACCACCAGGAAGTCGCTGCGTTTCTCATCTCTTTAGTTTGTAGTCTGTGTGCTTACCACCTGTCTCCCCTTGCTGGAGGGTGAAGTTCACGAAGAAAACAAATCCTTTCTTCCCTGGTGAATCGCAGGTGCCTAGACCAATGCCCGAGGCATAGTAGGTGCTCAGTGAATGGGCTGAGAGAAGGAGCAGAGAGGAAACCAGATGCTCACGCCTTTGGATGGGCTGTGGAGGGAGCCTCCGGGTGTCCTTGGGGTCCTGACTTAGTCATCTGGGGGCTGTGATTTCTTCTGAGTTGTCAGTACCTAGAGGTGAGTTGGCTGGAGCTCGCCTCGCACCATCTTGAGGCGTTAGCAGGATGGACTTGGCTGGGTGGCTCTCCTGACTCTGGAGGTCTCATCACCAGCCTTTCCCACAGGCTTTTCCCACGGATCAGGGTCGAGCCCCCTGCCTCTGTTACACGGAGGTCTCTGGTCCCCCGGGGAGTAGCTCCATGGCGCTCCTTACAAGCTGTTCACTGGCGTGAAGAGGGTTTTACCTCCTGTGGGTTTTCCCTGCCTAATTGCCACTCTGGTTTTCAGCCTTCAGCACGCTGCGGTCGCATGCTCCACTGTGGTTTTACTGAACCTGAATCCTTTATTAACTGCCTCCTGTTCAAACCCCCTCAGAGCAGGTATCCTTCACTTTCAGCTTCTGCTCCATTACTATTGGATTTCTTTGTTTCACTCATGGCACGAGGAAAAAAAGACAACAGAGAGATTGTGAGCGAGGCTGCTCTGTTTCCCCCCGATGTGCCCCAGTGTGGGCAGCATCATACTTCCATAGAGACGGCCGTCGCCCAGCACGTGAGTGCTCCGTGCACATGCTCCATGCTTGGTACACGCTCCGTGCACATGCTCCATGCTTGGTACACGCAGTGACACTTTGCAGTCTCTGCTGACAACAGAGCTCACGGTTGCCGGCCCTCTCACCTCACCCTCCACGCCTAATCTACCTTTGGGTCGTCACTGAACCCTCCAAGGCAGACCTACTGTGCGACAGGAACGTCGTATATGCGAGTGGCCAAGACATGGCTCTGTTTGCAAGGCGCTCCTAGACCCGTCCCAGTAACAGCCACACAGGTCAGCCACAGCGGTACTGGTTGTCTTCTGCCAGCGGGCGTGGGTTTGGCATTAAAAAACCTTCTCAAAGACAGCTGAGCTGGTCTTTCAGGTTGAGTGAGGGTCGGTGCAGGCATGGTGGGATCAGGACATTTCCAGGAGAGGAGGAAAAGCATAGTGTTTGCTAAATGTGCAAGGCACACGGAAGATGACCTCCGAGGGGCAGGCAGAGGCCAGAGCTGGACCTGTCTCTTATACACATCTAGATGTGTATAAGAGACAGCTGTTTCCCCATCTATTTTCCATGAAGTGATGGGACTGATGTCTATTACATATTAGTTATTATTCTGAATAGTGGTAATGCAAAATATAAAGCATTAATGTTCTGTAAAACCAGTGCTATGCATGCTGCTGCTACTGCTGCTAAGTTGCTTCAGACAGGTCTGACTCTTAGCGACGCCATGGACCGCAGCCTACCAGGCTCCTCTGGCCATGGGATTTTCTAGGCAAGAGTACTGGACTGGGTTTCCATTGCCTTCTCCAAATGCTATGCATAGCTCTTGGCATATAGAAAAAACAATAATAACTAATATCTTTGTGTGTGTTCTATTTATGAGATACAACTCTATATATCTTATAACTATTACCCACATTTCACAAGTAAGTAAAATAATGTAGTAGAAAGTTAGTTAGAAGTTGACAAATTCTGGATACCCCATTTAAAGTTAAAGAAGAAAAAAATCTAATTTCAAATCTATAAAATAAATGTACAGTCAAGCACAAGTTTTCTTGTTTCTGTTTTACTGTGTTCATATGCTATTGTAAGAAATACAATTGCAAGAGAAATTCCATATATCCCTTTCTTAGTGACCCCAGTGTAACACCTTGCATTAGTAAAACACCACAACCAAGAAACTAAGGTTGATACAATCCATTCACTTTACTCAGATTCCATCAGTTTTACATGCAAATGTGTGAGTGTCTTTGTGTGTATATGTATTTAGTTCTATGCAGTTTTAACACATAAGTATTTGTGTGACCACCATCACAATCAACACACAGAATAATTCCAAATACGGTTTGTGTTGTCCTTTCAAAGTCACAGCCACATCACTTCTGCTCTCTCTCCCTAGTCTTCAGCAATCACTAATCTATTCTTTGTCTTTACAATCTTGTTATTTTTAAGAAGTGGACATGAACGGAATCACATATAGGCAAAATTTGGAGGTTCTGTCTTCACTCAGGATATTTCTCTTTGGACCCATCCAAACTGTATCTTGTAGAAGCAGTTTTTATTCCTGAATTGTTTCTTATGTTAGAGATGTATGATAGATTGTTCAAAATCTAGATTATACAATCTAGTAGATTGTACTCACCCAACTGAAGGACATTTAGATTTTTTCCAGTTTGTATACTTCAAATAAAGCTTCTATGTACATTTGTGTACAGGATTTTGTGTGAGCATAAGCTTTCATNTCTTGTAGAAGCAGTTTTTATTCCTGAATTGTTTCTTATGTTAGAAATGTATGATAGATTGTTCAAAATCTAGATTATACAATCTAGTAGATTGTACTCACCCAACTGAAGGACATTTAGATTTTTTCCAGTTGGTATACTTCAAATAAAGCTTCTATGTACATTTGTGTACAGGATTTTGTGTGAGCATAAGCTTTCATTTCTTTGGAATAAATGTCCCAGAGTGCAATTACTTGATTTTATGGTAAGTACATTTTTAGTTTTATAAGATACTCTAACACTCTTTCCACAGTGGCTATAATATTTTGCATTTCTATACCAACAATGTTTGAGTGAGCCAGTTTCTCCTCAATCTTGCCACACTGTGTAGCATGTGGAATCTTACTTACCACGGATCAAACCTGTGCCTCCTGCATTGAGCGCATGGAGTCTTAACCACTGGACCACAAGGGAAGTCCCTGACACTATCTTTGACAGGGGAACTGGAGTATCGTCGGTTTCTGCCTGGAGAGGATAGAAGAAGATAAGCTTCCTGCTGGCCCCACTGATAACATAGTATGAGGGTATTTCTGTAAGGCCATCTGACTCATTAGCCATCGAACTGGGATAAAAGTTTACTTACCCTCTCAGCCTCACTAAAACCACTGGGAGAGGAGGGTTGGTTATCTTACTGGTGCTTTATTAGAGTCCAGTAAGTCCCATCCATAGGAAGCTTCAAGGTGCAAACATTCAAAGATGCAACCTTAACATTCAAGAAACTAAGATCTTGGCATTCAGTCCCATCACTTCATGGCATCTAGATGAGGAAACAATGGAAACAGTGACAGACTTCATATTGCTGCACTTCAAAATTCCTGCAGATGTTGACTGCAGCCATTAAATTAAATGATGCTTGCTCCTTGGAAGAAAAGCTATGACAAGCCTAGACAGCATATTAAAAAGCAGATACCACTTTGACAACAATGGTCCATATAGTCAAAGCTGTGGTTTTCCTAGTAGTCATGTATGGATGTGAGAACTGGACCATAAAGGAAGCTGAGAGCCAAAGAATTGATGCTTTTGAACTGTGGTGTTGGAGAAGACTCTTGATAGTCCCTTTGACTGCAGGAAGATCAAGCCAGTCAATCCTAAAGGAAATCAGTCCTGAATATTCATTGGAAGGACTGATGCTGAAGCTGAAGCTCCAATACTTTGGCCATCTGATGCGAAAAACTGACTCTTTAGAAGACCCTGATGTTGGAAATATTGAAGGCAGGAGAAGGGGATGACAGAAAATGAGATGGTTGCATGGCATCACCGACTCGGTGGACATGAGTTTGAGAAAGCTCTGGGAGTTGGTGATGGACAGGGAAGGCTGGTGTGCTTCAGTTCATGGAGTTGCAAATGGTTGGACATGACTGAGCAACTGAACTGAACTGAAAGATGCAAACATATGTTCCATCAAACTCATGCATGAGTGAAACTGTAGTTTTCCCTCTGTCTCCTACTGTTGATGATCCTTCAGCTCTACCACCTCCCACCCTTCTCCCTCCTCCAGTCAGTAATTCTTGCCCGTTTTTTTGATACCAGTCCCGGTATGTACTGTATTAATACTACTATACTTTTCAAGGTACCGTGAAAAAAAGTGTGAAAAGTGAAAGTCACTCAATTCTGTCCAACTCTTTGCAACCCTGTGGACTATACAGTCCATGGAATTCTCCAGGACAGAATAGTGAAGTGGGTAGCCTTTCCCTTCTCCAGGGGATTTTCCCAAGCTAGGGACTGAACACAGTTCACCCACATTGCAGGCAGATTCTTTACCAGCTGAGACACAAGGTAAGCCCCTTGTGTATTAATTACTATTATGCTTTTGAATTAGTACAGGATTCCCTCATAGCTCAGTTGGTAAGGAATCCGCTTGCAATGCAGGCAACCCCTGCTCAATTCCTGGGTAGGGGAGATCCTCTGGAAAAGGGATAGGCTACCCACTCCAGTATTTTTAGGCTTCTCCTGTGGCTCAGCTGGTAAAGAATC
>SJYX01014613.1:266258-309543 GCA_006410675.1 Oreotragus oreotragus
CAGTGAGCTGGAAGATAAAATGGTGGAAATAACTTCTGAAGAGCAGAATAAATTAAAAAGAATGAAAAGAACTGAGGATAGTCTCAGAGACCTCTGGGACAATATGAAATATAACAACATTAGAATTGTAGGGGTCCCAGAAAATGAAGAGAAAAAGAAAATATATGAGGAAATTTTTGAAGAGATTATAGTTAAAAATTTCCCTAACATGGAAAAGTAAATAATCAAGTCCCAGAGGCACAAAGAGTCCCATACTGGATAAATCCGAGGAGAAACATGTCAAGCCACATAATAACCAAACTAACAAACACTGCTGCTGCTGCTGCTCCTGCTGCTAAGTGGCTTCAGTCGTATTCAACTTGTGCGACCCCATAGATGGCAGCCCACCAGGCTCCCCCATCCCTGGGATTCTCCAGGCAAGAACACTGGAGTGGGTTGCCATTTCCTTCTCCAATGCATGAAAGTGAAAAGTGAAAGTGAAATCGCTCAGTCGTGTCCAACTCTTAGTGACCCCATGGACTGTAGCCTACCAAGCTCTTCTGGCCATAGGATTTTCCAGACAAAAGTAGTGGAATGGTTTTCCATTGCCTTCTCCACTAACAAAGAATAAAAACACACAGAAAAAAATATTAAAAGCAGCAAGGGAAAAGTAACAAGTAATATATAAAAGAAACCCCTTACATTTAATAGCTGATTTTTCAGCAAAAAATCTGCAGGCCAGAAGGGAATAACAGGATATATTTAAAGTACTGAAAGGGAAAAATCTACAACCAAGATTAGTGTACCTGGCAAGAATCTCATTCAAAATTTATGGAGAAATTAAAAGCTTCCCAGACAAGCAAAAGTTAAGAAAATTCAGTACCACCAAACCAGCTCTACAACAAATGTTAAAGGGACTTATATAGTCAAGAAATATAAGATAAGGGAAAATATCTACAAAATCAACCCCAAACAATAAAATGGCAATAAGAACATATATATATATATCAATAATTAATTTAAATACAAATGTGTTAAATGCTCTAACCAAAAGACACAGACCAGCTGAACGGATACAAACACAAGATCGATATAAATGCTGTCTACAAGAAAACCTACTTCAGACCTAAAGACACCTCACACTGAAAGTGAGAGGATGGAAAAATATAGTGCATCCAAATGGGAAACAAAAGAAAGCTGGAGAAGCAATCCTCATACCAGACAAAATAGACCTTAAAATAAAGAAGATTACAAGAGATAAGGAAGGACACTATATAATGATCAAAGGATCAATCCAAGCGAAAGACATAGCAATTGTAAATATATATACACCCAACATAGGAGCACCTCAGTACATAAGATAAACACTAACAAACATAAAAAAAGAAATTGACAGAAACACAATAATAGTAGAGCACTTTAACACCCCACTGCCAGCAATGGACAGATCACCAAAACATAAAATTAATAAGGAAACACAAGTTTTAAATGATACATTAGATAAGATGGATCTCACTGATATCTTCAGGACATACCATCCAAATGAAGAACACACCTTCTTCTCAACTGTACATAGAATATTCTTCAGGATAGACCACATCTTGGGCCACAAATAAAACCTCAGTAAATTTAAGAAAATTAAAATCATGTCAAACATCTTCTCTGACCATAATGCTATGAGACTAGATATCAATTATAAGAGAAAAAAAAAAAACTGTAAGAAACAAACACACATTGAGATTAAATAGCACATTTCTAAATAACCAATAGGATACTGAATAAATCAAAAGGGAAATCAAAAAATTTCTATAAACAAGTGACAATGAAAACACAACTCAAAACCTATGGGATGTAGCAAAAGCAGTCCTAAGAGGTAAGTTTAAAACAGTACAATCCTACCTCAAAAACAAGAAAAACATTGAGTAGACAACCTAACTTTACACTTAAAACAACTGGAATAATAATAATAATTAGTAGACGTAAAGATATCATAAAGATATGTGCATAAATAAATGAAAAAAGGAATTAAAGAAAAAATAGTAAAGATTAATAAATCTAATGGTTCTTTGAGAAGATAAACAAATCTGATAAACCTTTGGCCAGACTCATCAAGAAAAAAAAAAAAGAGAGAGAGAGAGAAGAGTAAAATCAGCAAAATTGGAAATGAAAATGGAAAGGTTACAACAGACAATGCAGAAGTGAATAGGATTATAAAAGACTATTATGATCAACTATATAACAATAAATTGGGTAACCTGGAAGAAATGGACAGGTGGACAGGTTCTTAGAAAAGTTCAATCTTCCAAGGCTGAACAAGGAAGAAATATGGAAAACCCAATTACAAGCACTGAATTTGAAGTTGTGATAAAAACTCCCAAAAAACAAAAGCCTAGGACCAGATGGCTTCACAGGAGAATTCTAGCAAACATTTAAAGAAGAGCTAATGCCTATCCTTCTAAAACTCTTTCAAAATATTTCAAAGGAAAGCTTCAAAACTCATTCTATGAGGCCACCATAACCCTGATACCAAAATGAGATAAAGACAATACAAAAAAAGAAAACCAACAGCCATTATTACTGATGAACATAGATGCAAAAATCCTCAATAAAATTTTAGCAAACAGAATTCAGTAACACATCAAAAAGCTCATTACCCATGATCAAGTTGGGTTTATTCTAGAAATGCAAGAATTCTTCAATATTTGCAAATCAATCAATGTGATACACCTTATTAACAAATTGAAAGATAAAAGCCATATGATTTTTCAATCGATGAAGAAAAGGCCTTTGACACAATTCAGCACCCATTTATCAAAAAATGGGCATAGGAGGAACCTACATAGTAAAGGCCATATATGATAAGCCTAGAGCAAACATTATTCTCAATGGTGAAAAAATGAAAGCATTCCCCCTAAGATCAGGAACAAGACAAGGACATCCACCTTCTCCACTATTATTCAACTTATTTCTGGAAGTCTTAGCTACAGAAATCAGAGAAGAAAAAGAGATAAAAGGAATCCAGATCCAAAAAGAAGAGGCAAAGCTCTCACTATGTGCAGATGACATGATACTGTACATAGAAAACCCTAAAGATAGTATCAGAAAATTTCTAGAGCTAATCAGTGAATTTAGCAAGGTTGAAGGATACAAAATCAATACAGAGAAATCACTTGCATTTCTATATGCTAACAATGAAAAATCAGAAAGAGAGATGAAGGACTCAATCCCATTCACCATTGCAACAAAAAGAATTGAATATCTAGGAATAAACTTACCTAAGGATACAAAAGTACTGTACACAAAAAATTAGACAGTGATGAAAGAAATCAAAGATGACATAAACAGATGGAAAGATATTCCATGTTTCTGGGTAGGAAGAATCAATATTGTGAAAATGAATATACTACCAAATGCAATGTATAGATTCAATGTGATCCCTATCAAATTACCAATGGCTTTTTCCACAGGACTAGAACAAAAAATTTCACAATTCATATGGAAACACAAAAGACCCTGAACAGGCAAAGCTGTCTTGAGAAACAAGAATGGACTTGAAAGAATCAACCTCCTGACTTCAGATTATACTACAAAGCTACAGTCATCAAGACAGTATGGTACTGGCACAAAAACAGAAATATAGACCAATGGAACAAGATAGAAAGCCCAGAAATAGACCCATGCACCTATGGGTACCTTATTTTTGACAAACAATATACAATAGAGCAAAGACAGCCACTTCAATAAATGGTTCTGGGAAAACTGGACAGCTACATGTAAAAGAATGAAATTAGAACACTTCCTAACACCATACACAAAGATAAACTCAAAATGGATTAAATCCCTAAATGTCAGACCAGAAACTATAAAACTCTTAGAGGAAAACATAGGCAGAACACTTGACGACATAAATCAAAGCAAGATCCTCTATAATGCACCTCTTAGAGTAATGGAAATAAAAACAAAAGGAAACAAGTGGGACCTTATTAAACCTAAAAACTTTTGCACAGCAAAGGAAACTATAATCAAGGTGAAAAGACAACCCTCAGAATGGGAGAAAATAATAACAAATGGAACAACAGACAAAGGATTAAACTTCACTATATACAAGCAGGTAATACTACTCAAGAGTCTTCTCCAACACCACAGAGGATGAGATGGCTGGATGGCATCACTGACTTGATGGACGTGAGTCTGAGTGAACTCTGGGAGTTGGTGATGGACAGGGAGGCCTGGTGTGCTGCGATCCATGGGGTCGTGAAGAGTCGGACACGACTGAGCAACTGAGCTGAACTGAACTGAATACAACTCAATGCTAGAAAAACAAACAACCCAATCAAAAAGTGGGGAAAAGACCTAAACAGACATTTCACCAAAGAAGACATACAGATGCTACCAAACACATGAAAAGATGCTCAATATCACTCATTATTTGAGAAATTTAAATCAAAACTACAATGAGATACCACCTCACACCAGTCAGAACGGGCGTCATCAAAAAGTTTACAAACAATAAATGCTGGAGAGGGTGTAGAGAAAAGGAAATGCTCTTGAGCTGTTGGTTGGAATGTAAATAGATATAGCCACTATGGAAGACAGTATGGAGATTCTTTTAAAAACTAGGAATAAAACCACCATATGACCCAGCAGTCCCACTCCTAGACATATACCCTGAGGAAACCAGTGTTAAAAAAGACACATACATCTCATTGTTCATTGCAGCAGTATTTACAATAGCTAGAACATGGAAACAACCTAGATGTTCATCAACAGATGAATGGATAAAGAAGTGTGGGACACATACACAATGGGACATTATTCACCCATAAAAAGGAATGCATTTGAGCCAGTTCTGATGAGGTGGATGAACCTAGAACCGATTATATGGAGTGAAGTGAGTCAGAAAGAGAAAGATAAATGTTGTATTCTAACACACATATACGGAATATAGAAAAATGATACAGAAGAATTTATTTACAGGGCAATAATGAGGAAACAGACTTAGAGAATAGACTTATGGGCATTTAGTGAGGAGTGGAGAGGGTGAGATGTACAGAAAGAGTTACCTGGAAACTTACATTACCATACGTAAAATAGGTAGCCAATGGGAATTTGCTGTATGGCTCAGGAAACTCAAACAGGGGCTCTGTATCAACCTAGAGGGGTGGGATGTGGAGGGAGATAGAGGGAGGTTCAAAAGGGAGGGGTTATATGTATGCGTATGACTAATTCATGTTGAGGTTTGACAGAAAACAATAAAATTCTGTAAAGCAATTATCCTTCAGTAGAAAATAAATTTAAAAAACCAAACCAAACCAAACAAACAAAGGATATAGCTCCCATACTTCCTGCAAAATAAGGAAAATTCTATGTAGGGAAAACAACTTGGGCATGGATATAAGTAAGTAAGTGGAGTCACTCATTTGCAACCCCATGGACTGTAGGCCACCAGGCTCCTCTGTCAATGGGATTCTCCAGGCAAGAATACTCGAGTGGGTTGCCATTTTCTTCTCCAGGGAATCTTCCACAAATCTAATTGTAGGAATATTGAGTATTTGAAATATAGGCTATATTTTCAGGATATGAGAAGGAATAAATTTGGCAAATCTTAGATTGCAGAGAATTCTAAATACATACTAATAATTATATAAAGGAAAACATAAGAGTTTAGTTGGCAGGNCACAGAGGATGAGATGGCTGGATGGCATCACTGACTTGATGGACGTGAGTCTGAGTGAACTCTGGGAGTTGGTGATGGACAGGGAGGCCTGGTGTGCTGCGATCCATGGGGTCGTGAAGAGTCGGACACGACTGAGCAACTGAACTGAATACAACTCAATGCTAGAAAAACAAACAACCCAATCAAAAAGTGGGGAAAAGACCTAAACAGACATTTCACCAAAGAAGACATACAGATGCTACCAAACACATGAAAAGATGCTCAATATCACTCATTATTTGAGAAATTTAAATCAAAACTACAATGAGATACCACCTCACACCAGTCAGAACGGGCGTCATCAAAAAGTTTACAAACAATAAATGCTGGAGAGGGTGTAGAGAAAAGGAAATGCTCTTGAGCTGTTGGTTGGAATGTAAATAGATATAGCCACTATGGAAGACAGTATGGAGATTCTTTTAAAAACTAGGAATAAAACCACCATATGACCCAGCAGTCCCACTCCTAGACATATACCCTGAGGAAACCAGTGTTAAAAAAGACACATACATCTCATTGTTCATTGCAGCAGTATTTACAATAGCTAGAACATGGAAACAACCTAGATGTTCATCAACAGATGAATGGATAAAGAAGTGTGGGACACATACACAATGGGACATTATTCACCCATAAAAAGGAATGCATTTGAGCCAGTTCTGATGAGGTGGATGAACCTAGAACCGATTATATGGAGTGAAGTGAGTCAGAAAGAGAAAGATAAATGTTGTATTCTAACACACATATACGGAATATAGAAAAATGATACAGAAGAATTTATTTACAGGGCAATAATGAGGAAACAGACTTAGAGAATAGACTTATGGGCATTTAGTGAGGAGTGGAGAGGGTGAGATGTACAGAAAGAGTTACCTGGAAACTTACATTACCATACGTAAAATAGGTAGCCAATGGGAATTTGCTGTATGGCTCAGGAAACTCAAACAGGGGCTCTGTATCAACCTAGAGGGGTGGGATGGGGAGGGAGATAGAGGGAGGTTCAAAAGGGAGGGGTTATATGTATGCGTATGACTAATTCATGTTGAGGTTTGACAGAAAACAATAAAATTCTGTAAAGCAATTATCCTTCAGTAGAAAATAAATTTAAAAAACCAAACCAAACCAAACAAACAAAGGATATAGCTCCCATACTTCCTGCAAAATAAGGAAAATTCTATGTAGGGAAAACAACTTGGGCATGGATATAAGTAAGTAAGTGGAGTCACTCATTTGCAACCCCATGGACTGTAGGCCACCAGGCTCCTCTGTCCATGGGATTCTCCAGGCAAGAATACTCGAGTGGGTTGCCATTTTCTTCTCCAGGGGATCTTCCACAAATCTAATTGTAGGAATATTGAGTATTTGAAATATAGGCTATATTTTCAGGATATGAGAAGGAATAAATTTGGCAAATCTTAGATTGCAGAGAATTCTAAATACATACTAATAATTATATAAAGGAAAACATAAGAGTTTAGTTGGCAGGTTGTAATATAAGCAGAGCTGACTTAATTAAGGTATATCATATTTCCTGAATATACTAGAGGTCAGTGAAACCCAGGAGTCTATTTGGGTAGCACTTCTGACAAGTGTCAGTAAGATACTAAACTCAGACAGTAAAGACAAAGGAAGGACATTGTTTTCAGGGGCAATGCATGGACAGACAATGAAACTTTATAACAAGTCTGAAGTTTGGAAGTTGAGAGTGGGGAAGAGAAGCCAAAGCTCGTCTCGTTTGTAAGCTTAAAAAGTCAAATGAGACTATAGATAGGATTTAGTGTTTGCAGTCATAAGAATGAAAAAGAATTGTGACAATACATAGAAATCTGGAAACAGAGAAATTTGGATGGCATCACCAACTTAATGGACATGAGTTTGAGCAAACTCCAGAAGATAATGAAGGACAGGGAAGCATAGTGTGCTGCAGTCCATGGGGTTGCAAAAGTAGGACATGACATAGACTGAAAAACCACATGGAAATCTGCCCCAAGAATGAGATAGATGAAAACATAAAATGACATTAAGGAGAGCATAAACTGAGACGTGGGGCAGTAAGATAGTCAAGAATTGAAAATAATAGTAATTCCATTTTTAAATCAGTAGTATGCATCATCTATTGCCCTCAAAACAAGTTCTGAAATCTTCTACTTTCTATATCTACTTTCGAGCTTTTTAGAAACCTGTTATTGACAAATAAAGGAATTGATTAGGTTGGTCACTCAAATTAATAGAATGTTTCTTTAATATCTCTAACAAGATTTATTTAAGTAATTTAGAGTGCTTCACCATATACTTTCAAGACATTTCTACCACTTTTGGAATTTCAGTGTATGCAATTAATAAAAAACTATTTTGACAGAAGGGAATGACTCACTATTATTCCTAGTTACTAAATCTCTCATGAGTCAGAATGTTGATAGAAGAATGAGTAAGAGAAAAGCAGTTTGAACTTTGGATGTCATAATTTTATTATCGTTTTCAAATTCTTCTCTTGAGCCTGAGAATTTTATGTTATTTCTCTTAAAAACTTTGAAGTTCTGATATATTGAAATTAATGTCTTATTCTTTTTTTTATATAAACTTATTTAATTGGAGGTTAATTACTTTACAATATTGTATTGGTTTTGTCTTATTCTTTTAACTGGAAAACTTATTATCTTTGGTGTTTGCATTTTAGTACACAATTTCTGAATTTCAAATTCCAAAATTTATTTATATTTCATATTTATTTTCCTCAAGATAAGGTTGAAAATAGTAAAGTACATTTTATGTTAGTGATTTTATAAATAATGTTATCTCTAATAATCTTAAATTCTGTCCAAATAAATCAATAAACCTAGTCTAATGTGTACTCTTTTTTGCTTGTTTCTTATGTTAGTTGGATTATAATGATTTGATGTGATATAATTTTATTGATACATATTTTATTCAAATATATATGGAATTAAAGCATTTCATCTATGCACTTACTCAAAGTAGAACATATCATGAATGATGCACTTAGATACATATTTTTCATTTTTTATTGCATTTTCCATTATTTTGGTTCTTAAGAATTTCAGTAATTTTTCCCTACAGTTCTTATGTTTTTATATAAATTATAGTGTAATGGCTAATAGTTTTTGCTCTTGAATTAAACAATCATGCTCAAATATTGTTTCTGCCTATTAATAACTGTATATCTTTAAGAAATTATGACAATTAAATGAGTTTATTTCTGTGAGACATTTAATATAAAACCTCAGTTTTAGTAAGCATGCGATCAATGCTATTATTTTGCTAATATAGATACAAATTTCAATCCATAAGTATCATTTCTATTTAAAATTGATATTTTTGTCTATACTGACTATTCATGCTACATGTATGCCTATTTAGTGGTTACATTAAGGTAAAGACAAAAGTGACATTACTTGGAGTGTAGGAAGAAGTGAATGCACACTTATTTTAAAAAAATAATCTAGGATATGCAAGGAAAATTATTAGAATTTTGCTTTATTGCTTGCTTTTAATCTGTTTAGGTCAGATGAGGCACTCATTTTTCTTAAGAACTTCAAACTGTTTACATGGCTAGGGTTAGAATGAGAAACAAACACTTGGGATAGAAGCAAGGAAACAAATATGGCCATCATTTTGCAAGTCAGCTATGAGATTATTGAAAAATATGAAGTTGGATAGGGCTTCCCAGGTGGCTCATTGGAAGAGAATCCTCCTGCCAAATCAAGAGATGCAGAAGATGTAGTTTTGATCCCTGGGTTGAGAAGATCCCCTGGAAGAGAAAAGGGAATCTACTCCAGGATTTTTGTTCAGGAAATCTCATGGACAGAGGAACCTGGTGGACTACAGTCCATGGTATTGAAAAAAACTGGACAAGACTTAGTGACTGAGCATAATACATAATGTTGGGTTGAAGTTTTACTTATAAAATAGAGTTATAATTTTGCTCATCTCTGAACCACATCAATGTCATTTGGTTCTTGATCTGGCTTTGCTTTTGATATCTGCAACATTTATGATTTCCTTATGCTGTCTTTTGCTCAGCTGGAGGATTTTTTTCATACCTATTAACATCCAGCATTTCCTTTGGCAGATCTCTGGGGCAAAAGATTGAATCTCAAAGAAACTAGAGAGAGAACGGTTGACAGAGCAACAATCTGTATTTGTTCATGCCTGAAATATATACATTTAGATAAGGACTGTACCTGATTCCTTAAACCAGCATGATTTCCTTCATAGGGTAAATAATATAATTTCTACAAGTATTGATGCCAGTTTCCTCAATAACGAAACTAGGAGGAACTTTAGGGACTTCATTGGTGTCCAGTGGTTAAGACTCTATGGTCCCAATGCAGGGGACCCTGGGTTTGATTCCTGGTCAGGGAACTGGATCTCATGTGCCTTAACTAAGACTTTGTGGGCCACAAAATCCTGTGTGTCACAAGACTCAGAACAGCTCAATAAATAAATGACTATTAAAAGGAAAGAAAGAAAGAAACTAAGAAGATTTTAGTTCTGTTAGTGCTTATATTCTCTGGTATGATTTTGGATAATTATTTAACCTATCTAAAAATCAACATTCTCATCTGAAGTAGTTTGGGTTAAATGATGTATATATCCTTTTCTAGATCCAAAGTTATATGATTTTAAAGAGTAGAATCAAGGGTTGATCCATGCACCAATATACTCATTGGTTTCTGTTGCTCTATTCTAAGAAATATTGATAATATTTTTAAAATGATTCTTGAGCCCCATTAATAGGTGTGCACTCTTTATAGGGAATGTACATGAAAGTTCAGTACACATCAAATTATGATCCATATTCATATTTCCTTCCCTCAATTCTCTTAGGGCTTTTAGTATATGTATTCCAGATCATCTTGTATATGATGGAGAAAAAGACAATAGGACTCATCAGTAAGTGTGTGTGTGTGTGTGTGTGTGTGTGTGTGTGTGTGTTTGTAGCTGTATGTATATATTCTTATAATAATTTTTTAGCAAGCAATATTCTACAATGATTTTACCCATACTCTTTCTTCAGATATTAATGACAGACCTCTGCCCACCAGCTTTCTCTTAACTATCTTCACAAACCAATATACTGGGGGGAATGAAACAAAAGATATCAGACAATCCCTTCCAAAACAATATTCTGCTAAAATCAATGAGAGAAACCTTATGGATTCTGGGATTATGATATCGAAAGAACATGAAACTGGCTTCTGTTTATTGTTCAAGTCTTTTTTTCTTCTTTTTTCTCACAGGATAATTTTTGAGTGTTCAAAAATGAAGACAATAAAAGAGAAGAGCTGGTAGAGGGAAAATCACAGATGGTTCAGATAATCACTTTCAAACACTGATCCAGTTTTGCCTGAAAACAATGGTATTAACCTTTGTCCTTCCATGATGCAATGAAAATAAATCGGTTTTAAAAACCTATTGTTTTCTAAATATAATTTAATTTGGGTTAGATTTTGAGTAACTAAAGGATCCATAATTTTCCTGAATATATATATTTGAAGGTATATCCGATATAGTAAGTCAGTGAGTAAAGTAGCTCAGTCGTGTCTGACTCTTTGCGACCCTGTGGACTGTAGCCCACCAGGCTCCTCTGTCCATGGAATTCTCCAGGCAAGAGTACTGGAGTGGGTTGCCATTTTCTTCTCCAGGGGATCTTCCCAACCCAGGGATCAAACCCGGGTCTCCTGCATTGCAGGCAGACGCTTTATGCTCTGAGCCACCAGGGAAGCCCCATATCAGATATAAAACTCCTTTAAAAGCATAATTTGTTACCTTCAATCTTTCAATCCTTATGAGCATATGTTTAAAAGAACAAATAGCTGAACAATTATTCATTAGGAAAGCAATCTTAAAATGATAGTTTAAATGACCAAATACATACAATATATAGATGAAACAATATATCAACATCTATATATATTATTTTTCAAGTAGCTCAGAGTGGAAAGAAAAAGAATCTATCCCTGTACTGTCTTACATTTCTAATAAATTTAAACTTTTATTTAAAAAGAATAGAAAACCAAGAAAGTATTAATATAGGAAAACTTTTCTATTCTCCACATATGAATAGAGATCATTAAATTGTTGTGGTAATGAAAAAAATGCTTTTTTAATTACATAAATCACATACTCTTTCAGAAAAGAGAGACATATCAATATTTATTAGTTTAAGATCATACTCTTCATTGAAAAATTGTTTATTTCTTGACTACACCATAATGATAGCAACTGCTTAAAGGAAATTACAGTAAAATATGTTGTACACTGCCATAATAAAGCAATTTCAGAAGGTGCATTCAGCTGTTCACAGAATGTTCTCTGAGGTTGACAGTAGTATATATCTAAATATATTTCCAAGATAGCAAACTTAGTTTAAGATCATACTCTTCATTGAAAAATTGTTTATTTCTTGACTACACCATAATGATAGCAACTGCTTAAAGGAAATTACAGTAAAATATGTTGTACACTGCCATAATACAGCAATTTCAGAAGGTGCATTCAGCTGTTCACAGAATGTTCTCTGAGGTTGACAGTAGTATATATCTAAATATATTTCCAAGATAGCAAACTTATTAATTACTAAGGTAAGTGATTATGCTCTCAGAGAAACACAAAGAGGTCTGTATGTTAATATTAGAGAATATTTATTTTTCTTTCCATCTGTGACTGTTTTCTTGAAGTTATATCTTTATCCATATGAGTAATCCATATTTAGGCTTCATAAAACAAAATGTCTTTTTTATCATTTACCCCTCAATATGCATTGGAAATAAAATTTAATTATGACTGTTTTGTAATTCAGTTTCAAAACTGATGATTCAGAATATACAATATTTAAAATGCAACTTTATCCCAATAACCACATTTAATATAGTTCAATATTGAGGAATTATGATGATATTCCACAGAACATATTTAAGAAAAGAAATTACATGTGTCAAAGGTCTACAAAGAAAGGAATATATATTCAGAACAGATGAAATCAATAAAGACAAATGAAAAATGGAGTTACTGAATCTCCAGCTAAATTAAAATTAAAAAATTAATGTGACATTGTGCTAGATGATCAAATTATTCACAGAAACTTTATTAAAAATAAGATAGCCTGTATGATATAGAACATGCAGTTTATGTAGCAGTTTTGAGAAAAGAAGAATTAGATTATTACAATTGAAAAATCTATCAAATTGTTTTTTAATGGGGAAGGGTACTCTAAAATTCTACAGTTTCTATTTCCAAAACATTTCATCACACCAAATAGAAACTCTACACCCATTAGATAGTTACCTCTACTCCTCCCTAACCACTGACAACTACTAATATGACTTTTTGTGTTTATGAATTTCTCTGTTATACATATTACATATAAACAGAAACATACAGTATTTTGTCTTTGCTGCTTAGATTTTTTTACTTAATGTAATGTTTTCAGGATTCACCATGTTTTAAAAGTCAGTAATTATTATTTCTTATTGAGTAATATTCCATTATATACTATATATTTTGTTTATCCATTTGTCAGTTGAATAATATTTGTTTCTACCTTTTGGCCTATGCATGCATGCATGCTGAATCACATCAGTTGTGTCCAATAGTATAGTTTTGAACATTCTTGTACAAACGTATCATCTGGAGTTAATGATTTTTTTAAAGTATACACTAGAGGAAAACTTTCTTGTGTTATGCAATAATTTTATGTGTCATTTATTGAGATATCACACTTCTCTAGAGTAGCACAATATTTTATATTTTATTAGCAATGTATGAATTTTCTAATTACTCCACATTTCCATCAACATATCTAAGCTTTTTATATTTTCATGTTGGCCATTTGTTTATCTTCTCTGGAGAAAGTTCTATACAAACTCTTTACTCATAGTCTATTTATTGTTGAGTTAAATAGGGTTCTTTATGTCATCGGGATACTAGGATTTGATCAGTTATGTGATTTTTCAAATATTTTCTTTCTTGCTGCAAATTGTCTTTCCTCTCTTAGCAATGTCTATTGATGCACATTTTCAATGTTAATGAAGCCCAATTCAGCTATGTTCTTTTGCTGTTTGTGCTTTGGTGCTATATCTAAGACAGTTGATGAATCCAGTATTGCATAGTCTTACTCTATGTTTTCTTCTAAGTCTTCAAGTTTCATGTCGTGTTTAAGTCAATGATTTTTTTTTAGCTTTTTTTTTTTTTAACTTGATGAGATAAGGTCCTTCTTCATTCTTTGGCACATGAATGTGCAGTTTTTCCAGTAATATCTATTGAAGAGTCTATTCTTCTCCCATTAAATGTCTCCGTTCATTTCCTAAAAATGAAATGCCCATGGATATATGAGTTCCCTTCTGTACTCGATTCTATTCTATCATTCTATAGATTTGTCCTTATATGAGTGCCAAAATGTTTTGATTAAAGGAGTTTGTAGTAATGTTAGGAATCTTCTAACACTGAACTCAAGCTTTTTTTTTTTTTTTNCTCTTAGCAATGTCTATTGATGCACATTTTCAACGTTAATGAAGCCCAATTCAGCTATGTTCTTTTGCTGTTTGTGCTTTGCTGCTATATCTAAGACAGTTGATGAATCCAGTGTTGCATAGTCTTACTCTATGTTTTCTTCTAAGTCTTCAAGTTTCATGTCGTACTTAAGTCAATGATTTTTTTTTAGCTTTTTTTTTTTTTTTAACTTGATGAGATAAGGTCCTTCTTCATTCTTTGGCACATGAATGTGCAGTTTTTCCAGTAATATCTATTGAAGAGTCTATTCTTCTCCCATTAAATGTCTCCGTTCATTTCCTAAAAATGAAATGCCCATGGATATATGAGTTCCCTTCTGTACTCGATTCTATTCTATCATTCTATAGATTTGTCCTTATATGAGTGCCAAAATGTTTTGATTAAAGGAGTTTGTAGTAATGTTAGGAATCTTCTAACACTGAACTCAAGTTTTTTTTTTTTTTTAATTGAAGTAATTTTAAATTTTATGAATTTGAGGGTCACTTTTTAATTCTGAAAAAACAGGACATTTATATAAGGATTGTATTAAATCTGTAGATCAATTTGAGTAAAAATTTCATCTTAAAATACTAATTTCTCCAATTCTTAAACATGATACCTTTACATTTATTAGATTTTGTTAAGTATCTTTCAGGAACATATTATAGTTTTATAGTTTTCAGTGTATGTCTTACTGCTCCATGGATAAACTAATTTTTAGAATTTTATTCTTTTTATTGCTATTACAAATGGAATACTTACCTTTATTTCTTTTTCAGGTGGCTTATTACTAGTGTACAAAGTACAACTGATTTTCAAATGTTGGTATTAAACCTACAAATTTGTTGAATTCATTTTTTTTAAGCTCTAATTGCTTCTTTTTGTGGACATTTTAGGATCATGTCATACAAAGTTAGAAGTAGTTTTATTTCTTTCTTTCCAACTAGGATGCCCTATACTTCTTAATTTCTTGCCTAAATATTCTGATAAGAATTTCTGATATTATGTTAAATAGAATTGATGAGAGTGAATAATTGTGTCTTTTTCTTGATCTTAAGGTTGTATTACTTTCCTAGATCTGCTATAAACCATCACAAACAGTGTCTTAAAACGACATAAATTTCAAGCCACATATCCAAAAGCTTGAAGTCCAAATCAAAGCATCATGGAAGGGCCATGTTCTCTGTTGTACCTTCTGATGACTGCAGGTAATCATTAATGATCCTCGGCTGCAACTGTTTAACTCCAATTTCTGCCTCTATTGCCACATGGCTGCCTTCCCTCTAATTTTCTGTGTGTCTTTACATGCCACTCCCCTCTCCCTGTGTATTTGTGTCTCTGTCTCTTCTACTCTTCTTCTAAGGATACTAGTCATATTAGATAGAGTATAGCCTACTTATTGGCTAAAACTAGAGGCATAACCTCTCCACAGATTTCAGACAATACTTCAAAGGGACAGTAATCAAAACAACATGATATTGGCACAAAAACAGACATTTAGATCAATGGAACAGAACAGAGACCCCAGAAATAAATCCACATGTCTGCAGTCAACTAATCTTCAATAGAAGGCAAGAATGTGTGATGGAGAAAAGACAGTCTCTTCAGTAAGTGGTATTGGGGAAGCTGAATAGCTGGATATAAATCAGTGAAGTTAGAACACTCCCTCACACCATGCAAAAAATAAAATCAAAATGGGAGAAGGAAATGGCAACCCACTCCAGTGTTCTTGCCTGGAGAATCCCAGGGATGGGGGAGCCTGGTGGGCTACCATCTATGGGGTCGCATAGAGTCAGACACAACTGACGCGACTTAGCAGTAGCAGCAGAAGAATTAAATATAAGACATGACACCATACAACTCCTACAAGAGGACACAAGCAAAACATTCTCTGATATTTGTTGTGTTTGTTCATTAGCTCAGTTGTGTCAAACTCTGTAATTTCATGGACTGCAGCACACCAGTCCTCCTTGTTTCCCAGAGTTTGCTCAGATCCATATCCTTTGAGTCGTGATGCCATCTAGCCACCTCATCCTCTGTCATCAGCTTCTCGTCTTACCTTCAATCTTTTCCAGCATCAAGGTCTTTTTCAATGAGTCAGATCTTTGCATCAGGAGGCCAAAATATTGGAGCTTCAGCTTCAGCATCACTCCTTCCAATTGATATTCAGGGTTGATTTCCTTTAGGATTGATTGATTTGATGTCCTTGCAGCAGTCCAAGGGACTCTCAAGAGTCTTTTCCAACACCACAATTGAAAAGCATCAGTTCTTCTATGCTCAACCTTCTTTATGGTCCAACTCTCACATCCACACATGACTACAGGAAACACCACAGCTTTGAATAGACAGATCTTTGTTGGCAAAGTAATGTCTCTGCTTTGTAATATGCTGTCTAGGTCGATCATACCTTTTCTTCCAAGGAGCAAGTATCTTTTAATTTCCTAGCTGCAGTCAACATCTATAGTGATTTGGGAGACCTTCCTCCCCAAAAAATAAAAGTCTCTCACTGTTTCCATTTTTTCCAATCTATCTGCCATCTAATCCCCATCTATTTCCACCATCTTGGAGTTTCCATATTGGTCAGAATGGCCATCATCAAAACATCTATAAACAATAAATTCTAAAGAGGGTTTGGAGAAAAAGGAACAGTTTTACATTGTTGGTGGGAATATAAACTAGGGCACAACCCTTTTGTAGAATAGTATGGAGGTTCCTTAAAAAACTAAAAAGCACATTTACACCATTTCAATAAACTTAAAATTAAAATAAAATATACTCAGGAAAAACAAAAGTTACCATATGATCCTGCAATTCTTCCCCAGGCATATATCCATAGAAAATTCTAATTTTGAAAAGATACATGCACCACTATGTTCATAGCAGCACTATTTACAGTAAACAAAACATGAGAGTAAGCAATGTGTTCATCAACAGATGACTGGATAAAAAATAAGTGATACGTATATGCAACACAATATTACTCAGTCATGAAAGAATGAAATAATGCCAAATGTAGAAACATGTATGAATCTATAGATTATAAACCTAAGTGAAGTCAGAGAATGATAAATGTCATATAATATCACTTATATGTGGAATCTAAAAAAAAAAGATACAAATGAACCTATTTACAAAGTAGAAACAGTTTTACAGACATAGAAAACAAAGTTCTTACCATGATTTTCCTATGATTACCAATAGGAAAAGATGGGGTGGAGGGATTAATTAGGAATTTGGGGTATCAGATCTAAACTGCCGTATATTAACACACAATAGATAAATAACTAGGACCTATTGTAGATCATAGTGAACTATATTCAATATATTTTAATAAATTATAATGGAAAAGAAACTGGAAAATTATATAATCTGAAATGTTTATGTGTATAGGCTTTTCCCAATCCAAGAGACACAAGAGACATGGGTTCAGTTTCTGGGTTGGGAAGATCCTATGGAGTTGGAAATGGTCCATTCCAGTATTGTTGCCTGGAAAATTCCATGAATAGAGGAGCCTGGCAGGCCACAGCCCATGGGGTCACAAAAAGTCAGACTTGACTGACAGACTGACCACACACACATATATATATATATAATTAAGTCACTTTACTGTACACCAGAAACTAATAGGATATTGTAAATCAACTATCTTCAATTCTTAAAAAAGAGTATGCCTTAATCCATTATAAACTTCTCCTTACTAAAATCTTATCTGCAAATGTAAGATTACATTCACAGGTAAAAAGGGTTATGGTTTCAATATGTCTTTTCAGGAGCATAATGTAACCCCAAAATGAAGAAAACCTTCAGTTTTTAATCATTGCTAGCTGTGATTTATTTCTAGACATTATCAAGTTGAGAAAGTTCCCTTCTATTCTTAATGTGTTGAGTGCTTTCCTTATATACGTATTAGATTTCTGTCCCCTCCCCCTTTTTTTTTTTCTTCAGTGGAAGCAATTGTGTGTGTCTTTAATCTTTTATTCTATTTGGTGTAATATATTACATTGATGGTGTTTCTTATGTTGAATATTTCCTGTTTTCTTAGGATAAATTCTATTTGATTGTGGTATATAATCCTTTTAACATTTTGCTTAGCTCAGGTTTTTTAGTATTATGCTGAAGAATTTTGTTCTATATTCACAAAAGGATAATGATCTATACAATTTTTGTACTGGAATATTTGTTTGGTTTTGAAATCAGGGTAATACTATACTATTTATTGGAAATGTTTGAGAAATACTGGTATAAATTATTCTTTAAATATTTGAATAAAATAACTAATGAAGCCATATACTCCGGAATTTGGGATTTTCCTTGCTGAGAATTTTGAATACTGATTCAATTGTTTTATTTTTTATAGGTTTGTTTACATTTTCTATGTCTTCTTGAGTCAGTTCTGGTAGTTTGTGTTTTCTGTATATTTTTCCATTTCATCTATGATATCTGATGGTTGGTGAACAATTGTTCATTGTATTTTCTTATAAGCTTGCAATGTGGGAGACCTGGGTTCGATCCCTGGGTTGAAAAGATCCCCTGGAGAAGGGAAAGTCACTCATTCCAGTTTTCCGGCCTGGAGAATTCCATGGACAGTCCATGGACTCACAAAGAGTCAGACACAACTGAGTGACTTTTACTTTCACAATCCTTTTAATGTATGTAAGTTGGTTGTTGCTGCTGCTGCTAAGTCGCTTCAGTCATGCCCAACTCTGTGCAACCCCATAGATGGCAGCCCACTGGGCTCTGCCGTCCCTGAGATTCTCCAGGCAAGAACACAAAAGTGGGTTGCCATTTCCTTCTCCAATGCAGGAAAGTGAAAAGCGAAAGTGAAGTTGCTCAGTCATGTCTGATTCTTTGCAACCCCATGGACTGCAGCCTACCAGGCTCCCCCATCCATGGAATTTTCCAGGCAAGAGTACTGGAGTGGGGTGCCATCGCCTTCTCCAATGTAAGTTGGTAGTAAAGTCTATATTCATTCCTGTTTTTAAGGAATTAAATCTTCACTCCTTCTTAGTCTATCTAGTTGAAAGTATATTAATTCATGAACATTTTTAGAGCACCAACACTTGCTTTCATTCATTGTCTCTATTGTTCCAATATTCATTTCATATAATAATTCTCTAGTCTCTATTTTTATTCATGCTTTCACACAGCAATTATTTTAAAATGTATTGCTTAATTTTGATATGTTTGTGAACTTTTCAAGTGTTCCTGCTGTTATACATCTTTAGTTTCATTCCATTTGTGTGTATGTCAGTCTGTGATAGAGAGATAACATATGATATACCCTAGAAAGTGTTCTATGTATACTTAAGAAGAATATGTATCCTGATATTAGGTAGAGTGCTATGTAAATGTTTGATGGAGCTAGTTATTTGTAGTGCTCTTCATGTCGTCTGCTTCCTTATTGATCTTCAGTCTACTTGTTCTGTCCATTATTGAAAGTGTGACATTGCAGTCTCAAATTATATTTTAGAATGGTTCATTTCTCATTTCAATTCTGTCAATTTCTCATACATATATTTTGGTGGTCTTTTGTTACCTATGCATATGTATAAAATTGTTACATCTTCTTTATGGACTGGCTCTTTTAGCAATATATAATATCCTATGGTTTTCTTTAACTGACTTGGGGTTTATATTGTCTGATATTAGTATATCTATTCCAGTCACTTTGGTTACTATTTTCATGAACTATAATTTTTCATTTGTTCACTTTCTTCCAGGGTTCAGCCCCGGTGGATCCAGGGAATTTGAAGGGTGGACGGAGTTGGCCAAGAGAGATTTATTTAATTAGAAATATAAGATTAGATTAGGAAAGAATAGTGTAGTAGGAAAATTAGTGTGGGAGGGGGGTTCATGTTTGGGAGTTCGTGTAAAAAAATAAATAAATACAAAAAAAAAAACTAAAAAAATAAAATAAAATAAAATTAAAAAAAAAAAAAACTGAACCAGGAAGAATTAGAAAGTTAGAGATAATCACAAGCACTGAAATTGAAACTGTGAACAAAACTTCCAACAAAGACCCAGGACTAGAAGGCTTCACAGGCAGATAGTATCAAACATTTAGAGAAGAGCTGACACCTATCCTGCTCAAACTGTTTCAAAACATTGCAGAAGGAAGAAAACCCCAAAACTCAGCCTATGAGGCCACCATCACCCTGATACCAAATCCAGACAAAGACATCACACACACACACCAAATCCAGACAAAGACATCTATCTCTCTCTCTCTCTCTCTCACACACACACACAAAAGCATAGGCCAATATCACTGATGAACATAGACACAAAAATCCTAAATTCTAGCAAACAGAATTGAACAACACATTAAAAGAATTACACACCATGATTAAGTGGGGTTTATCCCAGGGATGCCAAGATTCTTCTAAATAAGCAAATCAATCAATGAGATATACCATATTAACAAATCAAAAGGTAAAATCCATATGATCATTCAATAGATGCAGACAAAGCTTTCAACAAATTTCAACACCTATTTACAGTACATATATATATATAAAATAAAAATACTCTCCAGGTAATCAGCACAGAAGGAACATACTTCAACAAAATAACAACCATATAAGACAAACCCTCAGCAAACCTTATTCTCAATGGTGAAAAAATGAAAGCATTTCTTCTAAGATTAGGAACAAGACAAGCGTGCCCACTCTCACCACCATTATTCAATACAGATTTGGAAGTCCTAGCCATGACAAGCAGAAAAAGAAAAGAAATCCAGATTGTAAAAGTAAAACTCTCACTGTTTGCAGATGACATATATTATACACAGACTACCCTAAAAATGCCACCAAAAATCTACTAGAGCATATCAACATATTTAGCAAAGTCACAGGATATAAAATTAATATGCAGAAATCCCTTGCATTCCTATGTAGTAACAATGAAAAATTGGAAAAATTAAGGAAATAATCCCATTCATCACTGCAACAAAATAATAAAATATCTAGGAATAAATCTACCTCAAGAAACAAAAGTTTTCTGAATTCAGGAAACTATGACACTGATGAAATCAAAGACAACACAAACAGATGGAGAGATATATACCATATTCTTGGATCAGTTCCGTTCAGTTCAGTCACTCAGTGATATCCAACTCTGAAACTGGAACCAATTATACAGAGTGAAGTAAGCCAGAAAGAAAAACACCAATACAGTATACTAACACATATGTATGGAATTTAGAAAGATGGTAATGAGGACCCTGTATGCAGGACAGCAAGAGAGACGCAGATGTGTAGAGTGGACTTTTGGACTCTGAGGGAGAGGGAGAGGGAGGGGAAGAGGGTGGGATGATTTGGGAGAATAGCATTGAAATATGTGTAGTATCATGTAGGAAATGAATCGCCAGTCTTGTTCGATGCAGGATGCTTGGGGTGGTGTATGGGGATGATCTGGAGGGATGATGGGAGGTGGGAGGAGCAAGGGGGGTTCATGTTTGGGAGTTCGTGTACACCCGTGGAGGATTCATGTCAATGTATGCCAAAACCAGTAGAGTACTGTAAAGTAAAATAAAATTAAATTAAATTAAAAAATAAAATTAAAAAAAAAGTAAGAAAAAATAATTTAAGGTTCTTATTCTCATTTTCTCCTGCATACACACACACATATACCCTACACATCTCTATACACATATGTAAATAAAACCTTTGGCAATAATTTATGTGGTGTTTCCTAATTTATCTATGACTCAAAACCTTAATGACAGATGAAGTTATTAATTTCAGACTCCTGGCCTCAAATGAAAATGACTTTAATAGCTATTAACCCACTTGCTAAATAATATATAGTATACTCTTCTTAGTAAAATTGCTTAAGAAACCAAATGATACAATTAAAATTGTTGAATGCTTGAAGAAATAAAATAAGGAAACAAACTTTCAATGAAAGAAAGTGTTCTACAAATTTATAGATTACAACTCTATGGGACAGAGTTAATAATCAGATAATTATTGGTAGCACATAAATATAAATATTGAGAACTTTCTTACATAGAGTTAGTAGCACCATCCTTTTCCACGTAAATCAAACATTATTGAACTCTGCTAAACCATTGCTACAATAAATAATTGTTTTCATGACTGTCTCTATTCCTTTCTCCACTTCCAAGGGAAATTCTTATAGGGCCAAACTGGCCTAGTCATGAGAGTCAAACACAGTTCCTAGCTCAATATAGGAGTTTTCAATTTAGTTAAAATAAAATGTAAGGTAAAATTAGTAATGCCTGAATCCAAGGTACAAAAGAACAAGTTTTTTTTGTTTGTTTTTAAGAATCAAATATAAAGATATAGATCAAACAGCAAAAGCCAATTGAGGAGGATTTATAGATCATAGTGGTTTAGAAAAACCCTGAAGAACTCTGTAGCAGCCAAAAAAAATTTGATCTTCAGAGTTACATATAATAGCTCAAATAATAATATTAATCTTTAATGTGAAGATGTTTATACAAACACAATTTGAAATACAGTTATTGACTTGAATATCTATCTATACAAATGTCTAATACTGCTAGTGAACGCATGAACACTCCTGAGATTGCATTTAGTCAACTCTCTGAGGACTGAACCATACTCATTATGTTCTTGAATAAAGAGTGACAGACAGACCACCTTGTTTTAAGGTGGAGCCACGGTTCAGTGATTTGTAAATGGATTTAAATAGCAATGGGGAAGCTCTGGAAATTTACCTACAAGTTTCAACTAAGGATAGACATTTCACAAGACAAATAGAATTGCCTCAAATTCTTACCACATCTGCATTTTGCTATTCTTAACCAGAAATATCAGTATTCACAGCAGAGACTACACACTTCCAAATTTTGACATTAATTAGCCTGAAGACATTTCTTCATTGACAGTTGTGAATATTTTTGTAAACTATGAAATTAAATTTCATGAATATAAAGCAGTGTAAAAAATTTTCTTTTCCATAGAATTAATGAATTTTATAATTTAAAAAATAGTTTCATTAATAACTGTAGCTCCCCATATGTCAAATTTTTACTGAAGAGCATTTTATAATTTAAAAACTCAGGTCAAGAACTGTGTTTTTATTTTTGTTTAACAGATATACACATACTGTATGCTATATACAATGACAATCTCTGAAAAAGTCAATATAGAACCCAGGGGCTATTCATTTTTGTTTCTTAATCAGAAGACAAGTGCCTGTGCACAGAGACAAATAAAATTTAAGACTGGCCTCTGTAAGAGCCATTGTTACAAAAGTACACAAAAATTCATCTGGGCAAGAAACGTGAAAATTATTACCATGTATTTGACAGTTAAATTGAAATTTTAAATTTGGTCTTTAATCCATGTACATGTAGTAACAGAAACAAACAAACAAATAAGTTTCTGACTCTCAAGAATCTTCTCCAAAATCACAGCTCAAAAGCATCAATTCTTTGGCACTCAGCTTTAAGTCCAACTCTCACATCCATACATGACTACTGGAAAAACTACAGCTTTGTTGGCAAAATGATGTTTCTGCTTTTTAATATGATGTCTAGGTTGGCTATAGCTTTTCTTCCAAGGAGAAAGCATCTTTTAATCTCATGGACCCTATGCCATGATCTTAGTTTTTTTTAAGCCAGCTTTTTCACTTTCATCTTTCACTTTCATCAAGAGACTCTTCAGTTCTTCGCTTTGTGCCATAAGGGTGGTGTCATCTGCATATCTCAGGTTATTGCTATTTCTTCCAGAAATCTTGATTCCAGCTTGTGCTTCGTCCAGCCTGGCATTTTGCATGATGTACTCTGCATATAAGTTAAATAAGCAGGGTGACAATATACAGCCCTGACATACTTTTTTCCTGATTTGGAACCAGTCTGTTGTTCCATGTCCAGTTCTAACTGTTCCTCCTTGACCTGGATATAGATTTCTCAGGAGGCAGGTCAGGTGGTCTGGTATTCCCATGTCTTGAAGAATTTTCCAGTTTGTTGTGATCCATACAGTCAAAGACTTTGGCATAGTCAATAAAGCAGAAGTAGATGTTTTTCTGGAACTCTCTTGCTTTTTCGATGATCCAATGGATGTCGGCAATTCGATCTCTGGTTCCTCTGCCTTTTCTAAATCCAGCTTGAACATCTAGAAGTTCACAGTTCACATACTGTTGAAGCCTGGCTTGGAGAATTTTTGAGCATTATTTTGCTAGTGTGTGAGATGAGTGCAGTTATACAGTAGTTTGACCATGTGGATCACAACAAACAGTGGAAAATTCTTAAAGAGATGGGAATACCAGAGTACCTTACCTGACTCCTAAGAAACCTGTATGCAGGTCAAGAAGCAACAGTTAGAACCAGACATAGTACAACAGACTGATTCAAAATTAGGAAAGGAGTATGTAGAGACTGTATATTGTCACCCTGCTCATTCAACTCAAATGCAGAGTACATCATGAGAAATGCCAGGCTAGATGAAGCATAAGGTGGAATCAAGATTGCCGACAACCTCAGATATGCAGATGGTACTTACTAATGGCTGAAAATGAAGAACTAAAGAGTCTCTTGATGAAGATAAAAGAGGAGAGTGAAAACTGGCTTAAAACTCAACATTCAGAAAACTAAATTCATGGCATATGGTCCCATCACTTCATGGAAAATAGATGGGTAAAAAATTGGAAACATTAGTTTTCAATAGTGACAGACTATTTTCTTGCACTCCATAATCACTGTGAACATGACTGCAGTCATGAAATTAAAAGACACGTTCCTTGGAAGAAATGCTGTGACAATCCTAAACAGTATACTAAAAAGCAGAGACATCACTTTGGCAACAAAGTCCTTAAGTCAAAACTATGATTTTTCCAGTAGTCACGTATGGATGTGAGACTTGTATCATAAATAAGGCTGAGTGCTGAAGAATTTCAGTTTGTGGTGTTGGAGAAGACTCTTGAGAGTCCCTTGGATTGCAAGGAGATCAAACCTGTCAAACCTAAAAAAAATCAACCCTGAATATTCATTGGAAGGACTGATGGTGAAACTGAAGCTCCAGTATTTTGGCCACCTGATGAGAAGAGCTGACTCACAGGAAAGACCCTGATACTGGGAAAGATTGAAGGCACAAAGAGAAATGGATGACAGAGATGGCTGGATACATCACTGATTCAATGGACATGAGTTTGAGGCAACTCTGAGAGATAGTGAAGAACGGGGAAGGCTGGCATGCTGCAATCCATGTGGCTGTAAAGAGTTAGACACGACTGAGCAACTGAATGAGAGTGTGATGAAATATATTAGCAGTTATCTTTCCAAGATACAATTATTTCTATAAAGCTCAATTTTACAGACTTTTAAACTCTGAGGACAAAATATTACACTTGGTCTAATTAAACATTTTTATAAGGACCAGATGCCACGAGCATTAAAGCATTTCTTGAATGATAAGAGCTACAAAAAACACACATAAAATATCAGAGATAATAGTTCTAATGCTTCCCTTTCTCTTACCCTAGAATACACAACTTATTTTCTTTTGCAAAACCAACCTCAAAATCTCAGTGACTTACAAAAATAACATTTATTTTTAACTTCTTATGTGATGTCTGCAAGATGATTGTACCTCAGACAAACTGGTTCAATTTTTCCTGGTTCTCCTGGGTTTTTTGGTTTACAGAAAACTTGAACTGCGATGTCCAAATGAAAATACTCTCTGGAAAGTACATCAATCCATTGAGGTTATCTTTACAATGAATTTTATAACCATGCCTCCTTTAATGTTTTCTTTGTCCCAAGAAGATAACTTAAGTGGCGAAAATGTTACTCATTTCACTTTTCAACCTTATCTGTTTGTATAAAAGAAAGAGTCACAACACTCCATGGTGAAAGTTCTAGAATATGTTTTTCTATCAGTTATACCCTGATTGCAAACAGCTACATGACTTTCTGAATTAAACTTCTTGTAGTCATCAATAATATGAAAAAACAAATGACTTGCTATAGCAACATTCTGTCTCAAAACTTCTCCAAAAGTAGATTCACTCACTAGGTATATTTTCTGTATCTATTTTAAGTCAGCTACTAGTTTTAGTTAGCCAAAGCAAAACATGAATCACAACTTTTCCAGTCCCTTGTAACAATAAAATTTATAAGCCTCTAGTCAGTCTACAGGAGGAAAAAAAAGATTATAAGAGAAGACACAAATTACAAGTATCAGTAGAGAGTGATCTGAGCTCTACTGAGCTCATGGCCATTAAAAGGTTAATAAGGGAATATTATAAACAACTTTTTGTTCACAAATTTGATAATTTAGATGAAATAAAGCATTCTATGAAAGGCATAATCTAAAGAAACACACAAAAGTAGATAAAGATAATCTGAGTAGGTCTTCAGCATTTAAAATAATTGGCAATAATAACCTTTCAAAACAAAAAGAACCAGTTTCAGAGGATTTCACTGGTGAATTCTACCAGCTTAATACTAAGTGAAAGAAGCCCATCTGAAAAGATAGCACAATATATGGTTCCAAGTAAATAACATTCTGGAAAACACAGATCTATGAATACAGTAAAAAAAATATCAGTGGTTGCTGGGGACCAGAGGGTGGGCAGGGCATGACAGATGAATAAGTGGAACACAGAGAATTTTAAGGCAGTGAAACTAATCTATATAATGCTGTAATGGTATATACATAATACACATTTGTCTAAGCTTACAGAACTATAACACACACAGAGTAAACCCTAATGTAAACTATGTACCTTGGGAAATAATATCATGTCAATAATGATTCATCAGTTTTAACAAATGCATCAGATGAAAGCAAGATGTGAATAATGGGGGCAACTATAGGTAGGGGAAAAAGGTATATAGGAATCCTCTGTAGTTTCTGTTTAATTTTTCTGTAAATCCCAAAGTATTTCAAAGCAGTCTATTAATTTAAAAATGTTCTAGTTCTGAAAGTAAGGAGTTTCGAAGACCTTACTCTATCCAAATGACAATACAAAAACACTAATATTGAATATTCAGTGACCGTTTTTGGATCTGTACAAGAGGAGAAGACACTGGGCAAACAAACTGCTACCCCCAAGACTGCAGAGAGACTGGTGAATACAGGGAGTCCTGACCCTCCAGAGCAGAGACTAGCAGAAAACACCAGGGAGGGCCAGGATAGGAAAACCTGAGCTGTAACTGCTGTACTGCTGGAGACGAAGAGAGTTGTGCAGACAACTCTGAGAGTCAAAAATTCCAGAGAGAGCCAGTCATGGGAAGGTCCCCACAAAATGTACCTCCAGACTCTTGGCAAGGTTCCCACAGTATATGGAGAAACACTCTTTGTGTTTCCAGTAGGGGGAGAAATTGGCAAATATTGCTAATTTTGAAATTGGCAAATATTGCTAATTATTAATGATGATTACTTAGTACAAATTAGAGCTCATTATACTATTCCTTCTACTATATTGAATGTCTGGAAATTTTCAAAATAATAAAAACTAAGACAGAACATTAAAACAAAAGAAAAGGCAAAAGAAAGGAAGAAAAGAAAAATACTAACTATAGCACAGGGCTTCAAGGCCTGCACTCAGGGGCATCTAGTTAACCAGAGCCTAACCTTTTAGGATAGTATCAAAGTCAGCTGACCTGGAGAATAAGAAATACCCAACTCCATTCAGCTCTTACTTTCCATGTAGAAGAAGGGAATTCTGATATAGAGTTCACTGCAGCCATCCTGCCCCATCTAAGTTCAGTTCAGTCGCTCCTAACCTAAGAGGAGAGAGTGAAAGCAGAGAAATGCTTGTGAAGTTCACATTCAGAGGGACGGGTTAACTAAAAGATTAAGTGACTAACCTGCAGACTCTGAGACTTAATCATAAAAGTACAGAATGCTTCCTCTCCCTCCATATCCCCACACTACTAAAGGCCCTAATTCAACTGTTCCTTTCACTGGACACATTAAGTATGGCTCTCAAGAAAAAAACTACAAGGCACACCAAAGGGCAAAAAACCCCCACAATTTGAAAAGACCCAGTAAGCATCAGAACCAGGCATGGCAGGAGTGAAGGAATGGTCAGATCAGGCATTGAAAACAACTATGATCAATATGGTAAAGATAAAGTAGGCAGCATGGGAAAACACACAAGGTAAACAGAGAGATGGAAATCCTAAGGTGAAAAAGAGGAATGCTGGAGTTAAAACACTTGTAACTGAAATTATGTCTTTGATGGGCTTGTTAGGTTGTTAGCAGACTGAGTCTGGATATGGTGAAAGACAGGATCTCTGTTTGAGGGTATATCAATAGAAACCTTCAAAATTTTTCAAAATATAAATAAAATAATCATCAGTGATGTCATCAATATAGCTCAGGTTTGCCTACCAATGGACTCTTTAATTTTCAAAACTTTCTTAAAGAGTACTTAGGAAACAAAATCAGGGAGCCAGATGAAGCCAACATTTAAGATATAAATTTGTTAACTTCTAACATTTTAATTTGTTTTACTGAAAGTGAACGCTGAGATACAACAGATTAAACTTTTAAAGAATTTGTTTTAAAGACTGAGAACTGCAATTAAAAAATTAAAAAAGAAAACAAACCATTGGTAAATGGTGTTTAATGTAAAATAACTTTATACTTTAAAATGATGGAATGCTAGACAGTCATAAGAAGAATATATATGTTTTTCTGTGAGTAGATAGGGGCTAATTTCCTGGTTATGTTCAGAAAGATGGAAGAATCTGAAAAAAAAAAAAGTTTGGGGTTTGCAAGAGACATTTTGGGGCTGGGAAGAGATACGGTGAATTATACAGCTGAAAAGTTAGAAAATAATTGAAAGAAATTTTCACGGGAGGATTGAAAAATAGGTATATTAAAATCATCCAGTCAAAGGAAGAGACTATTAGAATGAATTTAGAGAAAATAAAACTGTCATATAGTAAATCTACAAAAATTTAATGAAAATATATTTTCAAAATTCTAAACTCAAATGGATGTGAAATTATATAACTAAATAAAAGATGGGTGGTGGGGAATTTATTAATACAATGTAAATCTATTTACATTTATAATCTACCTACATTTAATGTAGAATTAAGGCATTAAACCCTGAAATTTGATATTGAGCAATATTAATTACAAAGACAAGTTTAATGAATTATATGATATAAGAATCTCAATCAAACTGTTAAGAAAAAAGTTTATTTAGGGATGACCACTGAAACCATTAAAAATTAATATTTCACAATATCCAGCCATAGGCAAGCAATGGAAAAGCCTTCTTTAATGTAGCAAACCAATTCCTTCTTTAATTCCTCTTCTTTCAGCTGAACAACTGACTCAACATGGCCAACCTACTTCATTCTTCTCCTTGTTCTGTTTCTCATTACATTCGTATTTTTCTGTGTGTCAACTTTTTCCTTGTGAATAGCTCAATCTTTTTTCTCATAATTAAAGCAAATGAATGGCAGATGTGGTCAGTGGAGGGTCATTTTTTTGTCTACCACTCTCTGACCTTGAGGTGGAAATAAGGGGCTCAAGCAAAAGAAACTGCCTTTATCACAAGATGTATAATTATTTGGAACAGAGACATCATTGTGATTGGCTTGTTGCTTGTCATCATAAAATTAATCTCAGTTTGCTTGCACAGGCAACATATCAAGGGCTTCAGAATATTCCATTGTTTATAGAAGGTAAGAAAGTCAAACAGCCTTTTCTTTAATAAACTTGATCTATTCATACCATCACTCCTTTCAAATGGTTTAGTCTTATTCAGTTATGTCTACCATGAAATAGTCTTCTGACCATTTAATTAAAGAATCTAAGATAGCACATAACTACAATGGTGTGATCACTCAAGTAGAGCCAGACATCTTGGAGTGTTAAGTCAAGTGGACTTTAGGAAGCATTCCTACGAACAAAGCTAGTGAAGATGATGGAATTCCAGCTGAGCTACTGCAAATCCTAAAAGATGACGCTATGAGAGTGCTGCACTCAGTATGCCAGCAAATTTGGAATATTCAGCAGTGGCCACAGGACTGGAAAAGGTCAGGTTTCATTACAGTCCCAAAGAAGGGCAATGCCAAAGAATGTTCAAACTATCATACAATTGCACTCATTTCACATGTTAGCAAAGTAATGTTCAAAATTCTCCAAGCTAGCCTTCAACAGTACATGAACCAAGAAATCCCAGATGTTCCAGTTGGATTTGGAAGTCAGAGGAACCAGAGATTAAATTGCCAACATCTGTTGGATCATAAAAAAAGCAAGAGAGTTCCACAAAAATATCTACTGCTTCCTTGACTACACTAAAATTTTTGATGGTGTGGATCACAACAAACTGAAGAAAATTCCTAAAGAGACAGGAATACCAGACCATCTTACATGCTTCCTGCAAAACCTTTATGCAGGTCAAGTAATAACAGTTAGAAACGGACATGGAACAACGAACTGGTTCCAAACTGGGAAAGGAATACATCAAGGCTGTATACTGTCACCTTGTTTATTCAACTTAAATGCAGAGTACATCATGAGAAATGCCAGGCTGGATGAGTTACAAGCTGGAATCAAGACTGACGGGAGAAATATCAATAACCTCAGATATGCACCTAACACCATCCTAATGGGAGAAAGTGAAGAGGAACTAAAGAGCCTCTTGATGAAGGTGAAGGAGGAGAGTGAAAAAGCTGGCTTAAAACTCAACATTCAAAAAACAAAGTTCATGGCATATGGCCCTATCACTTCATGGCAAACAGATGGGGAAACAATAGAAACAGTGAGAGACTTTATTTGGGGGAGCTCCAAAATCACTGCAGATGGTGACTGCAGCCATGAAATTAGACACTTGCTGCTTGGAAGAAAAGCTATGACCACCCTAGACAGCATATTTAAAAGCAGAGACATTACCTTGCCAACAAAGGTCCGTCTAGTCAAAGCTATGGTTTTTCCACTTGTCATGTATGGATGTGAGAGTTGGCCCATAAAGAAGGCTGAGAGCCAAAGAATTGATGCTTTTGAACTGTGGTGTTGGAGAAGACTCTTGAGAGTCTCTTGGACTGCAAGGATGTCTAACCAGTCTATCCTAAAGGAAATCAGTCCTGATTATTCATTGGAAGGACTGATGCTGAAGCTCCAATACTTTGGCGACCTGATGCAAAGAACTGACTCATTAGAAAAGACCTTGATGCTGGGAAAGACTGAAGGCAGAAGGAGAAGGGGACGACAGAGGATGAGGTGGTTGGATAGCATCACAAAATCAATGGACATGAGTTTGGGCAAGCTCCAGGAGATGGTGAAGGACAGAGAGGCCTGGCATGCTGCAGTCCTGACTGAGATACTGAAAAACAACAGAAGAGAGCAAAGATTCATCAGGCAGTTGCTATCATAGTATTTTTAAGGAAATGGCACTCTCCTCTGCACTCTTCCTAACTTTCCATGATCAACTCTCTACTGCACTGTGTGCCTGGGAGGATGGCTAGGGACTAACGGCCACACCTGAATAGAATCATAACTGAAGCTTGTGTTTTCCAAACACCCAACAAAAGTTTTTGTGTACAGAAACATCCTTTTCTCTTTTTTACTCTTTTCGCTAATATTTTTGACTCCTTACTTTTTCTTACATTTTTAGAAAATTTATTCACTTTAATGTAAACAATTAGGCAGCAACTAATAGTCCTCACTCTTCTCCAAATTTTCCTTTATGATTTTTTTTTGCCAATACCAGAGGAATTGAAATTTCTCATTCATAAATAACAAAATACAAAAAACCTCTGACAAAGAGGTTTTGCTGCTTCATACTGAGAATGGGTCAGCAACTACCCTGGGATCCAAAGCCCCTCAGAGAAGTTTTTCTCTCCTTTACCTTACTTTAAAGTGCCCTTGCCATACATAGCCTTAGGTCTGAAAGACAATTCTATTCATGACACCAACTTTTAATATCTACAAATGATCAGGTAGTAGCAGGAGTCTTGGATTTTGGTAGATAATCAAGCTCATAAGGCACGGTAGCCTTCACTCAGTACCACATTTATGAGCTTTAATAAAAGATAAATAACAGAGAACATAGTAAGCACCATGGCAGTTGAGCAGTGGTCTCTTGAAGGCCAAGAAAATCTTCTGAGTGTTCCAGAAACTCATTAATTAAGATTATGACTGAGAACTGATACTGAATTTAATAAGATGGAGGTGACTGCAAGGAGATCCAACCAGTCCATTCTGAAGGAGATCAACCCTGGGATTTCTTTGGAAGGAATGATGCTAAAGCTGAAACTCCAGTACTTTGGCCACCTCATGCGAAGAGTTGACTCATTGGAAAAGACTCTGATGCTGGGAGGGATTGGGGGCAGGAGGAGAAGGAGACGACCGAGGATGAGATGGCTGGATGGCATCACTGACTCGACGGACGTGAGTCTGAGTGACCTCGGGGAGTTGGTAATGGACAGGGAGGCCTGGAGTGCTGCGACTCATGGGGTCGCAAAGAGTCGGACATGACTGAGTGACTGAACTGAACTGACTGGTTACTTTCACAAAAAAGTTACAGTATCATGTTGGAGTAAAAGCCTGATTAGAGTAGGTTAAAGGGAGCTTGAAGAGGCACTGTAATCAGCAACTGTGGTGAACATTCTCAACGAACTTTGCTATAAACAGTAACAGAGGAATGGACAGAAACTTCAGGCAAAGGTCAAGTCAAAGGACTTTGAAATAGAAAAGTTTGCTGATGGTAATGAGCCAGTAGAAAGGAAAAATAAAATATGCACGGACGGAAAAAGCACTGCTAGAATGATGTACTTGTTTAGGCAATAAGAAGTGATTGTTGAACATGGCTGGAATACTTGGAATATTTCCACATTGTTTTTCTGTAATATGCTATTTATCATTAATCTTAGGCTTCAGAATAAAGAAGTATATGCCAGAAACCCTTTGTTCCATTTTCTGTATTTTGGTTCCTTTTGAATACCTTGTTTTACAATTTCTTGCAGAAGTGCTTTAGGGTAAGTTTAACTTTGAAAAGTAGGGGAGCCTACAAATCACTTCCCTATTCCATGGCCATGAAAAAGATTTTAATTACTCAGAGAAAACTACTAAAATCAAAACTAGTGTAAAGGATCTGTGTATAACTGATATTTTGTAGACCTATATTCAGAGAAAGAAAACAACAATTATAGCTTACACAACAATGGCAATCTAATCAATAATATCTGGCTGACCTTATGGAGAAATACTGGCTCTCTAGGTGTATTTAATATGAACGACACAGAAACAATCAGATGAAGAAGATCAATAGTTTACAAGTTGGAAGCATGTTATTCCATGTTCTGATTTTGTTGTACCCAGTGTACTGATTCTGGTGATAGAGTTTTATTTATCCCATTTATTCTTGTCCTAGTTGTTGATGCCATTAATACACTTTATGGAGTCAAGCGTCTGGAGGAAACCAGAGAGCTGTAGCCCAAAACACCCATTACTAGGATGACAGAAGAGGTATTATCGGCTGATATCTGCTCTCTCATTACAGGGCCAACCAGAAAGAACAGCACACAAGCCATACTTTCTCAGCTCTTACTCACCAGTAGTCTTACCCGTGCCCCTGATCATATTTCTCTCAGTTCTAAGCTATTTAAACACAGGCATATTTCTTAACACTGAACCCTCAAATTTAGCCTCTCTTTATTTTTCTGCCTTATCATATTTGAATAAATACAAACTAAGGATTATATTGACATTAGACTAGAGCACAAGCAATCAGGTCACAATTATCAGCATCTAGCTAAAGAACGCTTTTCACTCCAGCGTTTTCCTTGACTTTCCCATCACCTAGCATAGTTTTGACTGCAGATGGCTACAGCAGAGTGCATTTGATCTAACTGGAAATAAGACTTTCAAGCAACTTTAAGTTACTCAGCACTGTTATATGATCACTTTACTGGTGATGTAAGAGCACTACTTAACAACAAGTTATGTTTCTCTCATTTATTAGCAAAATCCCTAAGCTAATCACAATATAGAACCACTGTCTTTTCAAGATTTAAGTAACAATGAACTTACAGTATGGAATGCATCTGTCAAAGCAAAAATTCTGTTCAAAATTGAATGTTCTGTAATTTATATTGTCATTTATTTTCTATTTGGCTCATGTTAGACGATTCCACAGGCCCAGGCAAGCTAATTAATCCAGGTCACATAAGGTTAGGAAGCTTGCTGTCACACTACCATTCTTACCCAGCTACTGGGAAAAAAGCAGAATGATAAAAAATGCCATGGAACATCAGGTCTTCCAAATAACCCCACTGTCATTTTTAAAATTGCTTTCAAATGCCTTCTTCAGAGCAGCAGCAAATGCCAGTGAAGACTGAGGTATTTGTTAGGGGCAGGATAACTACCTTTCAAATAGCAAGGGGAAAAACATTACATGTTGTCTGCTGTGCAAGAGAGAGAAGAGCCATTGACTGTATCTATTTTGGAGATAATTTCTATCTTCTCTGAACTAGAAACTCCTGTAAGATCAGTGTGGCATTGGCTTTGACTAAATTAGGCTATTAGTGTGATAGAATTTAACAGTGTGTGAGATTATTAGCGTATTGTCACTAAAGTGGCAGCCATCACTGTCTGGCTACGGTTAAGAGAGAAAAAAGGCTGTAGCACTGGCTTTCACTGGTAATGACAGTAATTTACTCTGTCAGTGTTTAAACACTTCATGGAAATCAAAACCTGAGACAAGAACCCGGATGTCTGGTTGACTTACTTGCTCGCTCATGAATATTCAAATCTACATCTTTGAAGAAATCACTGTTTCAAGCTGGATGCTCTGAACACATTTATTATAGTGATCAAATAGAAGTTTAAATTAATTCTGTTTTCACGAGCCTTATAATTTATCTAAAAGGGTGCAAGACATTGGTGTAACCCAGTGCTGGTCCACAGAGAAGTAAATTTTTTTATCTGATTTCTTCAAATGCTTCCTCTACCAACAATGATGGGATCTTTTATTCCATAATTAATACAATTTGTGAATATTAATATCCCTTATAAATCTTAAAAAGTTTATGCAGACAAAGATGAAAATTATTCACTTTGAAACCATAATTTAATGGTGCCAGAGAGAGGAGACTGAAATACAGCTATACCCCACTGTCAACTCTTGGCCACCCATCCCGCTAGCACAGTTATATTTTTCTCTAGAATAACAATCACTAACTGATACTTTACACAAAAATTTCTCTACTGTTTCTTTTTTCCCAGAACATTAAAAGCCAAGTGGGCAGAAATTTTGCAGTCTTCACTATTATATCTCCAGTAAACCTAACGCATAAGACATCTTCAATAGTCATCAAATAAGTGACTGAATAAATGAATGAATGAATAAATTTGGGTGCTCACAAATGAATACACTGAATAGTAAAAAGATGAATAGTAAAAAGATGAACAGACTATCGTGATTTCTCTTTACACCATCAGCTTCTCTCAGTTTGACAGCGAACACTGATATGTCTGTATATATAAGAATTATATATATATATAGAACACTGCTATGTCCACATATATATATATACACATAATCTTGAAGACATTTATAATACAACAGAATAAATATACTCCCAGTGAAAGTAAAAGGAAGATATGCAAACACAAGTGATTTAAGAAGAAAAAAGAAGTGATACTTCCATTTGAATCTATTTTCTATCCAATAAATTTGCCTCTTTTTTGACACAAAGCTTGTGAGATCTTAGTTGTCCAGCCAGGGATTGAACCCGGGCCCTGGTAGTAACAGCACTGAGTCCTAACCACTAAGCCACCATGGAACTTCCTCATTTGCTTTGAAAGACACCATGTTCTAGCAACCTTCTCCTTAATTCCCATGGCTCAGGACCCTGGCTGATCTTTCTGATGTGCCAGCCACTATAGCAGTTGTTGTCCCCTAGCTTCTGGAAGTTATAAACTCCCACCTCCTCTCTACTGCTTTGGGGTCCCAGCTTCTCTATGGTTATAACATCAAGCTCTGTGATCACCTGTCCTACCTTCAGTGCTGGCCTATAGAAGAAAGCTACCACTGAGCAAAATGGTACCAGTATCACTTTCACCAATGTGTTTCTGAGGGTTTTGGTGAATGAATGTAACCTTTGGGCATTCTTGCAGAACATAACCCTCTGGTGGGTGGTGTGGTCTCACCTAATATCTTGCTTCCTGCAAGATCACTTTTCTGAACCATTTTGATACCTTCTTGTACTGCATGCTAAGCAAACTCAGGTATTTCTACTTTGCTCAGTGTGGACAATTATCTTCTCCAGGTTTCTAAGAGATACCCTAGCAGTGAACTTGTCTCAAACTCTGAATCTTTGCCAGAATGTTAAACGCCATGTTTGAGAGTGGCCTCATGTTTATGAACTCCTGTTTAATTAGTCCCAAGCTCTGGACTTCGATTCCTACCACCCTAAAACAAGCACCACTGAAATCCAATCCCAGGAATGCTAGTCATACATACTAGCTTAATTCTTATCTCTTTGGGGTACACATGACCAAAGGCTGACATTATTAATTAGTATCAAACCCTGCTCATTCTTGTGTTTCCAATTTGTTTTCCACTTATCTATCTATCTACCTATATATATTCTTTCTGCTCCTGATCTGGTCTGACTATAGTATTGTAAAGCACTGCAAACTAAAGAAGAAAGTTGGAGGAATTCATGCTCTGTTTTCAATAACCAGCTGATAAGTAAATTGATTAAGGGACTTTCAGGCTTTGAATGGGAAACCCATTGCATATATTAATACACTAATACTGCTTAGAGTGGATACAGTTAGTATTTATTTTCTCTTGAAAAGGAGGCTTCATCAAACAGAAATATAGAAAGCTGATAGAGTATTTTGAAATGTTCACTTCAATTATTTATTAAGAAAATCCTTACCCTTCTGTATATAAGGTACAAATGAGGTATCTTTAGGAAGAAACAAGATGTTTAGAGATAAAGCAGCCATGAACTAGAAAAGCCGATAAATGAGAATTTTCTGTTAATAGTATTTCAACAAAACACTACTGAAAACTGACTTCTGAATTTTTTCTTTAGTACTGATTTGCATTTGAGTTGCAAACACCCATTACAATTAATCAGAATATTGTTAGAAAACTACATAGGTTTTGGAGAGTTGAAAGAGACTCTGTATCTTTTGAAACACTCATGATTTCCCTTTTCATTTGGAAATAGTATTGACATATTGTAAAATGGTTGAAAATTGACTTCTGAATTTTTTCTTTAGTACTGATTTGCATTTGAGTTGCAAACACCCATTACAATTAATCAGAATATTGTTAGAAAACTACATAGGTTTTGGAGAGTTGAAAGAGACTCTGTATCTTTTGAAACACTCATGATTTCCCTTTTCATTTGGAAATAGTATTGACATATTGTAAAATGGGCTTCCCAGGTGGCTCAGAGGTAAAAAATCCACTTGCCGATGGAGGAGCCACAGGAGACACGGTCCAATGCTTGGGCCAGGAAGGTCCCCGGGAGGAGGAAATGGCAACCCACTCCAGTATTTTTGCCTGGGAAATCTCACAGGTCAGAGGAACCTGGCAGGCTACAGCCCATGGGTTCCCAAAGAGTAGGACATGACTTAGCAACTAACACCAACATTGTAAAATACTTTTTAAGAAAATGTGTGGTATTTTTTTATTTTTTAACTGGAGGAAAATTTCTTTACAATATTAAAATACTTTTAAACAGCTAATTTTCTACTTCAGAATACTAAATCACTTCTTCTGCTTTCCCTCCTGTGTTTTTTAAAAGGCAACGTTAACCGATGCCCTAGTGATGACAAGGTTGATGCTTCCTGTGTTTACAATAGATCCTCTTATTAACATCACTCATAACCTCAAATAACAAGCACAAAAAACATTACTCAAAAGATAAAATGGAAACTGGAAAAATGAAAAACATGAGATCTATGAAATACATACATGCATACAAAAACTTATTGCCAGCTAACCCTGAGTGATGATACCAATTACCCAATGCAAATTACATACATTCAAGCTTTAGTTTTTGGAGTAAGCTTGTCAAAAATGTGCTATTGTCTTTTATGAAAATCTTGTTCTATGGGTGCTACTTTTTTAGGTCAGTAGCTTACTGGTTTTATATAAATAGGCTTAAAATATTTTATATTAAATGTTGATCTCTTACAGAGGTACTTAATTAAATTGATGGGTCAAATTAAAAATACATAATTTATTATCATCACTATGTTATAGGAATGAGAGGGATTTATTATTTAATTCATGATCCATAAATTATTCCTGAAAGGTTTTTCTAACTTTATTTTGGGAGAAGATGAGGGTTGACAAGGTTGTTCAGTTGATAAAATAATAAACTTATTATAGCTACAATCAACTTATATTATTTCCTTATTAATTAAAATATTTTCAAATTTAGCATCATTACTCAGATGAATGGTATGACCCTTTATTCAAAGTGTGATTTTCTAGTCACACTTTGAATAAGGGGTCATACCATTCATCTGAGTAATGATGCTAAATTTGAAAATATTTTAATTAAAACATATTTTCCCTAAAGCAAACTAGAAGCTCTATTTGTTCTTCTAGTTTTGTGTTTCACTCATAATTTATCAAATGGGAGGTAAGATTAAAACCTACAGCTTTCATTCACTAAAATGCATCACTAAATTAAAAACAAGAAAGTAGGTCAGTGAATGCTTTCCTATTGTGTAAATATGTGGAAGAAAAATTTAGCATGCATTGATTCCATCTAGCATATCAATAAATAATCTCTACTTGTATGGGTACCCCCAAATATTTCATATATTTATGTTATCATGCTTTAATTTTGTGTGTATAACAGGTATATTCCAAAGAATAAGAAAAAGAGGCTCTCCGGTAATCTGAATTTCAATACTTTGTGTTCTGTTTATTGATAATTCTGACCTGTAAACCTGTTTCTAACAGAACAAATGCATTACTTATAAATTTGTTATTTCTCAAACGAAGGAATTTTGAGAAAAAAACATGACTCTTAATAACTCAAGATAGTCCCAGGCAAACATGGGTGTACAGTCACTTTAATTATGAAACACCTGTTGACACCTTATCAGTATATCCGTTTCTAAATTCACAGCTGCTAATTGCCTTCCCTTTGCATTCCTGATTCCTGCTGTAGGGTCAAGTTTAGGCAAAATAGAACTGAACCAAGGAACAGTTTCCACCCAGCCTGCACAGCTTCAACCTCAGTTATTTCACATACTAGCTGCACAGTCTTGGGCAATGGAGTTCAACTCCACAGTTTATTCCTCTGTTTGTAAAATAGGACCAAAGATTTCAGTGAATATTTCATAATTTGTGATGACTGAGTTACTAGCTGTAAAATATGTAAAACAGTGCCTATGCGTGCATGTTAAGTCGCTTCAGTCGTGTCTGACTCCTTGTGACCCTGTGGACTGTAGCCCACCAGGCTTCTCTGTCCACAGAACTCTCTAGGCAAGAATACTGGAGTTAGTATTGCCTCCTCCAGGGGATCTTCCCAATCCAGGGATCGAACCCCCATCTCTTATGTTTCCTGCATTGGCAGGTGGGTTCTTTGCCACTAGTGCCACTTCGGAAGCCCAAAACATAGTAAATGATTAATTATTATAAAGTACTATTATTTGCTGAATTATAGTAGGTTATCAATATAAAAAGCAGTGGAAAACAGACTAAACCACATTTTCTAAATGTTTTATCTTATTTGTTCCTAACCAAAAGAATTAAATATGTGATAAGTACATACAGTGAAGAATGAGGTTTGGGTGAGCAGATGTGAGGTAGTCCTGATTTGTCTTAAGCTCATATCCCTATATATTTCTCTGAGTGTGTTGAATGACTAAATAATGACTCAAAAACAAGTCTTAGATTAAACAAAAAAATGAGATATTTTCAATGTACACTTTGCCCACACACATGTATAGCTGCCACAAGTATCAATATCACTGACCAGAATGGTACATTGTTATCAAGAATGAACTTCTACTGACACATGATAACCACTCAAAGTCCATAATACATCTTGGATCTCATTCTTGGTGTTGCACATTCTATGCATTAATTTGCATGCTAAATTGCTTCAGTCATGTCTGACTCTTTGCGATCTTATGGACCATAGTTCTCCAGGCTTGTATGTCCATGGGCTTCTCCAGGCAAGAATACTGGGGTGGGTATCCATTCCCTTCTCCAGAGGATCTTCCCAACCCAAGGATTGAACCTGCATCTCTTACAGGTCTCCTGCACTGCAGGTGGATTCTTTACCATCTCAGCCACCAGGGAAGCCTCACATTCTATGGATTTGGACAAATACATAATCACATATGGGTTTCCCTGGTGACTTACACTGTAAAGAATCTGCCCACAATGCAGGAGATGCAGGAGACAAAGGTTCAGTCCCTGGGTCAGGAAGATTCCCTGGAGGAGGAAATAGCAACCTACTCCAGTATTCTTGTCTGGGAAATCCTATGGAGCCTGAGGGACTACAGTCCATGGGGTCACAAAGAGACAGACATGACTGAGCGACTAATGCTTTCACTTTCACATAATCACATATATCCATTATAACATCATGCAGAGTGTTTTCATTTTCCCAATAATCCTCTGTGATCTGCCAGTTCATCTCTTTTCCCTTCTTCCCCTACAACCACTGATCTTTTTCTTGTCTGGAAGATCATATATTTAAAGGAATTGTTCCATTTCATCTAGGTTACCAAATTTGTAAGCATAAAGTAGTCCATATTATTCTTTTAGAATCCCATTAATTTCCTTGAGATCTATTGTGATGTTCTCTCATTCATTACTGATAGTAGAACTTTTTTCATTTTTTTTTCTCTTAGTCTGGGTTAGAGGCTTATTGATATTATTGATCTTTTCTAAGAAACAGCTTTTGGTTTTATTGATTTTCTTCATTAATTTCCTATTTGCAAATTTCATTTATTTCAGCTCTAATTCTCATTCTTTTACATTTCTACGTACTTTGTATTTACCTTGTCCTAATGTTTAAAGATTACTAAGGTGAAAACTTCCTAGGACTGGGTCCCTCTGGAATTTTTAACTCTCAGAATTGACTGCACTAAGCCTCCAGATTCATCAATTCCAGTTCAGGATTTTCTACATGGTAGTTTCCCCTTGAGACTCCCTATATTCACTTGTTTCTCCAATCTTGGGGGCTGTGGTTTTCCCTGTGCTCTCACCTCTCTTACAGATCCAATAAGTTATTATATCTTTAGTCTATTTAGCTTTTTACTTATTGTTAGGATAGAGGGGTGCCTTCTAAGCTCCTTATGTGCAAAATTAGAAACTGGGAGTGTTTCTCAACAGATTTTTATCTACCTAACGACAGCATGTCAGTTCCAACATTCTTTCCACTGGAACCTTGGATATGATAGCTCAACAAGCTTACATCTTGCAGATAGTAAAGATGTGTGAATTTTTAACTTGTGTGACTTTAATCTGTCCCAATTTTAGAGCGAAGAGATTATCACATGATCTGCTAGTGCCAGTGGAGTAGGTATTTGCCTTTTGGACATGATATTATGTCCCCTACACATTTTAAAGCCTTATAATTCAGTAAAATGAGGACATAGATAAGTCACCTAGCATTTGGCAAACACACGCACCGATACCAGTCATAAGTTAGTGACACGAAATCAGGCATCATGGCAATCTGGCTTTCAGAAGTGGACATATCAGAGGTACTGTGTGAAGTTCGTGTCCACTGCTCACTGTCTGCAGAGTCTGTGCCCACTGAGGGCAGCAGACCTGCCTTCAGCTATCTCTCTTCTATTTCACTGTCTCCACCTGTGTGGACTCCCAGTTTGTTTTTAGCCCACCTAGATATTCTTTAGGCTATGCAATATACTTTCATTATGCTGTTTGCAACTAAAATCCCTGATACTCCAGATTTTTATTCCACATGTGTTTTTCTTTTTTTCCTTAAATGACCTTTTGAGAAATCAAGAAAGGAACAAATGGAGAATATAGTATTTTAAGACAAATGTGTCTATTTTCACAAGTGGCAACTATTTGTATCCTTATCCCTCTCACACACATATAACACATTTTTACCTCTGAACAAAAGTACACAATTATTCCATTCAGTCACCATCTGCAACTGTAATCACTCAGTTCTCAGGAAATGCATAGACTAAGATTATAAATTCTACGTATCATTGTTAAAACCTAAAATACATTCTAGAAAACAAACTTGCACTCATGAAATCAATTAAATACATGAAGAGTTTTTATACATTTTCTGCCATATTTATATTCATGTTCTCTGAAAATGTGTTCTGATATTTAATTTTTTTACAATCTTAGCTTTAAAAATTCCAGTTACCTAGTAAGGACAATTTTTAAAAGCCTAGTAATTCAAATGATATTGCCATCAGTTGTGCTATGCTTATGACACTAAGATTTATAGCAAAAACTACATGAAAATGAAAAATAAAGACAACTGAGGGTTTCAAAATTTTCTAAGAAGGAATACATTTGATCTAACCCCTTAAATTTCATAGCCTCAGTTAACAGTCTATACAGTTCCTTCTTTGAGACCTCATATGTAACGGTGTGCTGTCATAAGAAGCTTTTTCTACACATTTTGTATTTCACATGTTAAACTAGGCATCTGTTGTACACTCTCCTCCCCCAAGATATGACTGAAGTCACAAAGTTATAGTTAATACATTTTATAATATTCTTTCATTTTATTTTCCATGATTCTCGGCCTAAGTTCACTCCACATTCAGAAAAGCTCTCTTCATTTTTCACTTTTGAAAAATAGCTTCTGGAGGAAAGTGACTTGAAGTCATAAAAGGCTTATGAACTAAACGTGAGTTAAATTTGAACTGGGCCTTTGATTTCCTGAATTCAGATTCTTTTTCACAGCTCAAGGAGATTCAATTAACCTAACTTTCAGAATCTAATTACATTCATTGTTTCAAGTTAACACTCTCTTTTCTTTCATTCATTAAACATTTGCTAAATTCCCATAATAGAATGTCTTCAGAATTCAAAGAAACATGCTGTTGGAAATGGTTCTTCTCCATAAGTTTCAAGTTTATACAACTCAGTGTTTTTCCAACGTGGTTTCATTGGCTTCTTGTTTCT